>CM066051.1:68048900-68485654 GCA_033557465.1 Ichthyophis bannanicus | reverse complement strand
AAGTTTTGTTTTTGACAACAAGAAGTTGTTTCCTTTCTCATAAGAAGCAGAATATGATCTGTTTAAAAGTTCTGACCGTGCCAATTTGATTTTCTCAAGCAATGGGAGTGATTCCTATTTCTGTTGGAAGTTATCTTGCAAAGCATAATTTGTTCCTGTTGTTTTGAAGCAGTACCGTGGATTAAAAATCCTTTTTCCATACTTTATGCCTCACGCCTCCCTGTTTAGGAAGAACCCCTGATTACATTAAAAGAAATATGCTCTGTCTTGTGTGCTAAACCCTCGGATCACAACTCCTTTGCTTTAGGATAAACTACGATGCCCATCACCTCCCTCTGGCAGCCATTACAGGGAATTCTTGTCCTTAAAGGCTAAAAGGCGACCTCACCTGCTGCCAATCATCTACCTGGCCATGATGGGGCGACAGTATGTATCGGCATGTTTGTGTGTATTTCAGAAGGTACGCCTTGGATAGCACTGGCTATTCTTTTTCAGAGTGATATCCAGATCGACAATTTAAGTTCTGCACTATGAGCATGAGAATGACTGGGGAGTGAGTTTCTAATCTTTGCCTCTTCTGCTCATTCTTCACGAGACCGAAATTCAGCGAGCGGCATCTGATAAAAGTTAAAGCTAGCCACAGTTAGTCTGGTTATCTGGATTTTCAAACTGAAAATCTGCTCAGGCGGAAAGCTTAGTTTCTCACCTTTAACAAGTGTTCTCCAGGGACACGCATGACTCAGTCCTCAAATATGGATGACGTTGGCGCCAACAGAGCCCTCGTGCTAGCAATTCCCCAGCTTTCAAAGAAACCCTTTTGGATTGCATCGCGCATGGGCGGATCCCCCTTCCCGCCCAAGGGTGCCATCTTGCTCAGTCAGATGACATAGCTAAAAAGACGGCAAAAATGAGACAAAAATGAATCAAAGGACTGCAACTCCAGTGGAAGGAGGGTCGTTAGGACGGATTTCCTGCTGTCCCTGTAGAACACCTGTTTACAGCTGTAGTAACTACGCGTTCCTCCAGGAACAAGCAGGAAGGCAGTCCTCACATATGGGACTCACTAGCTATAGGCTACCGAGTAACCCATAGAGCTGAAAATGGCTCAGTCTATAAGAGCCGCAGCAGCGATAGGATTTTTCCTCCGAGAACGCAACCCCCACGGTAGCCCGACACCAAAGGGTTGGAGGGTAGGAGTTGCCTAAATCTCGAATAGGTTACGGAGTACCAGACCTGACTGAAACCACTGCCCCGTCGGGACTCTTTCTCCCAGCAGTAATGGGCTGAAAAGGTCTGGCTTGAAGACCAAGTTGCGGCCTCGCAGATGTCTGGCCACGGAACCGAGCGGTGGTTAGTCACTGATGCGGCCCTTAGCCCTGACAGAGTGGGCCCTGATTTGGCCCCGCAGCTGAAGGTCAGCTGCCCTGTACGCCCAGGCGATGCCGTCTGTGCCACACAGGTGGATAACATGTGTGGAAAAACATTAATCCCCGCCGTACCTTTGTAACAGGTTGAATCCATCTTTTGCTAACGTCTATAGCTCAGGCCTAAGAACAGCTTGCTCTTACTTTTCACACTGAAACTGCAAATTCAGCAAAATCATCAAAGAATGAGCTACTAAATGAGCTAATATCCTGTTCCCAGAGAGCTTACACAATGAGAGTCTACAGCTAATGAAAAGGCCTCTTGGATGAACAAAGGAGAACGTAAACAAAGAAGACGAACATCAGTATCTACAGTTTATCTGCAGGAAACATGACTCGCCAGAAGGCAAATGAGAATGGTGGAAGACAGGATGCTACAGAAAACACAGGGAAAAGGGTTAAAGGTTAAGAAGCAGAGTTGCTTAAGAAAACTGGAGAAGAAGAAGAAGCAGAAAGGAAATCTATGTAAATCAGCAAATCTGAGCCTGAAAATGAATATAAATATGAAGAGAGAAATTTGGATAAATAGACAGACCGTAGCGTATCTCACTGGAGTAAAGGCTCTCTCCTCTGTCCCAAGATCTTTTTTCACATTAATCAGGTGCTCTGCTTGATATCATGTATTGATGCTATGGATTGATATTGCCACTTTGTACGTTAGAAGCAAAAGTAGAGCTTGTGATGTTACAGACCTGTACTAAAAAAAAAAAACAAAAAAAATAAAACTTTTTACATGCTTTTATTGTGTCATTAGCAATTTGTTTAGGGCCTGTATATACAATTTTTGGATGTTGGGGCCGGACACAAGCAGCCAAACAACAAATAGAAAAGGCCCCAAATAATTCGTAGGGGAAGTCCAGCAAAACCCCCAACACGTGCACTTGGATACAGGTAGACCCAGTTTACTAGGGTCATCAGAGACGGAAGAGCTGGGAAGCTCTTCCGATGTCCCCCGCGGTATGCTCCCGGTAGAAGGCGAGCGCCCTCTTACCGTCCAGCGTATGCAGAACCGCTTCTGCCCTGCTGGTATGTGGCCTGGGGAAGAAGGATGGAAGAACCACCTCTTGGTTTAGGTGACACGATGAAACCACTTTTGGAATTAACTTGATGGTGAGTATGTTCGACCACCCTGTTTTTTATAAAAAGACCGTGTATATTGGTCTATCCGATACTAAATGCGTTTGCAGCTCATCTCACACCGTGGATCGAGCAGACGTGAGTGCCACCAGAAAGACGTGGACTTTCCAGGAAAGGCAAGCAGAGATGAACCAGGTGGACATTGGTTCAAAAGGTGGGCGAGGTAAGCTCGCTGCCCAAAGGACCTCATTTAAGTCCCACTCTGTGAGCCAGTGGGCGAATGCGGAAGGCCTGTCAAGAGCTAGGAGGACCTCTGAGGAGTCGGGTTTTAATACCAAAGGGTGAGCTGAAAGACGTTGCCTGTCACCTGAGAGGAGTGGTTAGCTGATAGCGTCACTTCAGGTGGAACCCTGACAGAGTTAGACTTGTGAGGCCCAAGTCTGAGACTGGTGGAGCAAGTACTGTAATACCTAGGTACTTGGCGACCGTGAACAGGTTCTCCTTATTTTGAGCAACCCCACCACTTTCAAATCTATGCCACGTGAACGCGTAGGATTTTCTAGTGGATTGCCTCCTAGAAGGCCAGCAACACCTCACTCAAAACCTCCTTGGGAAGGAATAGAGGCGCAAGTACTACCCTCTCAGCAGCCATGCCATTAAGTTGAGGGATCTGAGGTTGGATTATAGTAAGGAACCCTGGTCCTGGCTGCACCCCCAGCGGGAGTTGGGAGTTTGCGACCGCCAGTTAAAAGAGAAAAGGGAAACCAAGGCTGTCTTGGCCACCTGGGGGCTACCAGGATGACCGATGGGCCTCTTGTTCCGAAGAAGATCTTGAAGAGGAGTGCGTGCAATAGAGACCGGGGCCCTGTGCCTACAAGATCAGGAAAGCATCTGCCGCCACGCTCAGGCGGATTTCTTGCCTCGAACATAACCACGGGGCAACTGGTGGTTTTGTGGACTGGCAAAGAGATTACCATGGATGGAAGGACCCCAGAGGTTGAAGATCTGCTGGGCTACATCCCGGTTCCAGTTTGCCCATTTGTGTGAGGCTGACAGGAATCCGGCTCAACTTTGTTCGGCCAAGAGGTTTTCTCCTGACCTGGCAGATAATCACTGCACTTTAGGGAACATGTGATGCGCCACTGCAAAAGAGTCAGAGGTCCATGAGTTTCCTGGCATTAGGATGCCGAGATCCTGTGCCTCCCTTTTTGTTTGATGTAGAACATCGCTACTTGATTGTTCTGTCTGTATTCATGGTCACCCACGACGCACATCTGTGAATAGAAGAGTGACAGAAAGGCTTGCGCAAAGCTAGCTGCCGCGATAGCTCGATAGCACGTCAGCACGAAGCTGTGATTTGAGACAGTGCAGCCCTCTAGCGCTTTACACTTCACCCCCTCAGCTTTCCCCCTTTTTCTCCCCCTACCGAGGATTTTTCCACCAGACTCCCGACCCGCGTTGGCATGAACCCTTGCAATGGGCTACCCCATGTGACCCCAGCAAGGAGGCATTCTGTAGTCAATATCACACATGGCGGTCCTGTCGAGATCCGGTGAGGCCATCGCCGACCGCGCCACACGCCAGTGTATCCTTCTTCTCCCCTTATAGCAACCCATTTGGGTCCCCTTGTTTTCTTGCCCCCCCGAGTGTTTTTGGGTTGGGACGACCTTCCCCACCGCCCACACCATATGCAAGGTTGTCCCCAGTAGTCTTGAACAATCACTGCTGTACCTCGGTCTCTGATTGGCGGTCACGTCACCGTGGCTTTTCTGGAGACTCCACCTGGTCCTCGTGACCTCCCTTCGGCACCATTGACGCTCCGTGCGCATGTGGGAATCCGGAGTCATGACAGGGAGTCACAGATTGCACCGTGGATTGGCCATGTGGCCCCAGGTAGGCTTTGAAAGAAGACCTTGTTCGCGACGCCACAACCGAGGCGCCACGGCGACTGCGACCTGTTTATGTCGCTTCTTTCGTTTATTTTGTATAATCACCCCCCCCTCCTTCTCTTACTTCCCTCCCTTCACGTACCCCCGACGAGGAGGCCACACCCAAGTCCAGCAAGCCGCCTTGCCCTTTCCAAGCGGTAGGTAAGCCCTTGCCTGAAGGGTGTCCTAGTCTTGCCCCTATGAACTCCCAAGTTCTGATTGGGGAGTAAAGTGGACTTTGCGTAAATTTACAAACAAACCCTAGCTGCTGGATGCAGGGTGACCTATGTGCATACATCAGTTTTTGTGGGCCTGCCTTTTTGTGGCCTCCTGATTGTTTTTTTCGTTATTTTTGTGTGCCCCTGATGTATTTTGCCAGTTCGTCTAGTGTTTTTTAATAGAAAGACGAAGACTCCTTGGCTTCTGAGGAGGCGGCCACCACTGCTAGGCATTTGGTGAATAATCTGGGAGGTCGGAAGCTAAGGCCAAAAGGAAGCCACCTTGTAACTGGAAGTGGTTTCCGCTGACCACAAACCGGAGATATTGTCTGTGGTCTTTGGGGGTGTATGAGGATGTGGTATAAGCATCCTTTAAATCGAAGGAGGCCATAGCCAGTCTCCCTGGTGGAGGTAAGGCAGGAAGATCCAAAGGGAAAGCATCTTGAAAATTTTCCCTCAGCAGGGAACTTGTTCAGAGTGCGCAAGTCTAGGATGGGGTGAAGGCCTCCTTGTTTCCTTTTGGTATGAGGAAACAACCTGGAGTAGATAGTCCTTGCCCACTGCCACAGGTTGGTGGGAGGCAACGGTTCCACTGCCTGATCCTTTAGCAGACCTGCCAACTCCTGCAGGAGGAGGTTCCTGTGAAGAGGGGGCCTGAAGAGGCTCTCCTGTGCTAAAAGTGTGGGCAATCCTGGGTTGGAATGTAAGTAAATAGCCCTGTTGGACATATTTTCAAAACCCAGGAGTCAGTGGTAATGGCTGGCCACCTGTGAGCCATACAGGGCCAGCCTTCCTCCTGTGCAGGAGTCAAAAACCCCCTCCCGGCTGGGTAGGAAGCCGGACCTGGAGGCTTGGGGGTCTTGGGCTTACATGGGCCATGCACCTGTCCCCTGGCCCTAGCTGCGCACCTGTTGGGGGCCAGGGGGTTGAGACTGGTTAAGTGGGAGTAAGTTTTCTGTAAGCCGTTACCTTACTCAGGGAAAACGGGCTTTTTCCCGAGCGCCTACTTCTTGTGAGAAGGTGCAGATGTCTTCTTTCGACAACCTTGTCCGGGGTTCAGGGACTGGGACTACGATTCTGCAGCTTTTTGCCGTCATGCGGTTTGCCGAATAGGTCGTCAATCTCGGCATGGGTTATCGACCAAACTATGTCCTGAACCCATGGCTCCAGGTCCGACGACATGAGCCAGGCCTGACCGGTCGTGGCACCAAGCCGGCTCCGGATACTCAGGACGAAGCCTCGAAGCCGTCATACAGCTGTTTGAGACATGAACTTCGAGCACATGTCATTGCATCTCGGATCCCCGTGGACCAAGGCCTTGAAGCGCTGCAAAGGGTTCCTCGGAGAGACCAGCTGAGAACCCGGCAATCTCCTTTGGCAGGTACCGCAAGTATGAGTGCCCATGTTGACAGCGGGTAGTGGTTTGGACACGGCCAATGACAGCATCGAGCCCTGGTAGCACTTTCTGCCGAGGGCGGTCCACGGTTCTGGGCCTCCCGGTCACGGGAGGCACCAAAGAGTGCTTTCTTTGGGCTTTTCAGTCATTGCATGGCCCATTCCACAACCATTGAGTTGTAGTGGCAGCTGCGCTTTTCCTGGAAACCCAAGACTTCTGAGGACTCGATAGATGGAATCGACCTGCTTGCGGAGCACAGCACCGGCATCGAGGCCGGGGACTGCCCACATGCGGAGTATCAGCCGTCTCCGACATCGGAGGTCCACCATATGCAGTAAGGGCCTCCTTCGGGGGAGAGTCAATACTGGAGGGCCTTGAGCTCTTTGGCATCGAGGCTCCTCCTCGGTGTCCCGCAGGGAATGCCAAAGCCTGCGGCCATGTCCCTTATGAAGTCCAGAAGACACCGAGTGTCCCTCCAGAGGGGAACCTTCTCTGGAGGCTCCCGAACCCAGAGAGTCAGATGGTCGGGGCATACGATGGACTTTGAGAGAGACCAGACCCATCAGCGCCCGCTGCTAGCTCCATGAAGGCAGCCCTCTTTCATCCCCAGGTGCAGCCATCCTGAGACCGAGATCAGAAGGCTCGGCCCACCTCCCCCGGCTTCAGGTCCCGACGCCCGGCTCAAGGTCCCGACGCCGGCTCTCCCGGAGGAGAGTCCTACGAGGGACAAACAGAGAAATGCCCTTGTCCAAAAGTCTCCGGCTCATTACCGAGGTTATTTAGCCAGCCTCTCTCCGACTCCGAGGACCGCGTGGCGGCGTGTCCCGGGCTACGGCGGGACCTGGAAAACCCAAGGGCCCCAGGCCGATCAGAGGCGTCCATTCGACGCCGCCGTCAACAGGTTTTTCTTCCTAGCCGGTGTTCTCTGGAGGGAGACACCCCCGATCAGAAGGACACACGACAGTGGCACGGGCGCTGAGTCCCCCGAGAATGTTGAGGGGCCTTTCTGACAGAGGGTCCAGGCCGCGGCCGGATGTGGACCTATAATAAATCTGTCACGCCTGGTGTTGCCTCTGCTCTGTCCAAGATTTCAAAAGGATCATCTTACCAACCACGGCACACAGACCATCGCGGGTCATGGTCGAAGGGCATCGGAGGGCAGCAGTCGTGGGCATACGGTGAGAGGACATATAACCTTCTTTACCCACCAATCACATTATTTTAACCCCTACTGGGCAAGCGATTGGGGGAAAAAGGGCCCCTGCGAGGTCAAACGACTGGGCTGCCCAGTGAAAAATAAAGACGAGCGCAACATGCTAGTTCCATGAAGGACAAAAAAAACGAAAAAAGCTATGACCGAGACTCATAATGGGTGTGTACCGAGCCGAAGGCGGGAAGGGGAAACGGCGTCAAAACTGGGAAGCCCTAGGAAGCTGCGCAAAAGAAATTAGTCAACTTTTCTACTTTTTCCACGATGGAACACGGGGAACCACGGTCCATTGGGGACTCCGCGGAAAAAAAAGAAGACTGAGCGCAAGGATGCACCCTTGGGGTGGAAAGGGGGAACCGCGCATGTGTGATGCAGATCCCAAAGGCTTTCTTTGAAAGCTGGGGAATTGCTCCACACGAGGGCTCGCGTCGGTCGCCAACGTCCCACCCATATGTGAGGAATCTGACTTCCTGCTTGTTCCTGGAGGAATATTTGGTCTAAAGTTAACCTAAGGCCTGACCAGCCTGAATTAGCCACCAAAGTTCAATCACCACCCTGGAATACCACCAGTTGCTTGCTGGACATAACTTATTCCCCTAACCAGCGAAGGGAGAAAATTTCAAGCTATTGGGGTTTGTTTCAGCTAACTCTAAAGTTAGCTGGAAAAATCCTTTGAATATAAAACTCCATGCGGCCTTCGTTATGGGCAAGTTGGTGGTTGGAGCGAACTACAGCCATGGACACAAACCACTTTGCTGATAAGGGCTGGCAATGTAGTGTGAAGGTCCATCGGGTGAAGACCCAGGAGATTTTGGCAAAGCAGATCAAATGGACTGTGGCAAGGGTCAGCGGGCAAGTGTCACGGATACATAAGGAGCTGTACCACTGTCTGGCCAGGGTGTGGGGAAAAGAGAGAAAGAGAAGTCCATGCATTTTAGAAATAAGGTACCAATTAGGTATCTGAGACACATAGAGCAGTTCTGCATTACTTTTCCATGGCATCATTTAATCTATACAGACACAACAGATAACAATGGTCAACAAATTTTTACAACAGTCATGTTACGTGAAATTAAAAATAGTGTCATTTCTTATCAATTTTTATATGCCTGAAGACACGAATCATGACAGTGAAATTGCCTAACACCAATGGGGGGTAAAAAAAAAAAATTATAAAAAGTGTGGCTGTTTGGCTAGTGTTTTTTTTGTAATCTACAAGAATTAATGTTTACACCACAAAATGCATTTCAATTCGTAAATATAATAGGGCCTTCGGTTAATACCTGTAAAAAAACCAAAGTCATAGACTACTTTCTTTAGATTTTTTCGTCCTGTCGTCTTGTACAGCTGTCTCGAGAGCTTCTCTGGGGAGGTGTCCAGGACAGTAGTCCCAGCCAGCACTTGTAGTGGACCATTTTCCCCCCCCCTGTGGGGGGTTTTTTAAAATCTTTGCGTCCACGTGCTCTGTTCATCAACTATAACCATACCACAGTTGGTCAGGAAAGAATATAGGCAAAGGGGAATCAAGGAAATGGAATCTTTTAGAGACATATTGCAGCCAAGTTTCTGATACTCACTGCATCAGCATGTCTTCTACTTGTTCCTTGTAGTGTTTCGCGCCCCCTAACACTTCCTGAGAAAGTGTTGTGTTGACCACTAGGCAAAAAACGCATTCCATGCTTGTTTGCACATCACCCTGCAAGCAAACGGTGGTTGACCAACGGTCATCTTTGAAGAGCTTCTCGAATCTGAGGGACCCACAAACAACTCCCTTCTTAATCTTTGCTTCGCTGAGTCGAGGGAATTTTTCATGCAGGTATCGGGAAAGCTTAGCGAAAGTGCGGTTCCATGGCGTTCACAAAGTTTTCATCAAAACCTAGTTTGATGTGAAGGGTTGGGTTAAGCTGGAATTTTGTGAGCCTCAAACCAGAGCTGGGTGCCTGGACCCTATTCCTCTCTCCAACTGTTACATTTTGTCCTGCGATTCCATTCCTTCCGCAAGTAGTGCCCAATCCCGTGCTCGTGCTATCCCACTCACATAAGAAACACATGTATTATTCATATATCCCTGCTTACAAGTTCCATTAAAAGGGGGGCTAACTACCTTCAAGGTCACCACAGACACCGGTGCCAGCTGTTTATAGTTAACTGGAAGTCAGTAGATGCTTTAATTTATCGTATGTCTCTTTCATGTGGACGGCATGCACTACTGGAATAGATGGAAGACGGTTTACATTGTTCAAAAGCACAGCCTTCAGACTCCGTTTTGAAGAGTCTATAAATAGTCTCCAGTCTTTGTGGGTCATGCGGTTGATTTTTAAGGCATTCATGAGGCTTTCAATATCGGAACAGACGATTAAATTAGACTTACCTGCTAATTGTAGTTCCTGGAGGAACTCCAGTCTGGTCCCGGAATCTCTGGGTTGTCAACCTCCTCTAGCAGCTTTGGAGACTGAGAAACTTCACTCCTGTGATGTCATCGGTATATAAGACCTTGGCACCTCCTCCTTACACCAGTTTACCTATTGACAAAGCAGACTCACCAGAGCAACAAGTAAGTAGTGAAATACAGCACCAAAATAACTGCCGCACTGAACTGTAAAGGCCTGTTGGCCCAACTATTAACAAGAAAGGTGAAAAGAAAGTTACCCGCTAATCACTTTCCATATGCCTTGAGCTCCCCCCTTCACCCCCGTGCCAATTATGCACAGATAACCACTCATTTCCAGGGGAGAACCCACGCCATCCTGACCCCCCCCCCCAAGAAACTGAAAGTATTGCTTACCAGTAAAAACAGCTCCTGCTTCAGGCCACAGCGCAGTAAGGAACCCGGGCGGAATACGGGACCAGGACTGGAGTTCCTCCAGAACTACAATTAGCAGGTAAGTCTAATTTAATCTTCCTGATCGTCCCTCCAGTCTGGTCCCGGAATCTCTGGGGATATACCAGAGCAGTAAACATAATCAACGGGAGGGACCTGCTAGCCCGGCCTGAAAGCACTGCCGAGCTAAAACAGGTGTCTCTGTTTGCCTGAACATCCAGACGGTAATGCTTCACAAAGGTATGCAGAGACGACCCCGTTGCCGCTTTACAGATTTCCACCGCCGGCACTAAACTACACTCCGCCCAAGACGCCGCTTGCGCCCTCGCGGAATGAGCCCGCAGACCGTCTGGAATCAGGCGACTTCGCAAGACGTAAGCCGAAGCGATGGCTTCTTTCACCCATCGCGCAATCAAGCCCTTGAAGCCGCCTCCCCTTTCCTTGCCCCTGCAAACAGCACAAACAGCCTGTCTGACTTACGGAACGACGCTGTTCGAGAAACATACTTCCTCACGCCCTACGAATATCCAAGCGATGAAGTCGCTCCGCCACTTGACCCTTACCTTTCTCGCGAAAAACCGGCAAGGACACCACTTGATTCAAATGGAAAGCCGACACCACCTTCGGCATGAACGACGGAACGGGCCGCAAAACCACCTTAGAATCACTGAAAGACAGAAAAGGCTCTCTACAAGACATCGCCTGCAACTCGGAAACTCATCTAGCCGAAGCCACGGCCACCAAGACCACCACCTTCAGTGTAAGGTCCTTCATGAAGCATCTGCTAAGGGCTCAAACGGCGCCTTCGTCAAGGCGTCCAAGACCAAAGGCAAATCCCATGCCAGGACCAATCTCTGGCGTGGCAGCCGAAGAAGTACGACCGTGTCGCAAGAAATGCTTCACATCCGCATGAGCCCCCAGAGCGATTCCTTGCACCTTGCCTCTATAGCAGGATAACGCTGCCAACTGCACTTTCAAGGAGGCCGCATCTAGGCCCTTCTGAAAACTATCCTGCAAAAAGGCCAGCACCTGCGGAACCGAGGCCCGTAGGGGAACGCAGTTCTTGTCCGCACAACAAGCCTCGAAAACACGCCACACTCTGACATATGCCAAGGAAGTAGAATTCCTCCGCGCTTTCAGCAAAGTAGCTATCACTGCCCCCGAATAGCCTTTTGCCTTCAACCTAGCCCGCTCAAGAGCCAGGCCGTAAGCGAGAATCGATCCACCTGGGGCATCCAAAGAGGACCCTGAGTGAGAAGATCCCTCGACTGGGAAGCTTCCAAGGCTGCCCCACCAAGAGCCTGATCAAGTCCGCGTACCACGGCCTTCTCGGCCAATCCGGCGCAATTAAAATCACTCGTCCTTTGTGCCGTTCTATGCGCTGTATCACCCGACCGATCAACACCCACGGCTGAAAGACGTACAGCAGCTGCTCCTTCCGGCCAGCTTTTGAACGAGGGCGTCCAGTCCTTCTGCCATCCGCTCCCTTCGCCTGCTGAAGAACCGATCCACCTTTGCTGATTGAAAAGTCGCCATGAGGTCCATCACCGGGAGACCCCAGCGCCTCACTAACAGCGCAAACACCTCGGGATGGAGGACCCATTCCCCCGGGTCTACTTTTACTCGACTCAGAAAATCGGCCTCCACATTGTCCGCCTCTGCGACATGCGCTGCCGACAAGGCCACGAGATGTTGTTCCGCCCACTCGAACAAACTCTCCGCTTCGTCCTCTAGCGCCACGCTGCTGGTGCCACCTTGACGATTCACATAAGCCACCGCAATGGTGTTGTCTGAGAACACACCGAATGGCCTCTCCCTGAACCAAAGGTGTCAAGTCTCGCAGCGCCAGCGCTACCGCCTGCAATTCCAATCGGTCGATCGACCACGTCTTCTCCAGGTCGGACTACTGGCCCTGAACCAGGTGACCTTGACAATGGGCACCCCAGCCGTAGAGACTGGCATAGGTCGCCAGGGAAATCCACGCCGGAGCTTCCATGACATCCCTTTCTCTAGACTCCCTGGCCTCCAGTCACCAACCTAAAGCCAGACGAACCTGTGGCGGGCAGGGTAACTTCTGACTCAGCGAATCCCTTTGAATGCAACCACCTTCTCACAGAGCTCTTTGCAACGGCTGCATGTGAGCCCGCGCCCACGGCACAAGCTCCAAAGTCGCCGGCCATTGTCCCCAACACCTGCAGATACTCCCAGGCCGTGGGGCAATGTAGCCTGAGAAAACGGCGTACCAACTGTCGAAAGCCGAAAACCCTTTGACGAGGCAGAAAAACGCCCCCCACGCCCGTATCGAAACGCGCTCCCGAGGTACTCCAGGTTCTGAGACGGGACCCATTTGCTCTTTGTCACATTGACCACCCAGCCGAGACTTCTGCAACAGATCTATCACTTTGGCCGTAGCCGAAACACTCTCCCTCTGGCCTTCGCTCGGATCAACCAATCATCCAGGTATGGGTGCACCAAGACCCCATCCTTCCGTAATGCCGCCGCCACCACCACCATTACCTTGGTGAAGGTGCGGGGCACCATCGCCCAGGCCAAAGGGAAGCGCCTGAAACTGGAAATGCCCCATAGGCACTGCAAACCTGAGGAATTTCTGAAGTTCCTGCCGGATCGTATGTGCAGAGACGCCTCCCGACAGGTCCAGGGATGTCAGAAACTCCCCTATTCGTACCGCAACAATGACGGACCTGAGGGTCTCCATCCGAAATGAGATACGCGCAGACAGCGGTTCACCCTTTTGAAATCCAGAATGGGTCGCCATGTCCCCTCCTTTTTCGGTACCCACGAAGTAAATGGAGTATCGACCGCAGCCGAACTAGTCAGCCGGAATCGGGACAATTGCTTGAGACGCAGAATTCTCTATACCGTGTCCTGCACCGCCTTGCGCTTTGCTACCGCGTTGCCGGTGACCGCACGAAAGAGTCGGACACCAGACGCTGCAGCTTGTGATAAGGAAGCTTATCATAGTTCAGGAAGGAGCTATAATAGAGGTGAATTGGCTCTGAAATAGCAACCTGTCTTTGCTGGTAGAAATAATAAAACAGAATGTTTTCATAAAAGACTACCAGTCCCATAATGCACCAGGTTTTCAAACACCCTATAGAAGAGCTGAAGTTGGGGAAACGTGTGTTTCAATCAGGAGAGCTATGAGGTAATCCCCAATCACTCATCTCCAAGGGCAGGGCTTGTATTCAGCACAGCTGAGCTGTGCTAGGGTGGAGTATCCCTCTAAACAAGTTAAAAGTAAACCTATTCTACACAGAATCAGCAGAGGCAGAAGCAGTTGCAGACCAGAGAGCTGGAGTTGGAGTTGATGAGGAACCCAGAGCTCAAGACAGAGAGAGCAAGAAGCAGCGTGGAAGAAAGAAGAGAAAAGCATCTTGGAGGTCTAAAGGAGTCCATAGCAGTACGTGTGCTGGGAGTCATTCCAGAGGCAAGCTACTCCATTGGACTGGGGGAAGCCAGAGGAGTGGGGTTACAGAGCCAGGAATCCCTGGACGGCACCTGTGAGGGAGATGGTTGCATTTGGAAGGGGCCCTAAGACCAGTGCAAGAAGGTATGTGAAGAGAGACCCATTGTCCAGGGATCTTGATTGGAAGGCTGGGCATAAAAGCTTGACTACTTATTGGCCAGGATATCTGGAGAGGAAACCTAACAACAAAGGAAGCTCAGGTATGAACACTGATCTATGCCCTAGCTCTTCACTTGGAAGACAGCAGGGAAACCAGTATTGTCCTGAGAGTGCTCCATTAAGAAATTCCTCTGAGCCAGTCCATGATATTGATTATATGATAGTTGAAGATGAATTAGATATTTTACATGAACAGTGTGATTACATTGATTGCTCTCTGTATTGGCTGCTGTGGTAAAATACTTCACAAATACAACAACCATCAAAAAGAAATATAACTTGTTCTTTTATCTACCCAGAAAAGTTTACAAGAAAGCTTTAGGGTAGGATTTGAGCCACGTATAGAAAGTAAACCAGCCAAGAGGTTTGCAGCTGGTTAATTGTTAGCAATTAAGCCTTGCATAATTGCATGTGAGCTCTGAAAGGACACTTCTGGGTGTGTGTGAAAATACAAGAAGTTATCCTTGAAAAAGAACAGTTTTTGATTACTTTTTGGGTTTTGTTTTGTTTTTGGAGCACTGCTAAAAGGTATTAGCAGGAGCCCACAGAAAGACCTTTCTGTTCCCATCAAGGTCTTTATTGTTTGATTGATTGCTTAAGAAGTTCAGTTGCTGATCATGATTTGTTTTTCCTAAGTATAATACTGGAAAGCAAGTATCCTTTTGTGCTACCAAGTAAATCTGTGTGGGAGAAATAACCCCATAAATAAAATATATTTTCTTTGCTTACACTCGAGCAAGCACAACTCATTTATTTGTGAACGGCTGATTCTGGTATGAATGGACTACATTTCCCACAATCCTTTGCAAGTCATACTAATATTTGCCTTTGCAAGACTGTGGACATTCTCACCCAGCGCCCCCGTTTACAAGCTCCAATGCATAACCTTCGCGCACCACTCCAAGACCCACTGATCGGACGTGAATCGGGTCCAGGCAGGATAGAACTCCCGCAGCCGACCTCCTACGGGAACCAACTCCCCCTGGACCCTCCTGACTTCATTGTGACATTTTGAAAGCGGAGAACGAGGACGCAGGGGCAAACCCCCTGTTCGCTCCTCAAAACCCCCGAAAGCTGTGGGACCGACCAGAGAAACGCCCCCTTAGCGTTTGCCCCCGCCCTCGGAAGATTGAATCGACGAAAATCACGCTGCTGCGCCCCCGAGGCCCGGGAGCCGAACGGCCCTGCTTCTGCTTGTCCTCGGGCAACCTACCACCTTTAGATTCTCCTAAATCCTTCACCAACTTGTCTAAATCTCCTCCAGAGAGCAGCTTACCTTGAAAGGGAAGCCTACTCAACCGCGCTTTGGAAGACCCATCAGCCGCCCAATTGCGCAGCCAAAGGCATCTTCGCCCCGCGACTACGGAAGCCATACTCTTAGATAAGCCCCGGATCAAATCATAATGAACGTCGGCGAGATACGCCGCCCCAGACTCCAATCTGGACGCCTCCTCGGACACCTCGACCGCGTTGTCACTCTGGACCCGCTGCGCCCAGCGCAAACAGGCACGTGCTACCCAGGCTCCACAAATAGCCGCCTGTAAGGATAAGGCATTAGCCTCAAAGACCTGCTTCAGCAAGGTCTCCAATTTACGGCCTTGAACATCTTTCAGTGCCGCAGACCCTTCTACGGGGATAGTAGTTTTCTTAGTCACCGCTGACACGGCCGCATCCACTCTCGGGGCCTTAAATAACTCCCGATCTTGATCCAGCAGAGGGTACAGCCATGCCATAACCCTAGCCTCCTTAAGGGCGGCCTCCGGCATATCCCATTCCTCCTGAATCATCTCCTTAAATACTCTGTGTATTGGGAAGGCCCTCTGAGTCCTCCGAACCGCCTGGAGCAGAGGATCCTCCAGGGTAGCATCCTCAGCCGGCGCCGACTCTGGCATGTTAAGCGCCTTGAGCGACTCCACAATAAGCGCCGGCAGTTCTTCCCTCCGGAACACACGAACTACGCACGCCTGATCTTCCTGCTCCCTAATCTCACCTTCCTCTAGATCCCCTAGATCCCTTTCCATATCTGCCTCTTCCGACCACACGTCTTCCGACACCACTGACTGATCCAGGAGATCCTTATCCAACCTAGGCGCCTTAGCACACATGCCCGACGCTTCCGCCCCTAAAGAGGAACTTGGTCTCTTCTGCCCCAGGCCAGCCCCGGAGGTACTCGCTGTAGACGCCCCCGGAGAGCCAGCCAACGTCTTCTGGAGCAGAGCCAGGAAAATCCGTCGAGAAAATTGACGCCAAACTTCCCATTACCGGCTGCTGAGCAACCTGGAGCTCTGGCCCTGAAGCTGCGCTGAGCCCCGGTTCCACAGCCGCCAGGGAGGGGAGAATGGCCTCTACCACTTCCTCCACCCTGTCCAGCTCTCCCCTTCTGGGGCGGGGACTAACTCCCTGGCCTCCAATTCTGGAGCATAGCCCCTACAGACCCCGTCCTGTGAGATGGAACTCCTCTTAGCCCCACATAAGAGGCAGAGCTGTTTGGAAGGCATGCTGAGATGAGAACCACGCAGCAAGTGCCCCCCCCCCCAAACGAGCAAAATTTGTTTTTTTAACTTCTCAATTGAAATCCCTTCAGAATCGCTCCCCCAGCTGATTCCCGAAGAAAGCAATGCAAAACGAGGCTCTGTAACTAAAAAATACGGGCCTACAAAGCCCAGCAGTTCAACCAGCGATTTTCCCGCCTGTGACACCACGTGGTCCGGCCTGCACCCCTTAGAGCCGCCGATTCCCACCGAAAAGGACTGCTTACACTCAGGATACCGTTGAGGCAGAAAAGCAGGAGTTACTGCCGCTCTTGTCAGCACCTCCGCAGTCTCTGCAAGTCCGAAGTCGGCCCCCAAGGCCCAAGACAGGGAAATCACTGCCGATTGCAGAACGCAGCTCTAAGCGCTGGCAGGCAATGCATCTGCACGCGCTGAGCCCAGCTGTCCTCCGGATCCTGTCCCCTCTTAGCGGGAACGTAAACCGGGTGCCGGTCCTCTCTCCTCCAGCCTCTGAAAAAACAAAAAACCCCGACTGCTGACAGCCCCGAAAGGAAGGAAGGAGAAAGGCAGAGGACCTCAGGGCAACGGAAAGCAGCTCATCCCCCACCCTGCAGGCAGAGAAATGCCCAATTAGCTTTCCTTTGTGCCCCTTTCCTTTTTTTTTTTTTTTGTAATATTCCTAACACTCTACTCAATCGTTTCTCAAGTGAGCCCTGAAATCCCTGAGCTCACCACCCTTCTAGCTGCTTTGGAGACTGATAAACTGGTGGAAGGAGGAGGTGCCAGGTCTTATATACCGATGACATCACAGGAGTGAAGTTTCTCAGTCTCCAAAGCTGCTAGAGGAGGTTTGACAACCCCAGAGATTCCGGGACCAGACTGGAGGGGCGATCAGAAATACCAGATTACTTTCCTTTCCGACTGCGTATAGTACACTGCTGACGTCAGATGGCTTCAGCAGCCGTCTGGCAGTAGTATTGCATTGCATTAAGAGGGAGGAGTAGCCTAGTGGTTGGGGCAAGGTACTTCAGGCAGAAGGTCAGGGGTTCAAATCCCACTAGAGGACAGCAACCTTGGGCCAGAAGGACTGGGTTTCTAGTCCCACAGATGCTCCTTGTGGTCTTGGGCAAGCCACTTAACCCTCTATTGCCCATGTTCCCTGTAAGTATTAGTATATTGTCTCATATCCCCGTGTGTTAAATGTATCCCCCAATTGTGTTGTGACCGCTTTGATTGAAGGATAAGGCAGTATACAAAACTGTCTAAATAAAAATAAATAAATCAGAAAATGATGCAATCAACTCTGGAAGATGTGTGCATGCTGGTATTATGCAGTGTGATGCGATATTACATCATTCAAGGCTTATTTGGGATGTTGTTGATGTCCTACTGGATAACTTTACACGGTGAAACATCTAAAATGAACTACATGCAATATCTTCAAAACGAAGGCCAATAATTTTTTTAATGTTATATTCGTGTTCAGCTCACCAAGATACTACAGATTAGGGCCTTTTAAAGTCAGTAACGATTTCAATGTTGACCAGTGTAATACTTGTATTAATTGGTGGAAATATTTTTTTATTCAATGCACAATTATGATGTGGAATTTGTTACTGATGTGGTGAAAGCAGTTACATAGCTGGGTTTAAAAAGGGTTTAGACAAGTTCCTGGAGGAAAGGTTTATAAACCATTATTAACCATGCAGATTTGGAAAAGCCTCTTCTTATCCCTAGCTGTAAATAACAAGGAATGGATCTACTCTTTAGGATCCTGTCGGGTACTTGTGATTTGGAAACGGGATGCTGAGCTTGATGGACCATTGGGCTGACCGCTTGTGGCAATTCTTATGTTCTGATATTCCTACCCTCCTTAGGTTTGGGGGGGGGGGTGGGAGTTACTAAACCTTATTTTTGTTCTGTTGAAAAGCTGATGAAGGCTTGGAAAATAAAGATGCCCCGTGTGAGAACATTAACTGCAGCATAGTGAGAATCGTACCTTGTATAGTGCCTGCCAGTCATTAATCTTGGTGTAGGAGAGTGCCATTCGTTTCAGTATCAGCTGCAAGAGGACACACAGCTCCAATCAGAGAGTAGGGAAGGGGTTTCATATATCAGAGACTGAAGGGATCACCAGTGAGATAGAAAGATAGAAACATGACAGCAGAAAAAGACCACATAGCTTATCCAATCTGCCCTTGCCATATCAATTACTGTATTCCCTTTTTTCCTTTTAGAGATCTTCTGGGTTTGTCCCATGCTTTCTTGAATTCAGATACTGTCCTGGTCTCTACTACTTCCACTGGGAGACTATTCCACGCATCTACTATGTCAGGGATGTTGTCAACATGAGACAGACGAGGGGAACTGTGTCACTTGTGAAGGAAAGAGATGGGGAGATTGAATCATCAAGGGAGAATAGAGAGGGAGAGGACAGTATCACAGATGAGACAGGGACAGAAGGACCATATCACCAGAGAGAAAAGTGAGGGTGACAACATCACTAAGGTGAGAAAGGCTAGAAAGATACAGCTATCAAAAAGAAAAGTTCAAAAGCAAGGCAGGTAACATTAGTAAGTGGAGTAGGCTGTCATTCCCAATAAGAGCAGAGTAATGCAGGTGATGTCACTAGTGAGAAAAAGGCAAGGTGGGAGCAGAGTCAGAGGAAAATGCAACTGCTTTTTGTAATAGCAGCTCTCCATAGATAGACTGATAAAATCAGCTATACAAGTAGGTATCGTTGTCCAATTGCGCTAATATGAACAGCTCTCTCTGATTCAGATAGATCCATAGAACTTTCTGAGTATGTGTGAGTATTCCTATATATCTGCCGGCCAGATAAGGGTAATGCTTTCATTGATAACTAAACTGTGTACCATACTGCAAGAACTACTACTATACTGCAAGAACAATGGTTTCTTGAAAGGCTGCAATTGGTGACACTACAGATAAGGTCCGGAGGGTCATGGAAGTGGTCTTTGATGAGATTCAGTCTCTTTTATTTTCTCTAGCACCAATTTTTTTCCTGAGCACTGTGCATCTGCAAATTCTTCCTAAACACCTTCACAAAAAGCCAAAGCTCTAAATCAAGCCAAACTCCTTGCTCCAATTGCCGTTGAAGAGGTGTAAAGAGAGGTGTCAAAATACTGAGCTATGGTAGTCAGCATTTGTTTTACACACTAGCTGTGGCGGCTAAAAGTATTCCGAATATCCAGCACTGGTAGGCGGACAATGGACAGCGCTGAGCATCTGGATACAGTGTCCAGCACCACTGCTGTCCACAGAGTGATGATATCCAGCACCACCATATGGCCTATCCGTAGAGTGGCATTGAATATCCAAAGAGTGGCATTGAATATCATCGCTATATGAATAATTTCTGGTTCCACCTACAGACCATCCCGGCACTATCCAGATAATGCTTAGACAATCTGTAAGGATATTCAGTGGTGCTATCTCTATAGTGCTGTTGAATATCCCGGTCAACAGCACTTATCCGTTATAAGGTACCACTATCCAGATAAGTGCAGCTGAATAGCGACTCGAATGTATACCAGTCTAATCAAATATTTTCCACACTCCTCAGCATCATAGATATTAGCCATAAAGTTGAATGAATGCAGTCCATAACTGGTCAAACCTTTATATATCTGAATGCATATACTACAAGCAGGATACAAGCATCAAACAATGACATTTCTTTTTCCTCAATAGGTATTTTTTCTGCTTCATTCTGCTCTTTGCTTTCTCCTTTTATTTCTCTAGATAAAGGCATGTTTTTAAAATTACAGACTGTTTCTGATGTGATGTGCTGTTGCAAAAGCAGTCTAGCAAGCACTTGTAAACATTTTAAACATTGTCTAGCATTTTGTTGCCCTTGGCTGGTGGGGCAAAAAAGTAATCCTTTGATCTCTCTGCTTTTTACCACTTAGACACAGTTACCCAAGAGTGACTGATGTGGTAGCTGCATTTTGTTAAAACCAGGCACTTGCTGGACTTTGTATTTCACATCATGTCTTTTAGAAACTGGAAGTCCTGTCTGCCACATAGAAGACTGAATGTTCTGAAGTCTAGAACCGGAACAACTGATATCTTCTGGATCAAAGCTAGACGGGTCATGTCCTTAGGTGGCAATGAGTTTTCCAATGGAAGCAGAAATTCTGATGGAGAGCCTGCTGATTTGTTACCCTCTGAGGAGACTTCATGAAAAAACACAGGACACGTACCAGGTGTTCTCAAATCCTGAGAATGCTGAATGGCTTTGTCCTGGTTTTTCGTCTTGTGTTGATGAGATCTCTTCTTTGAGGTTGAAATCTTAGAAACAGGCTGATTAATATCCATCAATAGCTTGTTTTTCACCACCAGTTATAGGGACTTCCAACTGGTGGTTGTTGAGGTCTGCCATTTCCAGCCCTGCCCACAATATGTATTCCTTAAAGTTGCCAGTTGAGATCTTTTGCTAAGCTGAAGCTGATGGGGGCTGAAGAAGATTCATCTGTCTCTGAATGTAGTTCTGATTCTGACTGCTCAGAAAGTGTTAGTAGAAAAGCGCAGTCTCGCCTTGATTTCTTAGATGGAGGTGTAATCACAGCAAAGTTCTTAACAGAGAAAGACACTGTACTGTATAGTTGATGCCAAGAGGCATAGAAGAAAATAAGGAATGGTTTACAGCCGTCAAGCCAGAAATACTCGTCATCACTGAACAGCTGATGGCGCTTTTCAGATCTATAGCAATCTTGACATCTTGGTGTTTCCACTATATGTAAATCTTCCTTCAGTGATGACAGCCTTTTCTTTTTCAAGACCATATCCAAAAGGCCCTCTTGTGGTGGGAGGAAAGGGTGCCTATGCCTCTGCTGGTGAAGTGAGAGGACTTTACAGAAACCTTCTATCATTTGACATGACTGGACTTGAAATGTCAACCATATGGCCTCATCCCTATGAGAGGTGAAATCTCTTTAAGGGGATCAGAGATTAATCTGTTACATCACAATCTAATAAGGGTAGTTTCATTCATTTTGACAATGCCTTGCTGAAGAATGGGACCCAACAAACCTTTCCTATAGAGAAGGACCAGACTCTTCTACGGTCCAGGGATAGGGCTTGGACAATTTAAATTTCCCAAACCAATTCACTCTAAGTGACATCCTTGCACAGACTAATCAGTTGAAGTCTTGAAGATGGTATATATATCAGTACCAGACAGCAGATACAGCTCTTATGAATAGACCTTTTCCTATTACACAGGGTTATTTCTTGAATCTATTTTTGGACATCTCTGGAAACAATATCAAGACTAAATATCAAAATAAACTTTGAAGAACTAAAACAATTCTTCTAGTGGACCACAAGGCTTCAAGAGGAAAATACAACCTAAATTCAACACAATCCAGTTACAAAAAGATGTTGGGGTTTTTTCCAAACTTGTTTTTTTAATTGTGAAATGCAACCATATATCATAAACATCATGAGCAACATAATAATACTGAAAAAAAAATTGCTCAATTAATGCCGGAGTGTGCTTGTATGTCCTATTGGTATAACACACAAAACATTACTGAGGAAGAGTGTGCTGAGGTGACAAAGGTTTTCTGGATCTTTCCAAGCTCTGAGAGCTATTCTGTATCAGTGCCATTGCCCACTTTGTGTGGCTGATTTGTTCTGCTTGTTGATGGAAAGGTGTCACTTGTCATAGGAGAGCATGTGTTACCCTTACAGAAGGACTCAACAAACCCCAGGCGCCAGGTTGCAATGGCGACTACAAATCAGACCTGGCACCTGGGGTTCAGGACATCTGTATAGCATGAAGATCCAGGACTGGGGTTGGCTGCCCACTAGGATCCTATCCCCTGGAAGTAGAAATGCTGCCAAAGGCTGCAATTGCAGCCGGGACCGGTGCTGTCTGCCCATGGGGATCCCATCCCCTGCCACCAGAAATGCTACAAAGGCCGCAATCACAGCCTTTGGCAATAGTTCTGTTTGCAGGGGATGGGATCCCTGTGGCAGAGCATGTCAGTCCTGGCTGTGATCACCGCCTTTGTAGCATTTCTACCCACAGGGATGAGATCCCCGCAGGCAGCCAGCGTCAGCCCTGGATGCAATTGTCACCTATGCAACACTTCTGACGCAGGGGAGGGGATCCCTGTGACAGCTAGTCGGTCCCAGCGGCAATTGCGGCCTTTTGCAGCATGTCTGCCCGTGGGGATAGGATCCTCACAGGCAGCCAGCACCGGTCCTTGCCATGGCATATGCTGACTTTGCAGCTAAGACTGCATGACAGCTGGAAGGCCTGCAAAAACACCGGTTAGAGTAGAGGCAGGGGGAGTTTGCTTAAAAGGCTCAAAACCCTTAAAGGGATAGAAAGTTTAAAAGAATGCTGGAGGAATGGAGAGCAGGGGTAGTGCAAGGGAGGATGGAGAAGAGAGATTCTGGGAAGGGAAACAGAGTTGGGGGATGGGGGGACAGCAGGAGGAGGGTTGGAGTGGAGGGGGAAGAATGCAGGGGTTTGGAGGGTGAAGAGATGAGCTCATGGGAAGTAAAGGGGACCATATATGCATAAAAGGTGCATCCCTCTCCTGCCACACACATGCAGACAACCCACCTCCACACCACAGACACATACACAGACATGTAGCTATAAAGGTTCAGTGAAGGTTGTAGGAGGGAGAAGGAAGAGTGGGGCCACTACCTTCTGTTGGCATTGTGCAGTGTCCCCTTAAGAACCTGATTTATTAAAGTTTTTCCCAAAGAAAATGGGAACAAAGACTTAGTAAATCAGGCCCTAAAACCTAAGAAAGTAACTGCAATACACCTTTGTGGTGGATAGGTGTGCACCATGACTGAGGTTTCAGTGGTCAGCACCTAGATTTTTAGTCTGGCTCCTAGATTCCAAGAAAATTTGTCAAGGCCTGCCTTACAGATATATTCTTGATGTTCCTCAGACAGTCCTGCAGGTCTGCACCACATCCTGGTTCCGGGCCAGCAAGAAGAACTGGATGACATCCATACGTGCGTTCAGTACTTTCAGATCCTGAGTGGGCCGCATGAACCACAGCCTACCACGAACAGGGTGACACAAGGAGGAAAACCAAACGCCACAATGTACAAAAGAGGTAGAGGCAGAAGAGATGTACAGTGTGCACTGCACAGAAGGACTGATTCTTATCTGAGTCAAGCCCACTGTTTGTCAGATAACACAGCCAAATATGACATTTTCCAAAATGAAAAATCATTTCCCAAATTTGCCATCTGGGTGAGGTAAAGAGAAGGAAAAAGAAAAGAAAGTTTGTTTTTATTCCACAGGAATGCTGGATTGCTTTTTCTCCACCTTACCCAGGGAAGGAAGTCAGAACTGTGAAATGGCATGGATTATTCCCTCTCTTAAAAAAAACTAAAAAAACTGAGCATTATAACTGGCCATGTGACTATACACTGAAGGCATAGTAAAGCACAGCTCCTGGAGCCCAGCAATGGCAGGGCAGCTTTGACAATGACAATATCAGCTTAAAACCTAGTAAAAGATGATTAAAAATTAAGGGGTTTTTTCACTTCTGGTTATTTTTTAATGGAGATTTATAGACTACCATTCTAGGGAAAGAACCCCTACGCTCTTATTTATGCCTTTTACCTCCATTGCTAACCTCGTCTCTGCTCTTTGAACCTTGCTGCACAGTTTGCCTGAAACAGACTTCCTGAGTTTGTGCATTAGGCTCCCTCTCTGGCCATTTTCAAATCCAGACTAAAGACTCGCTTATTTGAAGTTGTTTTTACATCATGACCACTTTTCAATATCAAATTCTCCCAGATTCTCTTCTTATGTATCTGTATCTTAACTTGATTTTAAACTTTGTGGAACAGAGACTGTCACCTATACGGTATGGAGTATACCTTTAGAAATGTGTAATAGTAGTAGTAGTACCCTCAATGATTATATAAAATTATCATAAAAACAAAAATATTTTTAAAAGGAAAAATATATTGGTGCCAGTACATATGAATGTGCAAGGCCAGAAGTATTCAGGAAATATATTAGAACCCTTTAAAATATTCCCTATAAAGATTATGACTTGATTAATGGACTCCTGGGCCTGTCATATGGTGAAGATATATGCTGACATGCACTTTCTCAGCTAAACTGGCATTATAGTACAAATTTGGAATAATAATAACATAACAACTTGAGGCTAGAACGTGTTGCAGGCACACTCCAATAGTGTCAGATCTGGTGACGTAATGCATGTGTGCCCCTATGTGGGTGTGCACTCATGCACGTGGGAGACAAAACTGAACTGGAGGGAAATTACTGATCAGCTCACCTCATGATTTTCTCTCCCCACTTAGACCTGCAGCGGTTCATGATCCCTGAATGAAAGACAGACAACTTTATACGATCACCACCAGAACTTTATGAGTTCGACATTCAATGGTGTAGACACCATTTACCTTTAAATGTGTAACTTATACATTTAAAGTTCTTTGTATTTTCAGTTGCACTATCTGTAGGCCATGTGGTCTTTTTCTGTCATCATATTTCTATGTTTCTATGTATGAGAGCTAACACTGAAAAACTGATACTTTTATGTTTAGAATTATACCTGATATTTAGGCATTGACACTTCTACAGATAACTTAAACTGAATTTAATGTAAATTTATTTTAATTTAATTTAATTCAAGATTTATATATCACCATATATCTGTATGAATCTAGGTGGGAAACAAATAGCAAAAAAAACCAAGTAATAGCCACCAATATAAAAATCAGTATAATACAAAGATCGAAAATAACAAAAGTTACAATGATGATTAAAATTAGATATAAACTCTCAAGGTAAGATAACATTAACTGCTATAAAATATAAAACCTTCTCCCCTAGGCATAGACCAACTCTATTCTAGTGAAGGTATAGTAAACAAACTTACATGTTCAATGACTAAAGTTCTTTACCCGCCCTTGGCCCACCCCAAAACATTTTTCTTCTTTTCTGTACATACAAATTTTGGCCATTTTATAAATACAATAGCCAGTTATACACATAACTCCTATAGATTTTTTTTTAAAAAGCACTTCCACAGATATGCCGTCGGCTGTGGCAGCACTAAGTGCTATTCAATATCAGCCTCTCTATCTTTATATTGTTATCCAATAGAAAGGAATGGAATGAGCAGATGCTACTAAAAAGGAGCTAACTGTATTAGCAGCAGTGCTGGTGATATTAGTTGCAATCTCCTCTCGGCTGGCATTCCATTTTTTGGCCAGACTAAATTCTGCTGCTAGCTTGTCTGGATCTGGCTGTTCTTAGTAGCATCGATGAGAGTTAAGTATGTATACTCTGAAAAAGAGGCAGGAGAGAGTGGTGAAATTGCAAAATTAGGGCTTACCTACTAACTTTCTTATCTTGATTCCCCCAATCCAGATGCATGAGTTTAAACTCTCCTACCAGCAGGTGGAGACTGAGAACTACTGATTTGATGATGTCACCCTATAAGAATCCCTTGCAGTCCATGGCTAGCCAGTATTTCTGTAACAAAGCAATCAGAACAACTACGTTCCCCCTAAGCCAACATCATGAGAGCATGCTTTATAGTTTATTTGAGCTTGTTTTACCATCTTTTCAGATTAAACATGCGAATAACAGTTTACTGAGCTAGTATCTGACCCATCCAATCAGGAAAAGGTAAAATAGCAAACTTCGAAAGGAAGCGGAACAAAGATACTTTTGCTTGCCAATGTTCCATGGCTGCTAGCTAACAGGCAGAATACGAAATATCCCAGGCCAGGTTCTGAAGCAATTCAAAAAAGAAAATTAGCAGATAAGTCTAATTTCTTTCTCCTTCCTCATCGGCCCTCCAGACCAGTCCAGATGTGTATCTATCTAAATGAGGCCCTCAACTAGCCTATCTTCAACACGTTTGCCCCAAAGGTCACTTCCTTCTTCACCTGAACATCCAATCTACAATGCCGAATAAAGGAATGCAAGGATGATTAGATCACCGGCGCCCTAACAAGTATATTGAGATGGAATCAAGCTATGCTCATCCAAGATGAAGCCTGAGTCCTAGTGGAATGGGCACAAATGCCTGGAGGAACCACATGCCCCTGTGCAATGTATATTGATGCAATCGCTTCCTTGACTCAGTGAGATACCGTCACCTTGGAGGCAGCTTCACCCTTCCTGGGACCTACAAAACAATATGAATAGATGATCTGACTTACGGAATCAGTTACTATACACGAAAGGGCCTGAACTCTGAAATCTTCCTGGCCAAGCAAATCACAATCAGAAATACCACTTTCAGTGTTATATCTTTGAAAGAAGCCTCCTGATGCGGTTCAAAGACAACCTTAATTAAGGCAGAGAGTACCAAATTCAGGTCCCACAGAGGAACCAGTAGATGCCAGGGCAGATGTAAATAATTCACACTCTTCATAAAATGCTGCCTTCCAAGTGTGTGGCCAAGGAACAACCTTGGAAAGGACCTCAAAAACATGCAATGGCTGCTACCCGAACCTGCGGCAAATTCAACACTGAATCTTTGTCATGACTTTTTTGTAAAATGGCCAGGACAGCTGCTTGCAAGGGGCTAAGGCTATGATCCCTACACCATGCCTCAAAGATCTGTCATACCCAAACACATCAAAGAGGTGGATCTCTCTCTGGACTACAACAAAACTGCAATCACTGCCTGGAATAACCTCCCTTCTTTGCCTTGCCCTTTTAAGATCCAGGTCTTAAGACAAAATGGAGATGCATTTGGCATCTGGATTGGACCCTGAAACAAGTAACCCTCCTCCTTGGGAAATGGCAATGGACTCTCCACCTGAAACCGAGTGAGATCCGCATACCAAGGCCTCCTTGGCCAATCAACTTGGCCTAGGTGATGCGACATCTTCTGAATTACTGTACTTAACAGCGGCCATGGTAGATACATACACTGTAAGGCCTCCTGAGGTCACTACTATACAAGAGTGTCCAAACCCTTTGAACAAGGTTCTTTCCTACAGCTGTAAAACCTGCAGACGTTTATTATTTATTTATTTTATTTATTTATTATAGTTTCTTATATACCGCGCTATTCGGTATCAGCGCGGTTTACATAACGACCATAACAACAAGCTGTCTGGTTTTACATCGAACAGGAGTACAAACTTGGACAACAGGGTTAACTATATACATAAGCTATCTACACTGCAAGGATTTTTATTGAGTACATTTTTTCTAGTTTCCATCAGGCCCATGATGGTAGTCCCCCAGTTCTGTACAATGTGATCAAATGTCACCTCTGCCAGGCTCAATTCTCTGGGCTCTAGGGTGTTCAGCTCAGAAAATCCAGTTGTACGTTTTCCACAACCAAGGGGCCACATGAGATGCTGAAAACGCAATATGGCTGCTTTCCTCTCAACAGAGAATTTGCCTCCTCCGCTACCTGCCTGCTGTGTGTTCCATCTTGACAGTTGATATAGGCAACTACAGTCACAGTGGAATCCTGAACTCCCTCCGGAGTGGTGCTTTTTATCAGTCAATCGTTCAGGTAAGGGAAAACAAACACAGTGTTCTGAGGTAGCTGCCATTACAGCGAGACATTTTGTGAAGACTCGGGGAGCCGAAGCTAGGCAAAAAGGCATCACTCGATACTGAAAAAGTGTTGTCCTCCCAGGACAAATCTGAGATACTTTCTCTTGAGTGGGATGAATCGGTATGTGGGTATATGCATCATTTAGATCCAGGGAGCATAGCCAATCTCCTTTTTGAAGGAACAGGAATAGAGTGTCTACAGAAATCATCTTGAACCTTTCTCTCATCAAGTAAGTGTTTAGGTCCCTGAAGAGAATTCCAGAGTGTTGGCGATATATATTCATATGCTCTATTGCTAGTGCATTGCTTGGTCTTACTGAATTCTGTAGGGGTTTTGAGCATATTGTCCAACTGAACTCTTCTTTGGCGGAAATTAGGTGCAAAGATTAGCTGACAGAGGGTGGGAGGGGCTATTTTCCTGATGATCTTGAAGGTGGTCATCAGCAATAATTAACACTTCAGGTTTTTTGTAGCTAATGTTCAGACCAACATTCTTAAGCCAGGAAGCATATTCTCTGCTGATATTCAAATTAAATCCTACAAGACATTAGCCAAAAATGTGGATCCCGATTCCAAGCACTCCTCTACCACTCCTTCTGAGAACCTCACCAAGGATCTCTCTGGCAGCTGCTGCATTCACCTCAAAAAAGCTCTTATTACATAACCTTCACAGCCAGCACCAATACTTCAAAGGCCTGCTTCGGCAATGCCTCCATCTGAGGGTCTTGAGGGCCCTTAAGAGATGCTCCCCATTTGACCAGGATGGTAGTCTTCTTGGTTATGGCTGACACCATTGCCTCCATCTTGGGCTGAAATAACTTCTTCTCCACCATCAGGACCGGATCTAGTTTCACCATGGACCTGCTAATCTTCAAACCCATATCCAGGGTGACCTACTCTGCCATTTTCACATCCTTGATTGCTCTCCTTTTCAATGCACATACATATCTTGCAAAGAAAACACGTTTAAAATACAATCTACCCATGTGCTTTAAGTGGAATCGCATGTATGCAGAGCCAGTTACAGAAAAGAGTTTAAGATAAATCCTGGATCTCTGATAAGCACATCCTGAAACATCATGGGACCTGCAGCACTGATTCAATAAGGTAGAATCAGGGACTACAAATATCACCCTGCTTTTGGATGTAATTTCAAAATTAGGACCAACCAAAATGTTTTCCGAACTGGTTAATTTAGCAATTCTGTGTATGCTTTTAACTGCATTGACAGAGGGCATTTTTCATCCAGATAAGCATCTGAATTCCCATGCTTAAGCCATCACCAAATTAACCTTGTTCCATCCGCCCCTCCTTAGACTGTCTTCCAGAAAAGCTGGTGGCTGCATGTGACAGCCTCTTATGGAAGATGGTGAAACCAAAAACAGTAACAGAATTCAGGAAAGCCTGTAACAAGTATGAAGGATCCTGAGTGGTGGGGAAGTGAAAGGTGAGGCCTAAATCAGGCACTGAAGATCCTCAGCAACAGGAAAATAAAAGTAAAGTCTGAAAGTGGCACACAGGATCCAAAGGAGTAAGCAGAAAAACCTGCTACAGAAGAT
Organism: Ichthyophis bannanicus; assembly: GCA_033557465.1. Lineage (NCBI taxonomy): Eukaryota > Metazoa > Chordata > Amphibia > Gymnophiona > Ichthyophiidae > Ichthyophis > Ichthyophis bannanicus. Next base: position 68,456,308 of record CM066051.1, on the reverse strand, counting down.
CCTTAGCTGTGGGAAAGAGAGAGGTAAAGGAAGGACAAAGAGGATTTTCAGCTCTCAGGGAGCAAGGGGTAAAGCGTGGGAAAAGTGATGGAGGAACAAGGGGTAAAGCATGAAATGAGCACAGATACTTCTCTGAGGTGAGGGAATGAAAGGTAAAGCTGCAGATCACGTAGATTCTATGATACTGCAAGAGGAATGAAGAATGGGACAGAAGCAAGGTGAGTTTGGAAGTCTTTACCTGTTGTCATATTATGTTTCTGTTATAAATTCTGCAGGAAAGCAGCTGGCACTCACCATATAAGCTAAGTCCTTCCTTCAGTCCTGTGGCCATTTTGTACACAGAGGGATGCACCTCGCTCTTAAATATCTGTAGGACGCTGGAGAAAACTGGAGAATCAGCAGAAGATAACACCAAGCTTCTCGAGACTAAAGCAACAACTGGAGCACATCAGGAGTTCTTGCTGATGTGTTGATTTTCCTGAAAGTGGTGATTTTATGGCTATAACTACTACATGTGCTAAGATGACAGTTATTCTAATTTCCTGATGTACCGGGTTTATAACTTATTGTAAACTGCTGATATGTTGCCTCTCTCCTAAGAGTGGTGAGTTTTCAAGGTTCTTATGCATTTTCACTTACCAGTAGGTATCCTGGTCCATATTCACAATTTTAGTCCTTAAAAAATATAAATGCAGAAGAAGATTAAATACTATTTATATCCCCTTTGGCCAACAAAATAAATGTTTTAACATTATCCTAAGAACATAAGAAATGTCAGGCTGAGTCAAACTAATGATCCATAAGGCTCAGCATCCCTTCTCTAAAAGTGGTCTGTGTGGGTCACGTGTAGTTCTAGGATTCATTTTAAACCTACTACTTCTTAGTTTCAGGGAGGAAACCTTGGTCCAAATAATACAATAACCACACCACACCACTCATGATTTTGTAAACCTTTATCATATCCCCTTTCTCCTCTCCAAGGTCAAGAGTTCTAGCCTTTTTACACAGGGAAACCCACTCCATCCCCTTTACTATTTTGGTCACCCTTCTCTACCTTTGCTAGTTCCACTATATCCTTATTGAGATGTAGACATCAGAATTGCACACAGTAATCCAGCTGTGATGTGACATCAAAAGGACTAAGCAGTTTTAATCTGTCATGAATGTACATTGACAGGGGGGAAGTAAAGACAGCATTACTGGACGTATCTCCAAAGGATATGATAAATTACACTTTATATTCTGCCTCTAACACAGTATCCAAGCAAATTATATCACTTAAAGAGAGCCGTTTCCTTGCCCCACAGAAGAAGGTTTCCTGACACTTCTGTTTTTAGTTTTAGATGGATTTTACTGTTGCTGCTCAGTCCCGCTGAGGTCTGGAGGACTTTTTGCAACATTCCTTTTTATAATTTCTAACCTGAGCTAGTCAGAACTATCTCCTCTCTTGCCCCCCCCCCCCCCCTCACCTTACAGTTTCTCTAAGAGACCCAAGACTAGGGTCCAGAAATGCACTGGGGATTATACCAGGACTGGTCCGGCCTGTCCCTGATGACATGGAGCTGTCCAAAATTGAATGCAGGAAAACGGTTTTGGGAAGAAGAGTATGATACTGCATGTGTAACCTGTAAAAGCACACCGTCTCACCTCCACCTTTAAGGTAAAAAAAAAAAGAGACTCACAAGACAAACTTCTTGAAAGCCAAAATAGGAACCCCCTTAGTGGGTTCTTCCAGTTCCACTCCAACTCGCCTGCGCTCCAGAAACTTCAGAAGGCCTCCCAGAGCTCGTATCTGGAGGTATGGGAGAGAGGGAGAGAGAAGGAGGAGGGAAATACTTTGCTGAAAACAGAGTAGCATCTGGGAGGAAAGGGGGTGCAGAGAATTCTAGTGAGTTTGCCTGAAAGGAGGAAACTTTTCACTCTTCATGATTCAAGCAAACAAACAGGAAGGTAGGAAAGGTTTCCAGCAGGCACAAAGAATGCATAAGCTGATGCCAGGACATATTGTGACTCCAGCTAAAGTAAAATAAATTCTTTCTTGAAGAGAAGGAGACTGGAGAAATTTTAAGTCACAAAGCTCTTACTTTTGCTTTTTGGGCTGGCCAGAGGGAGGGGTCAGGAACATTATTTAATTAACTATTAAAATCCAATCTACCACCATTCAAACTAGACCACAGGGTGGTTTACCTTGAGAAAAACTAAACAATACTCATTCTATTTCCTGCCAACCCAAAAATTCCTTCTCTCTCTTTTCCCTGTCAATTTGGTGGCAAGCAGAGTCATAGCCTGCTAGCCAAAGGAGAACTGCCGACTGCTTCATCTAAACTGTGTTACCTGGAGAAGCACTGCACACTGCTTACCATGATGGAGCTGTCAAATGGGAGCACAGAGGAGAGGTAGAGGATTTGCTCTGTTTCAGTCAGATGGGATGGGATGAAGGAGAAATTCCCAGACAACACCCGCTGCTTGCACACTTCAAGTCCTGCAGAAACAGGTGGCATACAAATGTTTATGCGGTCAATATTTTTAAATTATTCCTCCTTTTTTTCAGACCCCTCCTTCCTGCATAGTCCACTCCTCTCAGGGATGGAAGCCACAAAATCTAATTCCTTCTGGAACTTAATATCTATCTATCTATCTATCTATCCGGGATATGACCTTTACATGGTGCTGTCATGTGACGGCCAAGACTCTTTCGCTCCTAAGAACTGCAATCCCTGCCTGTAACACCCTCAGATTTAAAAGCTAGGTTCAGGTCTCAGCTTCTGGAGAGATTTTAGTAAAGCCTTGGCTTTTCTGGTATATTTTCAAATGTATTCTGCTGCCCTCAGTGTTCATGTTAAACATAAGCAACAGGGACTTCAAATCCCGCAATGCATTCTCTGTGCACAGACTTAAAACTGGTCCACTTTCTGGTGGGCTCCCATACCAAAGTCTGTATTAGGGAAGAGTACCACTTCTGGCTTGCCATCTTCTCTACTGCCACTTTCGATAGATCCTGTGGGGGGTGAGAGTGGATTGTGGAGTCAAACAAAAGAAGCTTTGACGGATCAAGGAAACATAGTTAAATGTTTAGGGATACAACTCTCTGCAAATCTAGTCCATTAGTCTGTGTTTTATTGGTGATCCTAAGGATCTGCATATACTTTAGAAACAGTTAAGCATACATTATAAAGAGCATATACAGGGTGGCCCAAAAAAGTGAGAACATCTCGTAGCATATAAGTTATTTAAAAATTCAAAAAGACAGATGTAAACGATTGACAAATTTAAAAAAAAAAAAGATGGCGACTGGAAATTATCGAAATAAAGACATTATATAGCTAAAAAAGGTAAATAAGTAAACTATTTAAGCTTTTAATTTAGGAGATGTTCTCACTTTTTTTGGGCCACCCTGTATATATATGCAGAAAATGTAAAGAAGGATTCTGCTTTAGAGAGACAGGCCAAATGTTAAAGATGAGAATCAATCCACACAGACATATCATCAGATGCCACAAGGCAGACTAAAGTGAAACCTCCATAGGGAATTACTTTTCAGGACCAGAAGACTGCACCAATGACCTTATGATCAACATCCTAAGAAAAACATTCAAAACAATCCAGGAACGTAAAACGTTTAAAGTTAAATTAAATTAGACTTTGGCACTGACAAAAAAAAAACTTAACAAAAATTTGGGTTTCCTATCACATTATAAACCATACATTTTTATTTACTTTCTAGTAACCCATCTATCCATCTCTGAGACTGTCACTGGAATGCTTTTATGATTCATCTATATATTCTGATATTATGATCCTTTACTCATACTGTCCTGACCCAAGGAAGAACGTTTGAACCTTCAAAAGCTAGTCAAAAATGTATTAAATTAATCCTATAGAAATAAATCACCTTATATTCATGGTTTTATTTGTTTGTTTGTTTGTTTTATTTTTATCAACTATTAAAGTGGACTAACATGGCAGCCACACTATAATAAAAAGAGAAACCTATGACTGACAAAGAACAGGGACCCTGGACGCTAGCAGGGTCAATTTCTCTTGGAGGCAGTTTGCAAACAACAAATAATGAGGATACCGCATAATTCTCCTCCCTGGTATCCAGACAGTTTCCTCTGCACACACATACCCCCTCCCCCACCCCCAGGCATCCATGTCGAATAACTTAAGATATATCTGAATGCATTTCATCTAAGAACCAGCATGAGTCAGACATCCCGATCTCCCTGAAAAGCAGATCTGTTTCAAGTGGGGGATACAGTTCGCAAAGATATCATTTGGGAATTGCTGTTCCCAGGATGTTGAGAAAGGAAGTAAAGAAGAGATTTTTCTGACCGCTCACCTGCCTGCTTCAGGAAGTCTGCTAGGTTTTGGTCCTGCTTGGCGCTAGTGATGATACACTTCGGCTGCACTTCTTCTATGACTGTTGAGAAACACGACAAAGAGAAGAATCAGCGCCTACAAAGAGTACACCTAGTGCATATGATGAATAGTGGTTAATCTGTGGTAGAGAAAGATAAATATGCATATAAACTATTGTATATGCAGAAAAGAGCATCTGAAAATTCCATGACCTCATATGCATGTAAAAAGCACATGCACAGAAAGTGTCCACCTACTTTTATGTGATCTGGGGAGGGGTGGAGTTTGGGAGGTTGGAATGTATGCACATAGTTTATATAACATGTGAGAACATGCATAGAGTATAAGCACACATTTACACCAACTTAGGAGCAGATGCAAATGTGAATGTCAGCATTTATGTGCTACTGGGGCTGGTTGAATGCTTAGTTTTCAAAAGCACATAGACACCAATGTTACTGTTGGGACTTTGTATCTTATTAACAGCAAAGCTTGTTGTTACAGGCCTGGCAAATCTAAATTAAAACAATTTTATGCTTTTATGGTGGCATGAGCAAATTATTTAAAGTCCTGTATATGTATATTGGGGTTGAACACAAACAGCCAAAACAAAACAGTTAGACAATCCCCATAATAATTTTGGGGAAAGCCCAGAAAAGCCCCAACATTACCTTTTTTAAAATAGTTTTAAAATATGTGCCTTTTTGGGCTTCTCACATAGATGGCCTGTTACAAAATCAGGCCCAAAAAGCTGTTTGCTGGGCTGGCCCATTGGCTCAGTGACAGTGCTAAACAGTGCCATACAGATGGTCCCTGGTTCAATCCCCAAGTTCCACTCCCCAGGGGCTGATGTAGAGGCAGTCTTCATAGCTCCCTAGAAGGAGGGAAGAACTTGTGGTCATTGCTTATGGTGGCACCTAATAGTCTGGTTCAGGGCCTATGACTAGTATTCCAGAAGAAGCCTTTCTGTATGGCTCCTGATCCATCTGCATTGAATAGACTAGGTACTGTATTGGACCAGCGTATGTTTTACAGACATAAGGTTTCCATATTTACTACTCAACTGTTTACTAATTAATGGTTATAAATTCAATGGAACTATGTTTAGCTATTATCATTATGTCAAAAAGCGTTATATACAGATTTTTTGTTTGAGATTTATTTAGTTTAATAGGTATTCGAAGTTTGCTGATTTTGACGGTACTGGCAGCTCAACATAAAAAGATCACAAAAAATATTAAGTAGCTTATAATGCTGTAATAGCTACTATTTTGTAAATAAAAGTATTTGTAGACTTTAGAAAATAGGTTTATAAAACTTGTGATAAGGAAGCTTATCATAGCTCAGGTAGGAGCTATAGAAAAGATGATGTGACTCTGAACAAGCAACCTGTCAGTTCTGGTAGAAGCAAGAAAACAGAGTTTTCACATAAAAGACTACCAGTCCCAGAATGCACCAGGTTTCCAGCAGCCATGAGAGGGGCTGAAGTGAGAGAATGTGTGTGCAATCAAGAGAGCTATGAGGTAATCCCTAAGCACTCATCTCAAAGGGCAGGGCCTGATTCAACACAGCTGCGCTGTGTTAGGGAGCAGCACACATTAGGACAGAATAAGAATAGAGCTTATTCTTCAGATAACAGCTTCAGTGAGAGCTACAAGAACAGCTTCAGAAAGAGATACAGAGACAGCAACGGCTACAAGCTCAAGCACCAGTATCACCTGGAGAAACAGAAGCCAAGCCAAGCGGATAGAGAAAGAAGGAAACTCTCTGGAAGGAAGAGAAGAAAGCCCATTGGAAGGTCTGGGAGATTCCAAGGCAGTACCCATACTGGGAGGTATTCCAAATGCCAGCAGAGTCCATTGGACTGGATTCAGCCAGAGGAATGGATTGGCAGAGATAGGAATCACCAGTGGCTACCTGGAAGAGAGAAGACTGCATGTGGAAGGGACTTTCAGACCAAGGCCAGAAGGTATGTGAGAGGAGATCCAGTGTCCAGGGATCAAGATTGGAAGGCTGGACATCAGAATTGGATTACATATTGGCCAGGCTTTACAGAGAGGAATTATGATGGCAGGAGAGGCTCAGGTATGAACACTGATCCAGACCCTATCTATAATAGAGAATGGCAGCAAGGGAATAAGCATTCTCATGATAGTGCCTTAATGAAAGACTCATCTGTGCCAATGTATGATATTGACCCTATGATTGTTGATGAAGGGGGAGATACAGCAGATGAAACTATTTATATGGACTGTTCTCTATCTAAATGCTATTGCTAGTTTTCCGTGAGCAAACACATCAGCCATCACAAAGAAACCTAACTTTGTTCTTTATTTCCACTGCAAACAGCTCTTAAAGCAGGATTTGGGCTCACACAGTAGCAGCCAGCCAGCTAAAGGCTTTCAGCTGGTCCATTGATAGTAATTAGGGCTGCACCTGATTGTGTGTGTGAGCAAGGGAGAATCACTGCTGAGATCGGCGTGGAAAATAAGCAGAAGTTAACCTAACCAGCAAAGTTTATTCTTTACTTTGTGCCTTTGTATTTTGGTAATTATTTGCTAAGAAAACATTAGCTAATGGCCTGACAAGCTGAAGGTTGTTTTCTGGTTTACTTTGTGACTTTTTGTTATCCATTTAAACACTGCAAGCAAGTAGCCTCATTTATAGTGCTATCAAGCATACATGTGCTGGGTGAATTAAACCCCATCAATAAAAGAAGTATTTTATTGATCTTACCACTTGGTTTCACAACTCAAATTATTGTCATCAGCTGTGTTTGGGAGTGAATGAACTACAATACCCACAATACTTTGCAAGAATCATATGAATATATGCATCGTCAAGATTGTGTAAGTTCTCACCCTAGGCAGCCGTCTGACAAACTGTAAGTTACTTAGTATCAGAGTTATTGGTGTGTATATCGGCCTTGTATGTTTCTCATACGCTGGGCTAATTTGTTGTCGAGACTAATTGCTGTCACGCGTTCGGTCCTAGGTGTTTCAATGGTGCAATAACGACGCACTGCATCAGAGGTGTTTTCACATGTATCATATTTCGCCATCAGAATGGACTGTTGACAAACTATATTATATCATAATGAATGAAATGAAATGAAAACTGAAGTTTCAATAGTATCATACAGTATGTTTATGCCAATGAATATTGATACGGAATCATAACTTTTCTGATCACTTGGAAGACGGACATTGGACCAGTGTATGAAAAACATACACTATGTGAAACTTCTATTTTCTGCAAAGTTGTTTTTTTTTTTTTTTTTTTCATTGAAAGACTGCCAAAGAATACAATGATACAAAAACCACAAAGCTTCTTCAAAAAGAGTGCAACAGTAACAACACAGCATCAGGTCACAGGAGTAACCTACAATATGTCTTCATTTTTACACGTTTATAATAAAGAAACCGGGACCCCCAGCCCCCCCCCAACCACCCGTCCCCCCCCAAAGTCATCCCAATCCCGGGGCCCCCACCCCCACCTCCCAACCCCCCCTACTATGGCTCGCTAAAGCTAGGGCTCGGGACAGAGGTGAGCTAGGAGATACACCCAGGGATCCTACCTCCTGAGCGGACGGCATACTACCCACATCCCAAATAATCACGCACCATAACGAGAAAGGAAGGGCGCCCATACCAGTTCAAAGCGGGCCAGATGCATCCTGTTAACCGCTACCCCCCGTTCCATGGAGTATGTATCCCACATGCGTTCCAGCCAAACCTGGAAAGAGGGGGCCAGAGCCTGCTTCCACGCCGCCGCCAGGGATAATCGGGCCGCATTCAGACCGTGCTGGAGTAAGGCAAGTTGCAGGGCCCGGGCCCTATTTTCTGCAAAGTTTTAATATTTTTTATTATTGCCTGGATTTCATAGTTGTTTGAGTGTAACAAATCTAATAAATCATCCAGAACAGAGAAAGAATATGCGAGCTGTCCAAAACGGGTTAAGAAAGAAAACTGGGGAATAATTGTAAATGAAGGCTTATTGTGCAAAATGCCAACCTTGGTTCCAACTGAACTGGAGAGGGAGAGGCAGAGGGATGGACACTGGGGTAAGGAGAAGACAAAAAAAATAAAGAATACCGGAGAAGGAAGAAAATGGGCAGATGCAAGAAAGGGTGAAGGTGGTGTGAAGGGAGTGGCAGATGTAATGGAGGCTGGGAAAGGGGAAGAAAAAGGTAGGAGGGTAGATACTGGTGACATGGTGAAACGGGAAGCAGAGATTCAGACTTAGGTGGCAACTCTATGATTGGGTGGGAGACTCTAAGACTGGCTGGGTACTGAGAGAGTAAGTGGGACTCAGGGCTTGTATAGGATTGTGAATAAGGAATCAGGATTTGGGTAGAGTGGAAGAGTGGGAAATTGTATCAGCTGAGAGGATAATGAGGACTAAGAATTTGAGTAGGGATAAGGAAAACAACGGGGCTAGGCCACTGGAAAAGGGATATGAGTTGTGTGGTGAGATTGAGTAGAAAACTATAATGAGACAAGATAGTTTGAAGGACTGGAAGAGTTTGGGGAAGGTTTGAGAGTTAGATGAAAAGAATGGAGGGCTATGGAGGGGGGGGGGCAGAGGAGGGAAACAAAGGAAGGGTGCAGGTCTTTGAAGGAAGTGAGAGAGGATAGAAAATGGAAGAGGTAAGAGGGAATGGGAACCTGAATGGTGGGTAACATAAGAAACAAGCTAGAAGTGGAAAGGAGATGAGTGACAGGGAAGGAGCTGGAGATGAGAAGCAGAAGACGTCAGATGAGGCTGGGGAGGAGATGCATACAGAGGGTGGAAACGGGAGGACTAGATAATGAGTAAAAAAGATAGGGGAATAGGAAGTTGTGAAAGGAATGAGACAGAGGTGGCAAATTGGAGGACTAGGGACGTAAGAGTAGGAATGGAAAGTTAGTAAATAGCTGAAAGATGAAAAAAGAGGGAGGTTGGACTAGAGGTGCAGAAGGAGGAAATTTAGCTATATGGAGTTAGCTAAATAGAAATTAATAGAAGAATCAGATGATTTTAATGATAGTTCACAGATTACTAATAGTAGGTCTGAAATCTCATATTTCAGTTCTTTCAACACCCTTGGATGTATACCATCCAGTTCAGGTGATTTGCTACTCTTCAGTTTATCAAATAGTTGTAATATATCTTTCCAGTGTATTGATATTTCTTTCAATTCTTCTGCAGCATCACTTTTAAATACCATTTCAGTCATGGGTAACATCTCTACATCTTCCTCAGTAAAGACCAAAACAAAGAATTCATTCGGTCTCTCCTCTATGGCCTTGTCCCCTCTTAGTGTCCCTTTTACCCCTCTATCATCTAATGGTCCAACTGACTCTCTCACAGGCTTTTTGCTACAAATGTACTTGAAAAAGTCTTTATTATGCATTTTTGCTTCCACTGCAAATTTCTTCTCAAATTCTCTCTTTGCAAGCCTTATCAGTGCCCTGCATCTAACTTGCCAGTGCTTATGTTGTTTCCAGTTTTCATCATTTGGCTCCTTTTTCCATTTCCTGAAAGAGGCTTTTTTGGCTAAAACAGTCTCTCTGACCTCACCTTTAAACCATGCGGGCAGTTTTTTGGACTTCCTTCCACTTTTCTTAAAGTGTGGAATACAGCTGGTTTGGGCTTCCAAGATAGTATTTTTAGACAACACCCATGCTTGATGTAAATCTTTAACCTTTGCAACTGCTCCTTTTAGTTTTTTTCTTAGCTATTTTCCTCATTTTATCATAATCTCCCTTTTGAAAGTTAAAAGGTAGTACTGTGGATTTCCTTACCGTCCTTCCTGCATTTATTAAATCCAATGCGATCATGCTATGATCACTATTGCCAAGTGGACCCAATACCCTTATCTCTTACACCAGATCTTGTGTTCCACTAGGACTAGGTCCAAAATGGCTTCCCCTCTGGTTGGTTCATGAACCAGCTGTTCCAAGAAGCAGTCATTTATTTAATCTAGAAACTTTATCTCCCTAGCATGTCCTGCCGTGACACTGACCCAGTCAATACTGGGGTAATTAAAATCACCCATTATTATTACTGTGCTGTAGGTAGGTACTTTTCATAGGTAGGGTTGGTGCAGTTTGAGTTCTTACTTCTTGCTGGTATGGTATGGAAAGCTTCTGAGTGTGAATTTGCAGGGATTTGTGTTACTTCACAAATTGTATGACAGTGAAGGCAGTATGTGTTGCTGTCACTGACGTGACTTCAGAATTTGAATTTAATTTGTTTTATGTGTTGAGTTGTAAAATTAAATACTTCTGCTCTACACCCATTACTGAAGGAATTTGTACAGATCATGCCAGCACGGTCACAGCACTATCTGTTTAATTTAGGCCTGCTACTTGGCAGTCTAAACTAAATGTATAACTTATCACTGAAAGGGTGGTGGATGCTTGGAATGCCCTCCTGATGGAAGTGGTGAGGGCAAATACAGTGACAGAATTCAAAGTGGTATGGGACAGACACAGTGGATCCCTTTACAGCCACAGGATAAAATCAAAATAAACGTAACTATCTGATTTCTCAACAAAACAGCGGTGTCCTACACGGAGTGGTGGGTTCACCCCTAAACAAAGACATGGGGAGGGGTGGCCTGCATGGAGCGGCAGGTGCACCTACTCTTGCCATCTTACTGGGTAGAATAGATGGACCATACTGATCTTTATCTGCCGTCATTTACTATGTTACTATGTAAAATAGCCGCTGAATATCACCGTTATCTAGATAATGTTTTGGCTTGCCTTCGTTCCTCCCCTTAGCTGGCCCATGTATATAAGGATAATATCTGGCTGCTTAGTGATTGAAATGGCCTGATGTTATCTGTTTATTTTTGACAATAAACTGATAAGCTAATTATGTGCTTACTGGCAGTAGAATATAACTATTCATTCTACTGTATATTCATCACCACTATTTATATGGATAGTGGCACTGAATATACAGATTAAGGTAAATGATGACATCTAATTTAAGCCAGTGTACTTAAGCTAGGTCCCGTCTGCACAGCTCATATCGCGAGATTAGCTCAAAGACGGGGATGAAAAAGCAAAAGTTGGCTCAAGGCATCATGAGCCATCCCTGGAAAGGATACATGATCTTGGCTGACGTGGGACCTCTGACCTATGAAAAAGCACAGCTGATAATGCGTAGTTTTTGAGACAAGATTCACTGGAGGTGTAGAAGGAGATCAGAGTTCCATCATGGAGTGCACCTACCAATTTCTATGCCTCACTATGATTTCTCGGATAGGCCAAGACAGTTTGGGGTTTGCTACATTGTATCTATTGGCATGTATTTCCAATTTATTTAAGAAAAACGGGAACTACAAGTTCCATAGAGGCACTGGGGGTAAAACCAAGTCTGGTTCTGACCCGAATGTTATGAGAAAAGGAAGATACTATATTTGAATTTCAATGTTTTATAATTTATTTTATTGCATTAGCTAAATTAAGCTGTGCATTATGGGTTTTTTTCAAACATCTTTTATTAAAGGTGGAAACCATGAAAAAGCTAAACACAGTCAGCTATCACCCCATACATGCAAAGCATCAGTACTCAAACCTAAATACATCTCAAGCTACCCCAATACAGCCAATTCTCATGACCCCCCCGGCATCCCCCTTTTATACAGGCAGGTTGAACTCGCAATACCGACCAGAATGCGATCTTTCCGGCCGACTGTGCCGCTTCAACACCTATTAACAATAGGCATTGATAAAAATCCAAAAAAACAGAACAGAAAAAAAATGTTCTATCTCCATCATGGTAACAGAATCAACCAAACCATAAAACCAGTTCTCGATTTTGGCCTTTAGGCAGTGAGCATCCAAACACTCATACACTCCCTATGATTCTGACTATGGGATTGTGGGGGGGAGGGGAGGGAGTGAAGAGCATCTCCCCCCGGCTGTTTAGGTAGGGATCCCAAATTTTCCAGAAAAGCCAATCCTTCACTTACAACCCATAAGTAAGTTTATCAAACTAGACAGCCTCCCCCACCTTACTATACCAATCATACAATGAAGGTCGCTTCCCCGAGTGCCATCACCAAGCTACGGCCACTGGCTGCCAGGAGCAGTTTGCCTCACAGCATCAACTCTTACGAGAGGTGCATTATGTTTTTAATTGTGTCTGTTGTGAATAGCAGAATATTAAGTTAATAAAGCAAATCAAAACTTTTGTGTCACCTTATGGCAGTGGGGTGGGGGAGATTTTCTAGTATATGGGATGAATTTTGCTTATTTTAATCATGTTGGATGTGCAGGGCCTAGGACAGCAGACCTCTGTGGGCAGCACAGCTCACATGGCCTGCTGCCACCTTGTGCTGAGCCGCACCATGCTGCCGCCCCCCACTGCCGCTGATTACAGCGGCTGGGTCAGCTCGGCGGCATTGGCAGGCCATGTGCTTCAGTATACATGGCCTGCCGCTTCTGACCCCCCCAAAGTTGTGTCGGCCATGAAGTTATGAGAAGCCATGTGTTCCGAAGCACATGGCCTGCCACTGCCGCCAAGCCACCCCCAACCCTACCGCCAGAATCAGCGGCGGCATGGTTCAGCATGGGGGAGGGTGGCTTGGTGGGCAGGGTGGCAGAAACTCTTGGGCCAGCCCTGGTGATGTGAATAAACTCATCTGCCGAAGCAATCCAGCTAAAGTTCTCCCTGCCCTGGCCTGGAAATTCCCAAGGATTTCATTTATTAAGTTCTTATATACCGTAATTTCCAAATAATCAATATAGCACAAGGACAAATGCAATTTTAAAAACAAGCTGAACAATTACATATACTACAGACATCTCATAAAATAATATGGGGAAAAGTTTCAGAAATTCTATAGCAAGTATTCCTTAGAATATCATTGTTCACAAGCAAATTTTGCAGTATATTTATTTGCTCTGGTGGTAGGAACTTGACGCTAGCTGGTCCCACCGATTTATCAGAGAACAAAAAAAATATGTCAAAAGCCCATTCACCCCTCCACTAGAAAAGTAGAAGGACTGAGGGATGTCACCTTTCTGCAGCAGTTTCAGGTCATCTCCATCCGGGACGTCAGGCATGAAATGGATCATGCACTCGCTGCTGTCATAATAGGCGAGACCCAGCTGGCCAGAATGCCATAACACACTCATATAGCTCTAGCGGGATAGACAAGAGCACTCACTGCTTATTAAGTAAAGCTGCTTTTACAATAGAAATATTAATGGCAAATAGCAAATTATAAACGTTATCAGCCACATTCTGGAAACAAAATAAAACTGCAGGTATAGTTTACAAATAATATACAATATTATCATTTATACTCTAAAAACCTGTGAACATTTCCGTTTACAATTAGTAAACACTGATGTTACTATTCACATAACTGTAAATATTTCAGTTTAGGACTAATAAATATACATAGTAACACAGTTTCTCCCTCCCTCTGGACTTACATTATTATCTACCCAGTAGTAGCAATCAGTATAGGGCCTGTGAATTAGTGAATGTTCACAGTTCCTGTACTTCTGGATAAGCAGGATGAGTCAGCCAATTACAACCTCACGAGTGGACCCTCGATTCCCACATGGCGACATCACTTTTCCAGCAGTGAGGACGCCCAGACATGGACCTATTTCCAAGCCAGAAAAATGCAAAGTATATCAGTTTCTGCTCCAAACGTCTGTCCTCCCGCAGTCTCGCCTCGGATGCCTTCAACGTGCATTAGGGGAAGATTGCCACTCGTGTATGCCTTTCCCCCCACCACTAATATCCAAATCCGTTCAGAGGATTATCCAGGACAGGATGCTGGTCATCCTCATCGTCTCCTACTGGCCCAGACAGGTATGGTTCCTCTACTTACACTGTCTGGCCTTGGAAACCCCCATCCTGCTGCTGCCAATGCTGGACCTCATCACATAGGAGGAAGGCGTAATGCTGCAACCGCACCCCAACCTATTGGTGTTCACACTGATGGCTTGGAAATTGAAAGGCTGACCTTGTCATCCCTCAACCTTTCTGTGAAGGTGCCACAAGTCATTCCAGCAGCCAGGCGCCCTTCCATGAAGAAATCAAATGGCCTAAAGGATATAAAAAGACTGGAAATGGTTCAGAGGAAGGCAACCAAAATGATATGGAGCCTGCGTCAGAAGACTTATGAGAAGAGACTTGAAGACCTAAATATGTACACTCTGGAGGAGAGGAGGAACAGGGGAGATATGACAACGTGGATGGACTAGATATTATCAACATAGAAAATAAAACCCTTGCACTCTCTCTTATATACAGACCCCCTTCAGCTGATCATAAAAATCTCACCCCTATCCTAGAGCTCGCTTGCACAGCCACCCTGCGAAAACCACTCATTATACTAGGTGACCTGAACCTCCCCTCACTCAACCCGCAACATGCAACAAACGTCATGGACTCTATGACCGAAATAGGCTACAACCAGATCATACATACTCCCACACATATAAAAGGAAACTCTCTGGATCTCATTTTCATCCCCACCCCATTCAATAAATACCAACTCCATACTCCCCCAACTATGACCAAAGTACCCTGGTCTGACCACCATTTAATAACCTTCAAACTTACTACTCCAGTACCTACCTCTAACATTCCACAAAACCTCCCCTCAAGTAAGTCTCGCTTCACTCACTTCGATAAGGACACCTTCCTAAACAAGGTAATACCTGAACTCACAACGAATACAACCAATGTTAACTCATTAACAGACCAGTGGAACACAACTATAAAGAATGCAGCTACCCCCACTCAGTCCACACAGATAAAACCACCTAAAAGATCGGAAAAATGGTTTACTAAAAACCTTCAATATCAAAAAGCACCACCTCCTCAGTAATTCACCAAAATATAAAATCAACTTCAAATCAACTTTCTAAAGTTACACAACAATGTTTCTAACAATAACAACAGGTATTAATCGGACCTCAGGACTTATACACCCTCCATCTGGCGAAATTCATCACCATAGGGGAATGGTGGACACTTACATCATAGGTCCTATACCTCAACAATTTTTTAATATTTAGCCAAGGAAAAAATCTCTCCAATAGAATAAATTACTATACTTCCCCTACCATCAAAACTATAAATAAGGATTCACTTAACCATTCATACCAACATACCAAAACCTACAGACATCCATACAATACACAAAATACTTCACAATTATAAAAGTGTCCAATATTTTTCATATTCACTGTAAAGCAGAAGGTACAGCAAAAAGCTTTCAATGCTCTTTCAAGCAAAAAAAAAAATGTTTTTTTAACTTTTCATTAAAGTATCAAATCTCGATATCCGCAGGAACACTGCAAGAGAAAATTGAAAAAGTTTTAAGCCGGTAAACGGCAATCACATCATACAAAGAGCAAGCTGTTACTTATCTGCTAAAGAACTAATATCGAACATCATTTCACGGCACTTATAACTCCGGCCAACTGCCCAAGAGACCACTCGCCACTGTCCCACTGGCGAGTGGTCTCTTGGGCAGTTGGCCGGAGTTATAAATGCCGTGAAATGATGTTCGATATTAGCTCTTTAGCAGATAAGTAACAGCTTGCTCTTTGTATGATGTGATTGCCATTTACCGGCTTAAAACGTTTTCAATTTTCTCTTGCAGTGTTCCTGCGGATATCGAGATTTGATACTTTAATGAAAAGTTTTTAAAAAATTTTTTTTTGCTTGAAAGAGCATTGAAAGCTTTTTGCTGTACCTTCTGCTTTACAGTGAATATGAAAAATATTGGACACTTTTATAATTGTGAAGTATTTTGTGTATTGTATGGATGTCTGTAGGTTTTGGTATGTTGGTATGAATGGTTAAGTGAATCCTTATTTATAGTTTTGATGGTAGGGGAAGTATAGTAATTTATTCTATTGGAGAGATTTTTTCCTTGGCTAAATATTAAAAAATTGTTGAGGTATAGGACCTATGATGTAAGTGTCCACCATTCCCCTATGGTGATGAATTTCGCCAGATGGAGGGTGTATAAGTCCTGAGGTCCGATTAATACCTGTTGTTATTGTTGGAAACATTGTTGTGTAGCTTTAGAAAGTTGATTTGAAGTTGATTTTATATTTTGGTGAATTACTGAGGGGGTGGTGCTTTTGATATTGATAGTTAGTATTCCTCTCAGGCGGTTTTTTTGTTTTTTGTGTATCTTACTAAAAACCTTACCATCCTAAAAAAGCAGCTGAGAAAGCAAGAAAAAATATGGAGAAAAGTAAAATCAGATGATAACAGAGCCCAATACTTCATCTTACTCAACCAATACAAAGATGCAATCAACAAATCTAAACAAGATTATCACTCTAAAGTGATAAACTCGGCCATTAACCGCCCAAGAGAACTATTTAATATAGTGAAATCTCTAACAAAAACTCAAAAGGCAGAACCCGAACACTTACACATAAACGTTCAAACCTTAGCCACGCACTTTGCTGAGAAACTAAGAAACAAATCTTCCAACCAATCTATAACTCTGCACACCAACCCAAAACAATCAATTAAATGGACAACCTTTCATGAGACCGACCAAAAACACATCCTCAACGTCATAACAATGATCAACACCACAACCTCCCCCCTGGATCCTTGCCCAGTCTCATGGGTAAAAGCCACCAAAGCTGAACTCGCTATGAACATCCAACTGATAGTGAATCAATCCTTATCTCAAGGTTTAATGCCCAATGCTTTAAAGCTCACCTCCATACGCCCAATCCTGAAAAACAACAAATTAGACCCCAAGGACCCAAACTCATACAGGCCCATAGCCAGCAGACCGGTCGTAGCCAAATAATAGAAAAGATTATACAACTCCAACTTCAGGATTATATTGACTCTCATGCCCCCCTCGACTCACACCAATTTGGATTTCGCCCATTTCATGGAGTGGAAACCTTACTAATAACATTGATGGACAACCTCATCAAAGGCACAGATGATAACAATCAAGGATTCCTCCTCATTTTCATAGATATAACCGCTGCATTCGACAGTGTCAACCATAATACGCTAATTAACAGACTCCAAGATCTAGGAATTGGTGGGACCGTACTCCAATGGTTCATCTCTTATATAACACACCGAGTAATACGCATCCAATTAGGTCAAAACTCATCAGAACCTTTCACACAAGGTCAAGGCATTCCTCAAGGCTCAGCCCTCTCAGCCCTCCTTTTTAATATTTATTTTCAACCTATCAAACATATTTAAAAAATACAAAATTAATCACTATATTTACGCAGATGACATCATGCTCACCCTCCCAATTAACACAACCAACCCCTCCTACCAGAATATATCTGAATGTATTAAAGAAGCTAACACTTGGCTAGTAAGCAACTACCTCAATATCAACATGAAAAAAACAGAAGCAATGTTTGTATCAAGAAAACCAGACCCCACCTACCCTGATACTATCACAATTAACAATACTATAATCCCCATCAAGAAAGAGGTAAAATACCTCGGGATAATAATAGATCATACCCTTAGTATGATCCCTCATATAAAACAAACAGTGAAAACAGTATTCTACAAACTAAAAACTGTACAACATTTAAGACCCCTCCTAGACTCCCACAATTTCAGATCGGTCATCAGTACACTCATCACCCTCCACTTCGACTATTGTAATAGTCTCTTAAATGGTCTACCACTTGCAAACACAAACCTCCTTCAAAGAGCCCAAAACATCTGTGCCCGTGTAACAATGAAAGCCCGCCTGACTGACCACATAACTCCCATCCTATACAAACTACACTGGCTCCCTATAAACAGCAGAATAACATACAAAATAATCCTAACGACATTTAAGATCATCAATGATATCTCACCCTCATACCTATCCACCCTCCTGCAAACCCAACCTGAACCCAGAACCCGTAGGCAAAATGCAATACACTCATTAGACATACAGTACTAAAAACAATCCATAAAACAAACAAAACACAAGCTCTAGAGCTTTCTCATATGCCGCCCCCACTCTCTGGAATAAACTCCCTCTAAATCTCCGAATGATAAAGGACCTCCATCTCTTCAGAAAAGAGCTAAAAACCCACTTATTTACAGAACACTTCTCAAACTCAACAAAACCTCCCCACACAATACACCTCACAAACCCACCATAACTACAGAACACACCTCACACAAATAAAAAGAACTCTGATGAAAAGTTTAACTTGATTTTATTAACTCAAACTCTCTCACAAGTATCTCCAATGTAATTACTCAATGTTCAATTGTAATTTATCAACAATACTGTATATACAATTGTTCCTGTAAATAGTTAACTGTAATCAGTTTTTCAAGATGTTTTACAAGTCGCTTGACTGTAATCAGCTTTTCAAGATGTTTTACAAGTCGCTTTACTGTAATTAGTTTCACAAGATGTTGCTCAAAAGTTGATTGTAAATAATTCAAAAAAAAAAAAAAAAGTTCCATGTAAAACCTTGCTCAGTTCTTGTTAACTGTAAACCGCCTTTGATCTCTGGAAGAGGCGGTATATAAGAAAAGTTTAAATAAATAAAATAAATAAATATGATTCAGACCTTTAAATACTTAAAGAGTATTAATGAACAAACAAACCTCTTCCAAAGACAGGGAAGCTATAAAACTAGAAGGCATAACATGAAGCTGCAAGGGAGTAAATTGAAAAGCAATGTCAGAAAATACTTTTTCACTGAAAGGGTGGTTGATACTTGGAATGCCCTCCCGATGGAAGTGGTGGGACAAATACAGTGACAGAATTCAAAATGGCATGAGACAGACAGGATAAAATCAAAATAAACATAACTATCTCTTATATCTCAGCAAATAGGGGTGACCTACATGGAGTGTTGGGTACACCCCTAAACAAAGGCATGGGGGAGGGGCTTCCTGCACGGAGTGGCAGATGCACCTACTCTTGCGGCCTTGCTGGGCAGACTAGATGGACTATGCTGGTTTTTATCTGCAGTCATATATTATTTTACTATGTAAAGTGGAAGTGTTTTGATGCCTGATGCTCCTCGGAGGGACTCAACACAGTCTCCTGCCCAGTCCCGCAAGTCCTTCAGTACTTCACCACCTCTGAACTGGGACTCAAAATGCAGTCAATCTTGGGCCATCAACGCCTTCCATAATCGCTCTGATGATGCCTCCATCTCCACATATCCACTCGTCTCATGCTTCATGAAGGGCCTGGCCAACCTGCGGCCCACAATGCAACAGCTAGTACCACCATGGGACCTAAATGTTGTCCTGCACTAGCTCACACAGGACCTATTCAAACCACTGCTGACCTTGCCCCTAAATTAAGCAATCTGGAAGACCCTCTTCTTTGTCATCATCACCTCTGCCAGGTGGGTCAGTGAACTGCAAGCCCTTGTGGCTCACCTGCTGTACACACAGCTCTACCAGGACTGCACCACCCTCAGGACCCTCCCTAGATTCATTCCTAAAGTGGCCTTCTTGTTCCATATCAACCAATCAAGCTACCTATCTTCTCCCTTGAGCCCCATGCTTCACCTGAACAGCAGAAGCTCCACACTCTCGACTGTGTCCACCCCCTGCATACCTACATCCACAGGACGGAACACCAGTGACAGGGAGCACAGCTCTTCGTCTCCTTCAATAAGCCTGGATGCCTGGTCACAAAGAAGACTCTGTCACAGTGCATATTAGACTGCATCCTGTTATGCTACTCCCAGGTCAGTGCCCAGACCACAGCAAGCTCTGCGCCCTGGCCACTGCCATTGCTAACCTACACTCCGAACCTGTGATCGACATCTGCAAGGCTGCCACCTGGTCCTCGGTACACACATTCCAAAGACACTACTGCCTCAACCACGGTGCACTGGCAAACAGTTCCTTCAGCTGGGCAATACTGGCCACAACTACACCACAAGTAAACTCATGTTGAGTGAACTGAACACTGAAATATGCACTGGACTGCTGTCTCACTTTGTTGCGATATGACACTGTCGCTGTTATGCTTTCTACCTTGGGCTTGCTACTCCAATTACCAGAAGCCCTGTTCTTGTTTGTTGTGATTTGCTCTGTTGAATGATCAGTGATACTCGGGAGTTGCTCTGCTGCAGTTCGGCCTTGTTGCCCCGCTGCTATTTTTAATGGGCCTGTGCCCCTGTTTCACTTGATGATGTTTTCCAGTATACTGTTGTGAAAGGCCAAGGCTGGGGAGTCACCAGGTATGGCTGTCTCATCCTGCTTGCTCATGGAGAAAACGAGGTTACTCATCTGTAATGAGGGTTTCTCTGTGGACACCAGGATAAGACAACCACATATACCCACTTCTCTTTGATGTGGATGACCTCACGTCTCAACCACCTGCCACCTAGTTGTAAGGACACTGCTTGGGACGTACTGGGCTATGTAGGAGCAGGCTCAGAGGTAGGGTCTCCTAGGGCACATGCTTAGAAAGGCTTGCCTTTCTCAGCTCTGGAGAGCACTTCTGCCCATGATGCCATTGGATGATGTCACCAG
This sequence comes from Ichthyophis bannanicus, assembly GCA_033557465.1. Taxonomy (NCBI): domain Eukaryota; kingdom Metazoa; phylum Chordata; class Amphibia; order Gymnophiona; family Ichthyophiidae; genus Ichthyophis; species Ichthyophis bannanicus. The sequence continues at coordinate 68,435,449 of CM066051.1, read as the reverse complement.
GTATAGCTGATTTATCCTGCTGTCCACAGAGAACTCCTGTTACAGGTATGTAACCTCACTTTCCATTAGACTGGAAAATCTATGCATAGTACTGGAGTCTTTGAGTGCACACTGATGCACAGGGCTGTGTGCTAACTGCTGCTGTGGAAGAGAAAGGAGAGGGGAGTGGAAGCCTGCTGTTTTATTTTCATTGTCATCTGGGGTCATGTGATATTTTGGGGGCTAGTTACTAAGGTGTGCTAACAATAATGCACGGTTAATGCATGTTATTTTAGGGCAAATCCCATGTTGTTTAGTAGAACCTAATTGCTAATAAACGCGCTAATGATGCATGTTATTGCACCTTTTTAACTAGCCCCTTTTAGGTCTCATATGGGGTCATGCTGAATAAACGTTTAAGAAGCACTGCGTTAATATTTATAGTTAACAAATATTTTTATCATTTATAGGGCTGGTCTGCTAGCTCAGTGCACTGTTATATAGGAGACCTGCATTTGATTCCAGAATCAGGCTTCTGCTCTCTATGGCCAGGGCTGAGGATGCTGCAGGGAGGGAGGGAGGTTTTTAACTACTCAATGGCAACACATAGAGGCCAGAATTAAGAGCTCATGTTAGCTGCATTTCACAGGAAGTTGCAGTTTGTGGCCTCTGGCTGCAGACATTTGCTACAATGAGTGGGCTGAGTTGGGAGAGAGAAATAAGAAGAGACTCACACCAGCCTGCTCCTCGGCCTGCTCCCCAGATCGGGGTAGAGCGTGAGAGCAGGAGCCTGAAACGCCTCCCGCTGCTTGGAGTACTGTTCTGAAGTCACTGGGTTTTAGAAGTGGTCGTAGGGCTCGTAATGCTTTTAGTTTTTGGTAAACAGCATTCATTGTGTTATTGATATTTTGTTTTAGTGTGAGGCTTTGAGAAATTTGATTCCCAGGTAACGTACTTGAGTTTTCACTTGGAGACGTTCCCCTTGTATGTCTATGTACGGTGGTGGTGTGAAGTTAGGATCTCTGTTACAAGCGGGAAACTACACTGTCTCTGGTGACATGGAGCACTTCTGTCTTTTGGTAGTTTATGGTGAGGTTGTGCATTTTAAGCCAAATAGGCACATATGTGCTTTTATAAAACAAACTTCCAGAATGATAGTATGAGTGTACTCTACGCATATACTGAATTTATAAAATATGCATATACATCACAGCTCCACCTTTGTTCTGTCCACACTACGTTCCCAGGAATGATTGTGAATATAAAGTAAATTACATCTTCTTGGTGCAATCACAAGACCATGCAATTTTATAAAATACTTTTTCCTTTTTTTTTTTTTTTTATTTATAACATTCAAGGACGTAGGCACCTCTTGATCTTATAATTTCAGAACACTGACAAAATGAACTTCTCAAAATAAAAAATGTTTCACTCTTCCATCATCGCCAAGTGCCGACCCCCAGGTACCCTATTGTCCCTCTTCTCTCTTCTATTTCCCTTAACTCCCCACCAGGTAGTAACAATAAAAAGAGTCTGTGAAAAAATCACTTTTGTCCATTTCATATAGTAGGACCTAACTTCCTCAATGTGTAAGACATCTTTACAGCTTCTAACTCTCATTTCATGCGCAGCTACATCAGCAGTCAGACGTCCTGAGGGCTTTGATCCAACCACATCATAAATACTGGCTTTACTCTGAAAAGTCTTCATCTCTTCCCCAGTAGCTAGTTGAGTGCCTTCCGACCGGGGGTCTAATCTTCCAGCACTATAGCACAATTTGTTTTGTTGTAACTATCCATTGGGTTTTCATTGCAAGATACAGAAGTAGATTGTCGGGCCTTTCTTCCGCGCAATTTAAGTATGGTGTTGTTGCCGTTGTCACAGAAATGTGATCCTCTGCCATCAACACTATTCCATTCTGCGGCTGCCCAGATGGGTGGTTTGTCTTGGTCTGGCACCTCAGCTGAGACCTGTCCATCTTGGGAGACCATGTCAGTAGTTAAACTACCGATAGTTTAGCTCTCAGCATCACTGATGCACACAAGCCCTCACAGCACGACAAGCTGCAAACAATGTTCCCTCTAATTTTCTGTAGGCTGTGTGCGCATAAAATATCAGCTGTGTGCAGCTTTTGAAGGAAGGTTAAATTTTTGTGCGCCACATAACGACACTCGGAGTTATATACTTTAAAATTTGACTACACATCAGAATACAGTATGTACACCACATTGATTTAATCAAATTAAATGAAAATAGACGATTACTAAATGAAGCGGGAAATTTCTAGTAATTACAATCATAACTTTTAAATTTTAAGATGTCTGTGTTGTTTTCTATCAGAATCAGAGCCGTAATTTTTGTGCGCTCTGTTGTAAAGTATGTGCACTCGCTTGGCGAGGTGTGTGCACGCGCACAGCTTAGAGGGAACAGTGGCTGCAAACCAAGTGAGAAGAAACTTGCAAAAACTGTAATGAAATACAATGCAGTCAGCGAACGCTTAATCTCTATTTGTCTACGAGGAATGCTTATCAACACAACTATAATTCAAGTATATGCCCCAACAACAGCTGCAGAAGAGAATGAATTTGAAGAGTTCTATGAACAAGTACAAGCTGAAATTGACAGAACATGCAAACAAGATATCCTGATAGTCATGGGTGACTGGAACGCAAAGGTTGGCAACAAAGAAGAAGGCAACGTAGTTGGAAAATATGGACTTGGCAACAGAAATTAAGCTGGAGAAAGACTGATAGAATTCTGCAAGACCAACAATCTATTCATCTCAAACACCTTCTTCCAGCAACACAAGCGGCGACTGTACACATGGACTTCACCCAATGGATTGTATAAAAATCAAATTGACTACATCTGTGGAAGTCAACGATGGAAAAGCTCTGTAACATCAACAAAGACAAAACCTGGAGCTGACTGTGGTGCAGATCATCAACTACTAGTATGCAAACTCAAGCTAAAGTTGAAAAAGAGCAAACCACTCATGAATGCAGCAAAATATGACCTTGAGAAAATACCACTGGAATTTAAAGACTGCCTGCAAAATCGATTTGCTGCTTTAGATACAAATGACAGAGCTCCAGAAGAGTTATGGAATGACATCAAGAAGGTTGTGTTGGAAGAAAGCGAGAAGTCTCTACAAAAGGTGAAAAAGCAAAAACGGCCAAAATGGATGACGGAAGAAACTCTGAAAATTGCCCAGAAATGCAGAGAAGCTAAAGCCAGAGGAGAAAGAAAGACAATCGGAGAACTCAACAGAGATTTCCAACGTGCAGCAAGACAGGACAAGGAAAAGTACTACAATGACACTTGCAAGGAAATAGAAGCAGAAACTATTAGAGGAAGAACAGCTTTTCTAAAGCTACGAGAGTTAAAGGAAAAGTTCCAACCTCGAATTGGAATGTTACAAGATGCTCAAGGTTCTATGTTGAATGATGCTGAGAAGATCAAGAAAAGGTGGAAGGAATATACAGAGTTTTTATATAATAAAAATCAAGTGGACCAACAGCCATTTCAACCTGTACCTCATGATCAGGAACCATTGGTGATGAAAGAAGAAGTTGAAGCAGCATTGAAAGCCTTATCAAAGGACAAAGCACCAGGCATTGATAGCATTCCCATAGAGTTATTACAGCAATCTGATGCAGCTGTTACCGTACTTACAAGGCTCTGCCAAGAAATATGGAAGACAACATCATGGCCAACTGACTGGAAAAGATCTGTGTTTATACCAATAATAAAGAAAGGTGATCCAACTGACTGTGGAAATTATCACACAATCATTCTGATCCCACATGCCAGCAAGGTTCTACTGAAGATTATTCAAAAGAGACTACAACCATACCTGGAACAAGAACTACCTGAAGTGCAAGCAGGGTTCAGGAAAGGGCGAGGAACGAGAGACATCATTGCAGATGTGAGATGGATCCTTGAAAAGACTAAAGAATACCAAAAGGATATCTATTTGTGCTTCTCACAATCAAAGAACATAGTCTCAAAATGGGCCTGCACCTTAATGTAAAGACAAAGATCATGACAACTGGCATAATCAACAGGTTCATCGTTGAAGGAGAAGAAATTGAAATCGTGAACAACTTTAACCTACTTGGATCAACTATCAATAAAGAAGCAACGAGCAGTCAAGAAATCAGATGAAGCATTGCTCTTGGCAGAATGGCTATGAAAGACCTAGATAAGATTCTCAAGAACAGAGATGTCTCTCTCCATACAAAGATTTGACTTGTTCAAGCCATGGCATTTTTAATAACATCATATGGATGTGAAAGCTGGACAGTGAAAAAGATAGACAGGAACAAAATTTATGCCTTTGAATTATGGTGCTGGCGGCGAATACTGTGTACACCATGGACTGTCCAAAGAACAAACCAGTCAGTACTAGAGGAGATCAAACTTAAGCTTTCTTTAGAAGCTCAGATGACAAGACTTCGACTTTCATACTTTGGACACATCATGCGAAGAGAGAGATCATTAGAGAAAGACATCATGCTTGGCAAGATAGAAGGTCAACGCAAAAGAGGAAGGCCAGCAATGAGATGGATTGATACAATAACAGCAGCTACGGGCACCAGTCTGTCAACAATGAGCTGCCTGACTGAAGAACGAACACAATTTAGGATAGCTATCCAAAGAGTCGCCATGAGTCGACTCGACGGCACTTAACAACAACAACTTCCTCAAATTGCTCATATTTATCTGTATATATGGCACAAAGATAACCAAGCCTTTTCTGGACCCTTTGTAAAGAATGTACCTGGACTTGCTTCCACTGTGCTGCCAACACCATTCTAGCGGCTGTTACTCCCAAAATCTACTAGCCGGTCCCCCTAATCCTGGTGCCTGCCCATTCAAAGTTCCACCTCCACTTGTACCAGGATCTTTTTCTTCATCAATTGACTAAAAAAATTAAAAACCTGTTCCCTATACTGCTCAATCTTTATGCAATCTCACCAAAAATGTAAAAAGGTTCCCTATGCCCACACTCTCTTCAGTATCTCCCATTCCCCCTCCTAAACATCTTCCTCAACCTCATCGGTGTGTAGTATCAGCACAATAGCACCTTCTATCCTTTTTTTTACCACCTGACTAGCCACAGACAGTTTTGCTGTATGTTCAAAAAATGTTACCCAGGTTTTTCTTTTAAATTCCCTCCTAAAATCTGTTTCCCATGCCGAAAAAACATATTTATTTTCCCCTTCCCCATAGAGTCAAGAATGCTGTAAATATGAGAAATAAGCCCCTTTGCATTCTTGTACCCCATTAAGCTCTCAAATGAAGTCATCTTCCTCAACAGATCTCTCTTCACCTCAGGCTTCATCATATAATACTTAATCTGAAAATAGGGCAAGATATTCCTCAGTAATAACTGGTAGTCCTCCTGCATCTCACCAAAGGCTCATATCTCTCTATCCTCTAACAAATGCCCCAGGTACCTCAAATGCAAGTCCTCCTACTTCTGGAAAATATTCTTGCCCCTCTCCAAGGTAAACTCCCTATTACAGTGAATAGGCATAAAATGTGACTAATGCGTCCCCTCCAGTAAAGCAGAGTTTAGAAAGGATCAAATTGTCATTGTCAGTTCCACACATGATTATCCCATCTATGCATTCCCCCTTCCTTCTTACTACCCATGGTAAATATCATAGAGGTAAGCCTCCCACGATATCTCCTTCCAACTGACCCAATACTATATACTCAGTTGGTTTGCCAATCCCATATAGCCCTGAGCTGGACCATATAATAATTATAAAAACTTAGTACTGCTAACCTGCTTTCTTTTTTAGAAAGGTAAAAAACCTCCCTTGCTACCCATCAGGATTTTCCTTACCATACAAAATGTAAAAAGCTTCCCCTGGAGCTTCTTAAACCATGTCTCTGGCATTTCTATCAGCAATGTTTGGAAGAGATACAAGAATTTGGGCATTACCATCATTTGTACTGTTTCTATCCTACCTAGACATGTTAAGCTAGTCTCCCCTCACCTCTCTGGGTCTTGATCCAATTTTCCCACCATGAAAATTAAATTCAAACAGCTTATTCCTTTCAGTAGCTAATTGTATTCTCAAATATCTCAGTGTTGATGACACCCACCTAAACACAGTAACATAGTAAATGATGGCAGATAAAAAAACAGTATAGTCCATCTAGTCTGCCCAGTAAGGTGGCTAAAGTGGTGTCTGTCAGTCTGTACAGATTACAACCTCTGTGCCTTTGTTTAGGGTTGTGTCTGCCTTTCCGTGCAGATGACCCACCTCAATGCCTTTGTTAGGGTTTATACCCATCGGTCCGTGCAAGTTACCCCCTCTATGGCTTTGTTTAGGGTTGCATCTGTTGCTCTGTGCAGGTTACCTCCCTCTATTTGCTGAAGTATGAAAAATTTTTAAGTTTGCTTTGATTCCATCTTCTTGCTATATAGGGTTCTTCTTTGTCTGCTTTTTTGAATTCTGTCACTATTTTTCCCCTAACACTTCCACCGGCCCAACATTGCTTTTAAGTTTACCTCCTTGCAGCTTCATTTTATGCTCTCTAGTTTTACAGCTTTCCCTTCTTTGAAAAACAGTTTGTTTGTTCATTAATACCGTTTAAGTATTTAAATGCCTGTATCATATCTTTCCTGTCCCGCCTCTCCTCTAGAGTATACATATTTAGGTCTTCAAGTCTCTTCATATGTCTTCTGGTGCAGGCTCCAAATCATTTTGGTTGCCTTCCTCTGAACTGTTTCAATTTTTTTATATCATTTGTGAGGTATGCTCTACAAGCTGAACACAACATTTCAAGTGAGGCCTCACCTATGACCTACAGTTATAGTCAACATTATTGGCACCCTTGCATTTGAGTTATGTTGTGTAAAATAAAAATAACTGGAAATAGTCCAGCTGTATGTCATCATATTTAATAGTATGTTCGAAGGTATACAGCAAACAAAAGATATCTGTGCAACTTAGACATAGTAATTTCTGAGGAAAAAGAAAAATTATGACTGGGACAGGATTAATGGCATCCTTCACTAATAGTTGGTTGCACAACCCTTGGCAGTTATGATAGCTTCCAAATGTTTCTTGTAGCATCTATAAGTTTCGTACAAGCAAAGCCCAGTGGGCCAAAGAACAGTCCTAAGCCTCATAAGCTAGAGGAGGAACTGGTTGACACCTCTTCTCCTTCTAATGAGACTGAATGACTAACCGACCTTGTTTCTGTCCCACAGGTCACTATTGCACAGATGCAGCCAGTTCAGGTATCCAGACCAGCTGGAGATGCCACCCCATGGACACAGAGTGACAGTCCTGCAGTGGACAGCGAGGGTCCAGCCTTCGATGCCATCAGGAAGCACAAGTACTTTCTGGGTAAACTCAAGCCAAAAGGACAGAGGTACACTGTTCCTGTTACAATTCAGCAGGCATTTCTCTGTGAGGGCCTGATAGATTCAGCCTCTGAGGCTACCCTAATTACCTTGAGTCTCTTCGATAGGCTCACTGCTTCCTTGGGGGGGTCAGAGAACCCTACACATCACACCTAGTGATTTGTCACTCACAACGTATGCGAATCAGTCTATAGAGTGGATAGGGCAGGTCTGGCTTAACCTCCAAATTGGAAAATTACAGGTGAAACATCCTGTCATCACTACTAAGTGCCCTGGGGAAGAACTCTTGATTGGCAATGAGCTCCTGAAAAGGTTACGCCCCATTCTGGACTACGTCCAGGAAGTGATCTGGACACGGATCACACACCCCATACCTTATGCTAAGGTAAAATATGACAGCAGGGTCAGCGGTCCTTGTTCTGTGGAATGTAAGGACCTGTCCATCAGGATTAATTTCCAGAGGTCCGCAGATCCCCAAATCCTACAGCTCCAGTATGAAAGGGCTTGAGATGAGAGTCAAGGAAGTAGCAATGTGGTTGCAATAGAAGCGGGTTCGGTAGATAACACTGTCCTTGATACTGACTGCCTGTATATATTCCTGAAGGAACCTGTGGAAGGTTGTGAGGTACAAACCCCTCCTCCATCCAATCAATTCCTAGGTCACCCTAGAAGACTGACAGACATATTCTCTGCTGAGAAAGGTCCCTTTATATATGTGCAGGTGGGCATGCCACAGAAGGAAAAGGCCTACCTATTACCCCACTGTGACCACTCCCTCATCAGTGAGACTCTTTTCTATCGGCTCAAACAACAGGCCACCCTTGATTGGGTGATGGGAGCGAAGACTTTGTTCCAAGTGCCTGGGGAAGGACTCAAGACATTAGTGGGCTACTGCAATCTCCCCTTGCAAGTTGGGGTCAAAGGTTTTCAGCACACCTTCTCCATCATCAGAAGACTTGAGGTGCCCCTCTACATAGGCTCAGATTTCCTTATTAGACTAGGAACTTATGTGGATTTTGTGAACAACGTCCTCTGGAGTAGGATGGAAGGAGAGCCGGTGGAGTTCTCTGGTGCCCGCCCATCACTACGGGCTGGTCAGACGATTCCTCAAGTTTGTGAAGTGGTCAGTGCAGAAGACATCCAAATACCTGGGAGGGTACAGGATAGTCCCCTGCAGATACAGGTGACCCGAGGACAAGTGGTCTCAGACAACCTGGTCTTCTTCAGTCCAAACTCCCGCTTTGAGGAGTTGGGCCTAGCCATGGGTCCCATACCCTGCATGGAGGCCACAGCTCCCTCACTACACTTATTGCTCACCAATCCAAACCCAGATCGCATTCACTTTGTGAAAGGTGAACCCCTGGGATTCCTAGTGGGAGAATCATAGAAACATAGAAACATGATGACAGAAAAAGACCACATGGCCTATCTAGTCTGTCTTTCCATAACTATAACAGTCCACTTTTTACCTTTAGAGATCCTCTGTGTTGGTCCCATGCTTTTTTGAATTCAGTTACTGTCCTCATCTCTACCACCTCCACTGGGAGACTATTCCATGGATCCACTACTCTTTCTGTAAAGAAATATTTCCGCATATCACTCCTGAACACTGTTCCCTCTAAGCTGTGCGCGTGTGCGCGCGCACACACCTCGCCAACCAAGCACACATACTTTACAACAGAGCGCACAAAAATTACAGCTCTGATTCTGATAGAAAACAACACAGACGTCTTAAAATTTAAAAGTTATGATTGTAATTACTAGAAATTTCCCGCTTCATTTAGTAATCATCTATTTTCATTTAATTTGATTAAAATCAATGTGGTGTACATATTGTATTCTGACATGTAGTCAAATTTTAAAGTATATAACACCGAGTGTCGTTATGTGGCGCACAAAAATGTAATCTTCCTTCAAAAGCTGCACACAGCTGATATTTTATGTGCACACAGCCTACAAAAAATTAGAGGGAACATTGCTCCTGAATCTATTTCCCTTCACCCTCATCCCCTGTCCCCTCATAGCAGAACTTGCTTTCAATTGAAAGAGGCTCTCTCCCTGAACATTTATGCCACGGAGGTATTTAAACATCTCAATCATATCACCTCTATCCCGCCTTTCCTCTAAGGTGTACATATTAAGATCCTTAAGTCTGTCCTCATATGCTTTATAATGAAGCCCATTAATCATTTTAGTAGCAACCCTCTGCACCGACTCCATCCTGTTCACATCCTTTTGAAGGTGTGGTCTTCAGAATTGCACACCATACTCCAAATGAGGTCGCACCAAAGACTTATACAGAGGCATTATCACCTCCTTTTTTCTGCTAGCCATTCCTCTCCGTATGCACCCAAGCATCCTTCTAGCTTTTGCCGTCGCCTTTTCTACCTGTTTAGCTACTTTAAGATCATCAGACACAACCACGGCTAGGTCCCGCTCTTCTTTAGTGGACAAAAGTACTTCACCTCCTATACTGTATTGCTCCCTTGGATTGCTGCAGCCCAAATGCATGACCTTACATTTTATAACATTAAATCCCAGCTGCCAAATTCTAGACCATTCTTCAAGCTTAGCTAGATCCCTCCTCATGTTATCTACACCTTCCTGGGTGTCTACTCTATTGCAGATTTTGGTATCATCCACAAAGAGGCAAAGCTTACCCGACAGCCCTTCCGCTATATCACTAACAAAGATGTTAAAAAGAATCGGACCAAGGACAGATCCCTGGGGCACACCACTGGTAACATCCTTCTCCTCAGAGTGAGCTCCATTTACTTGTACTCTTTGTCGCCTCCCACCCAACCAATTTCTTACCCAAGCAGTAACTTTAGGATCCATCCCTAGGGTGCTCAGTTTGTTTATAAGTCGCCTGTGAGGAACAGTGTCAAAGGCTTTACTGAAATCTAAATACACCACATCTAGAGCTCTCCCTCGGTCCAACTCCCTGGTCACCCAGTCAAAGAAATCAATCAGATTTGTCTGACAAGACCTGCCTCTGGTGAATCGTTCCCAAGTGTGGAATTGAGTCTCCAGATTATTGGGGAAACCCTTGTTTCCTGGAACATCTGTGAAGGGGGGGAAACCCTGGGTGTGTAAGATCCTCACCCCGAGGCCTCCTCACCTTACAGTTTGTCTGGCCACATAGTGCAGTGACCTCTCAAGTGGACCTAGAGTCTGACCATCTGATTTTGTCAAGTAAACTCGATGAGGCTGTTAGTTCCCTCACCCACCGGGAGAGTGGGGGGAGCCCCATGCTGTCCAAGCCATTGAGGTCTCCTTTTCCAAGATGAGATTGAGGAGAAGGTTGAAATACCCCCAACAAACCTGTTCTGGGATTTGATGAAATGGTTGCGGGAAAACTTGCTGAAGAAGATGCCTGCATTGATGAGTCAGAAAGGGCCCAATTAAAAGAATTGCTGTACCGACATAAAGACCTGTTTGCCACTGACACCTATGACTGTGGTCTCACCAACCTACATGTCACCTGTATTCCTAAGGATCCAAACAGTAAACCTGTCTTTGTGAGACAGTATAAAATCCCATTGGCATCCTATGAATCTGTTTAGGAAATCATCAATTCCCTAGAACAAAAGGGAATTATACGCCAATGCAACAGTACTTACAATGCCCTGCTGTGGCCTGTCATCAAGAAAGACTTAGCTTAGCTTAGCTTAGCTTTGGACTTTCGCCAGCTCAATAAAAAGGTACCTCTATCCAGATGGCCTATGGCACACCTGGAACAGAACTTAGCCACCATCAAGGGCGCAAAGTACTTTACAAGCCTGGATCTGGCCTCAGGATTTTGGACTATACCTGTCCATCCAGAAGACCAACATAAGCTGGCTTTTACCTTTGGAAGGCGACAATATACTTGAAATCGGACACCATTTGGTTATCTGAATGCACCAGCAGACTTCAATATTTTCCTGCATAAGGCTTTGCCTGATGCTGAGACTAGAGGCACCCTCGTCTATGTAGATGACATTCTGGTGAAGAGCACCAGTTTTACTGACCATTTGCAAGAAATAGAGCATGTTTTCCAGCAGCTGAAAGCTGCGGGAGCAAAGCTGTCCTTGTCAAAGGGCCAATGGTGCCGGAAATCCCTCAATTATTTGGGTTACGAAGTTTCTGCTGATGGACTGCGGCCTCAAAGGAAAAGAATTGCGGCCTTGCAACAACTCAAACGTCCAACCAACGTGAGTGAGCTTCGCTCATTTCTGGGTATTTGCAATTATTCCCGCCAATTTGTGGACCAATATGCGGAGATGTCCCAACCTCTGGTCAAACTCCTCAAAAGAGATGAACCTTGGGCATGAAATCCCGACCAAGAGGCAGCTCTAAAAAAGCTGAAGGCTGCTTTGAGTTGAGCTCCCTGTCTTGCCTGTCCAGAGAGTGGCAGAGAGTTCTTTGTGGAACTAGGTTTCACCGATCACTCTATGAGTGCTATTCTGTACCAGATGCATAACACAGATAGGAAAGTTATTGCCTATGCCAGGAAGGCTTTAACGGAAGTGGAGAAGAAATACTCTGACTGTGAGAAATCCTTGCTGTCAACAGTCTGGGCCCTCCAATATTTCCGCAGTTATATCCAAGGTGAGAGGTGGTTATATCGAAGGTGAGAGGTTGGTTGTCGAGACCCATCACCAACCCATCAAGTTCCTAGGCAGTGATCGGATTAAATCAGGACAAGTGTCGAACAGCTGCATTGTTTCCTGGACCTTAGCTCTTCAGGGATGGCCCCTAGAGGTAAGGTATGCTCAAAACCGCAAGGATGCAGCCGCACAGGGCCTGCCTGAACTGCAAGATTGCACTGTCAGAGAACCATTAGTGGGTAATTTAGACACCAAAATTGAGTCATTTACACCTGAGCCTTCTCGTCATCGTCCTTATGATGAGAACCTCTGTAAAGGCTACCCCAAAGTGTATGTGGATGGTTGTGCTTATCGTCGAGAGCCTGACCATGAACTCGTAGCAGGTATGTGTAGTTTGGAACCAGAACTACCCTTGTGAACCCTTGAAGTACCATTTGGGTACCAAGACTAATCAGTATGCTGAGCTAGCTACAGCACTGGCAGCTCTCCAGTCTGCTGCTCAGGGAGGGGTTCGCACCTTAACCATCTGTACTGACTCAGACTACGTCCGACAGAATTTTGTTTCCCGCTTACCCATTTGGAAATCTAACAATATGCTGAATTCCAAAGGGAAACCTGTCAAACATGCCGAATTAATTCTGGCCTTGGACAAGGTAACTCATGAAAATGACATGACCATCTACTGGAAGAAGGTGAAAGGTCATTCCCGTGTTGACAATACTGACAAGAATGGAAATGATCTTGCTGATCAGCTTGCCAAGGAGGGTGCTATCTCTGGAGACCTCTGGCAGTTGGAGGCCCCTGAGGCCAAGGGGCTCCAAACTGTGAAGGCGGTTACCAGGCGACAAGCCCAACTATCCACCATGCCCCCTATGGTTCAATGGTGTAGTGAGATCACAGATCTCGACCTTGTGCAAGCCCAGAAACAAGATCCTACTCTTGGACGTTTCTACTCTTTTCTGCAAAACCCCCAGGAACACCCATTAACTCTGGAGGATTGTCAGGACAATGAGGAACTGAGGATCCTCTACATCTCCAAGGACATGTTCCACCTCCAGAAAGATCTGTTGATTCGGACAAGTAAGCATGGTATTGTGCAATGGGTGGTACCTCGGGCCTTCCGTGGAGTAATGTTGCAACACGCTCATGACGAGCCTTGTGCCGGTCATAGAGGTGACAGAGTAACCTATGACATGTTGAAACAAGTGGCCTACTGGCCCCACATGTACCAAGATGTCCAATTGTATACTAAAGGTTGTCTGACCTGTTGCAGATTTCAACCTGCAGCTCCTTTTCATAGAGCACCTTTGAGAAACAAAGGTCTGACCATGCCTTGGTCTGATCTCCAAATTGACTGGATCGGCCCCGTGCCCCGATCCTCTCGAGGCAACAAATATATGTTTTGTTTTGGTTTTTTTATTTATTATTTATTGAGTTTCTTATTTAACATTCAAATATCTGAATGACAGGAAATATGGTAATACAATATTACAGCCAATTTAACAAAAAAAACAAATACTTAACAATACCAAAATCAGACCACAAATAAGGGAAGGAATCAGGAAAAGGAATTATTAAAAAGAACTTAAAGCAGTGTGAGACTTATGCGTCAGCCAAACGGGAGGAAACTTTCACAACAATCTCTTCCCTAGCTACCAGAAATTCCAAATGCTGAGAGGGCTCAGAAAAGGTATATAACTTCCCATCATATGAAACACAACATCTTGAAGGAAACTTTAACAAAAATGACCCGCCAAGGGAAAGTACCCTGGGTTTATAGCCAAGAAATTCCTTCCTCTTAAGCTGGGTACTCCGTGCTAAATCAGGAAAAATCCGTACATTTGCTCCCATAAACTGCTCCTGGAAATTTCTAAAATACAAACAAAAGATTAATGCTTTATCAGACTCAAGGGCAAGCGTAATAAGGAGGGTAGTACGGGCCGTAACTAACTCCAAGGATCTCTCTAGGAATCCCGTGAGGTTCCCAGGAGCCCCCAGGGGAAGACTTTGGAGTGGAGGAGTGGCCTAGTGGTTGGGGCAAGGTACTTCAGGCCGGAAGGTCGGGGGTTCAAATCCCACTAGAGGACAGCAACCTCGGGCCGGAAGGACTGGGGTTTCTAGTCCCACAGGTGCTCCTTGTGGTCTTGGGCAAGCCACTTAACCCTCCATAGCCCATGTTCCCTGTAAAATAGTTATCTCCAAGTTATAATGCCCTGTTCAATGTAATTTCAGTTTGTTCAATGTAAACCGCACTGATGCAGAATAGCGCGGTATATAAGAGAATAAAATTAAATTAAATTAAATTTGATTTCCCTGACTACCCATGCCCACCAGTAAATATTGAACTCTGGTTAATGGCAGCAAAGCCTCCTTGGGGATTTTCAAAACCTCCCAGAAGTATCTGCGAACCATTTCCAGAGGAGAGCATAAAGGAGACCTGGGAAAATTAACCAGTCTTAAATTGTTCTTCCGGACTTGGTTCTCCAGGTATTCCAACTTCCTCATATTCACCATCCGATCTTTCACATGGGCCTGGTGTAAGTCACGGAAATGTTCCATTTCAATAGTCAACTGAACCAGTTTCCCCTCCTGTTCCTTCTGTACCGACAAGACCTGTTGAATTTGACCCTTCACAGTAATAGACTCAGAACTCACCGAAACCACAAGTTTCTCCAAGGAAGCATTGATTGTGGCTAGAGCCTCCCATAGCACCTCCACAGTAATCACTGCAGGCTTCACCAACACTCCAGCACCTGATTGTACCAGCAGGGACTCATTCTCCCGGAGAGGGCTACCCGGGATCTCCGGGCCAGCCCCAGATCGAACTCGAACACCAGGAACCCTACTCAGAGCGTTCACCTCGAGAGAGGAGCCCTCGACACTCTCCTGCCGCGGCGTACTTGTCACCACGCCAGCAGGGGAATCACCTCTGACGGCAAGAACGCTTCCGGGGCATGGAGTGGGGGCCCGCTGCTCCGGAGAAAGGAACACCCCGGATACCGTGCTCAGGTCCGGAGAACCCTCCGGACCCGCTGAAGACGCCGCTCGCTCCACAGGACCAAAAAAGCCACACATCTGAAGAGTCCTTTGTGTCGCTGCACTGGAAGCCATCTCCCCCGAGGGAGGGTAAGCCTGCTTCCTCTTTCTTCGGCCCATAATGGCCTCGGAATACGGCATAGCAACAAACAGACCCCAGAAAATGAGAGCTCCGGCCAGGAGAATCAAACTGCCGCCATCTTGCTCCTCCCCCAACAAATATATGTTGACCGTTACCTGCTTATTTACCAAGTGGGTCGAGTGCATCCCAGCACCCAACTGTACCGCTGAGACCACGGCCACCTTGTTGTTAAACCATGTTTTCAGCAGGTGGGGCCTACCCATGCGAGTGGAATCCGACCAGGGTTCCCACTTCACGGGACAAGTCATCAAGCATCTGTGGAAGTTACTGGGAGTGAAAGCCAAAGTCCACATTGCTTATCATCCACAATCCTCTGGACAGGTGGAGAGAGCAAATACAACTATCATCAATATCTTGAAGAAATATGTCTCTTCCTCTGGGAAGGACTGGGACATCAAGCTGCCCTTGGTCCTGATGGCTATTAGAACCACTCGTCATCATGCTACTGGTGTGTCCCTTTTTGAGAGGATGAAGGTAGGGACATGGTTTTACCCCTTCATCTTCTTTACAGGACTAATGATGTGAATCTCGCGGCTGCTACAACTACTCATGAATATGTTGCCCACTTAAGACAACACTTGCAAAGTGCCTTTGCCCAAAAGAATTTGGACACTGCTACTAGGGGTAGGAAAGCCTACTATGATTTGAGGACTACCTCTAAAGAATACCAGATTGGCGATAAGGTATTCTATTACAATTTTGGTAAGAATAAGGTCAAAGACTGTAAATTTCTACCTAGCTGGAACAGTCCATTTCCTATTGAGGATAAAGCCTCCCCTGTTGCTTATCAAATTCAAATGAAGACAGCTACTGAGAGGGAAGGCTCCCTTAAATGGGTCCACATTAATCAGCTTAGACTGTGTCATCCCAGTAAGCTCCTTCCTGAAGAACCTCTTGATGAAGTGAGTGATACTAACCTTGAGGCAGGATAGCCTATTTGTTCTATTTTACAGATGGAAAACCGAACTTTGAAGGTCCTGTTCCTGATTTTGATGTTAGCGGGATCCAAAGTTGCCAGATTGGTTGAGCCTGGCCCACCTTCTGGTGTCGTGCTACAGGATACGCCTGGTTTCTTGATCACAAAGTCTCAGACTGTCACACAGAAAGTCTTTGTGTCACTGGATCCCTGACATGTTTTACAGAAACATTTCAATATTTCTGTTACACACACACAACACACAACTGTGGTTAAAACCACAGCAGAATTGTCTATGCTTAAAGATCTTTTGAACGATGAGCGTACGTTCATGCAACCAATACGTGATCTTACTTATGATTTGTTTAGAGAACTAGACAATAGCATCAGTAACTTGCTTCAAGGACAGATTCCTTCATATTTGGTATCTATAGACCTTATTACAGAAGCTTTTGCTAAAATAACCTGAATTCACATTGAGCCACTCCAGATCCAGATATTGGATGTGTTTCGAGGTCATGAGATTAACTTCACTGAAGCCTTGAACTATCTTCTGGACTATAAGGACTCTCACACAGTTGAACTGTCTATTGACCAAGATAACCTTGCAATTGCTGATTACCACTTTGATTCACGTGATGTGGACATTTTACAAACTGATTTTATTTCACATGCCATTGTGCCTGGTATTTTCTTTCTGTTGGTGCTCCAATTCCTTATTTCTTTGTATCAACAGAGACAGATTCTTACTCTTTGTCGCTCTATGCTTCCTGCACCTCCGCTACCTGCCATGCATCTGCAGGATTTGCTGGAACGTCACACTTTTGAATAGTATCACCATTTTCTTTTCAAGTTATCCATTACTCTTAATTGAGTTGTCTTTTATCATAGATAGCATGTGTTTATTTTACTAACACGTTTACACATTGCTTATCATTACATTTGAGTGTTCACTTTGGTGTTACACTAACACATTATATTGCATTACCGATATACCTTTTTGGTTAAGGTACACTATATACTCTTGAGTTTGAAGTTCACACGCATTATCTTGATTGAATTGACTTGATTGTATCTAGGTCATTTTATTTTAACTTCTTTTATTGCTTGAGTGTATTCATAATATTATTCCTCATGCAGTATTGCTTTCATGCATCTATTGTGCTTGACGTATTATCCACTTATCATGCTTTAGTCAACCATTTGTCATTTGGTTTTGACCTGCACGGTAGTACTGCTAGTTAGGTTTTGTACGATGGAGTGTACTCCTTTGTAGAATACTCCATCCTTCAAGGGGGGAGGGGAGATGTAGGGCTGGTACCCCTGCAATTCTACACCTGCAGTTCTCCGGCCTGCTCAGCAGCTCAGGCCTGAACCAAGCTGAACATACAAGCTGGATTCCTCACTACACTTTTGCTGTGTTCAGCTACAGACTTGACCTCCAAGCAACTGCTTGCGCAGCGTTTCTATGTGTGCATACAGAAGCCATTGTCCCTGACTAATTCACTGCCCACATGCAAGAACATCTGCTTCTCTGGTGCTTATCTATAGCTGGTTCTACTGGCCTTGGACACTTGTACCTATGCCCAGAAAACGACATACTGTTTTCTCAGCATGACATCTTACTATGGATCCTTTGTCTGCAAGAAGATGCCCATCATCTACCTCCTGATTCGCTGAGAACACCCCTGACTGTCTTGTGCCAACCAATCACCGGACCTATGACGGAGAATCATCACAAAGAATAATACAATCTGCGCAGAAGAACTTACACAGAACTTACACGGTTTCTTTCGCTGTTTGTGCACTGCTTACCTGGTTATCTGCTACCTGATCTGCCTGCAAGACAGCCACACTACATGTGGGCAAGGCCGTTCTCCTCAGGTCTGAGATAAGACTTTCACAGATACCTCCGGTTCTGTGTTCTACCGCGGCTCGCCTCCAAAAAGGGCTGTAGCCTGCGTTATCTAGCTTAGCTGCCTCCTTGGACTGTGCTGCTCCAGAGTCTCCGGACATCAGCCCCGAGTGACAGACGAAGCTAAGGTACTGACTTATCTCTCCTCCTCCAGATGGGCAAGAGTTAGCTAAAACTTATTCCATAACTTTTCTCAGTGCAGAGCGAATCAGTGACATCTGGTTACTAATTAGTGATTTATTACTTTGTCCAATTGTAATTCTGTGTCGCAACAAATTTCTACCTCATGTTTCTAATTAGCTATATATATGTTTGTATATTTTTCTACCTGACTATCCATAATAAAATCAAATATATATATCTACAGACCAGATTTCTTTTGTGGCTCATTGCCAGAATAACTCACAGAACTTTGGGCTGGGTATCAGTAGCCAATTTTCCCTAGACATAACTGAGAGCCTAACTAACTTATTTTGTGCTACTAATAATCCCGACACCCCCAGTATTCTGATAATTCAACTCACCCATCATGGTCATCCCAACATCCTTCTAAAGGTACATAATTTGACATCATATTTTTAAATATTAAAATTTACTTTATATGTATGTATCTGTGTCCTCCCTCCCTCCCTGCTGGTAAAAGAATGTGCTCACGGTTCTTAGAGTTTGTATAGCTGTCAGGATTTATTGTTTTGCTTGACTGCTGCTGCTCTTTGCTGTCCCCTTCCATGGCCACAGGACGGGCTAATGAGAGGAGAACTGGAAGCAGTGTCAACATCCATACTGACTAGTGCCCACCCATGTTAATCTCAAATGCCATAAAAAAAATTCAATCCTGGCTATGTCACCGCTCTGTGCGTCTCCCATGCCTTCATGAACTCTGTTACTGTCACTATAAATACCACAGTACAGTGAGATAAGAGTTCCAAATATCCCAAGAATTCTCCAATCTCTTCCGAAAAGTAAGCTCTGGAGTGTTTATACAAGCATAGCTACAATAAAGAAAGCACACCATGAAATCTTCTTGCTTTTCCTCCTCGGCTTGAACACGGTGTGCTGGAGTGGTTCGGCTGTTCATTCTGTCACCAAGCCCACCGCCACTGCTGCTGCTGTCACTGAGGGCCATTTGAGTTGCTCTGCCTGTGAATGACAGATGTCATCACAGCAGTGATTAAAACTACAGTCTGGTTTAACCATCCAGTCTCACAAAACTAAATAAATAAATAGGTTGAACAAAAGGTAGAAACTGTTCTCTCAACATTTACTTCAAAATCAAATTTTTTAGTAGTCCATCATTATTCTTATAACATGGCGACTCACAGCTGGGATGGCACCAGCTGAGAATTCCAAGTACAAAACCAGAGCTGTAATCAGGGTAGGACTAAAACATAGGTAAACTACTACTACTAATGAACATTTGTATAGCATTACAGGGCGTATGCAGCACTGTACAGACACATGTAAAAGACAGTCCCTTCTAATCAGAGCTTACAAACAGGCACGCAGAGCTGGCCCCAGAGTTGGTTCAAGGTGTTGGCACCCTAGGCAAACTTTAAGCCCCCCCCCCCCCCAGGCTGTCAAAATCTATTGTTTAGCTTTGAATGCCCTGCTCTTTGCTGTCTCCCAGAAGCCCTAGGCAACCACCTAATTTTCCTAGTGGCATGCCTAGGGCCTAAATGTTTAAAAGGGGCCTTCATACATATACTAATTCAATGGCTTTCAAGGCAGATTTATGCCTTGGTAACTCAGCTTCTGGTAGAAAGAAGAGTGGGGAGAAAGAAGGGACTTTTTCCACATTTATTTTCTGTAATACATTTTGGCAACATGCCTTTATATTGAATTATTTGTGTGATGACTCTTTTTTTATTGGCCCTTAGGTGACCTACGTTATTATATTCAATGGAGAAATACCTTGTTAAAGCACATATGCTGGCATTTTTCAGCTTGCTTTACTCCATAGGATTCACAGTGCTGGCTTTTATAGGGAGCACATCAATTTGTTTTTTGTTTTTTTTTGTTATTTAAATTATTCATTATGGACTAATATTTAAGCTCTTATTTTTGTTGTTTAACAGCTTTATCCTGATGAAGTCCCTTGCAGGATGAAACCTACCAGCTAGGTCAGGTTTATCTTGAGATTCTGGACACAGCTTATTTGATATATGGAGGAGTATATTTATCAAGATAAGTGTTTTTTTTCTCTATGTTTAAAGCAATATGTGTTTCATTTTGTAATAATGAAAGCGTTATAACAGAGCAACGATGAATATTTAAATTGGGGTAAATGTGTATTCACCCTGTTAAATTTGAGCTCTGTGCATTCATTTTCACATTTTTTATGTCTATTGATTCTGAGGTGTTTTGGGGGGAGTTATTTTTAAACTCTCTCTTGGTCCTTATTTTATGGAGTGGAGGAGTAGCCTAGTGTTTGGGGCAAGGTACTTCAGGTCAGAAGGTCAGGGGTTCAAATCCCACTAGAGGACAGCAACCTTGGGCTGGAAGGACTGGGGTTTCTAGTCCCACAGGTGCTCCTTGTGGTCTTGGGCAAGCCACTTAACCCTCCATAGCCCATGTTCCCTGTAAAATAGTTATCTCCAAGTTATAATGCCCTGTTCAATGTAAACCACACTGATGCAGAATAGCGCAGTATATAAGAGAATATATATATAAAAAAAATAAGCAGGGACCATCTTTTACATGTACCTGTACAGTGCTGCGTACACCTTGTAGTACTATACAAATGATCAGTAGTAGTATTTTTATCCCCCCTTCCTTGACATTATAATGCTCCTCTTTCTCAGATTTTTAGCTAAATCCTACATTTCTTCTGCACCTCCCACATGTTTTTGGCCAACCCTTATCCTCTCCATCATGTTTTTTATTCCTTTTTTAACCTCTTTGCCTGACAGGCCACTTCCCTCTTTGCCGCTCTCTCTTTTCCCGCCTTTGCCTTTCAAGATGCCGCCGGCTCATACGTCGAGGGGGCGGGATAAAGGCGTGACTTTACGTGGGCCTTCGCTCCTGTTTCATACAATCCGCGCCTCTCCTGTGGCGGTGTGAGAAGGGGGAGTCAGCTGGAACTTCGCGCGCAAGCCAACCGTTGGGGGATTCGGAAGCGCGCCACTGTCGGTTGATACCATTTGAAGACGCTTCGGAGGAGGGAAATAAAACGGTCAGAGGGCATTATAAGAATCCATTGCTTTCCTTTCTTTGAAATTTGTCAGTTCATCATACTGAAATGACACACACACAAAAACAAATCAGCTCAAATTATTCCTACCTTTATATGTAACCGGTTTGCCGAGGCAAGCATGGGAAATACGACTTCACTCTTTTTACAATGGTTGATTCCATCGGATTTTGGGCGGGAGATAAACTGAGACGAGATAATCTGAGCATCTCAATGATTCTTTCATGGCCAGTGTGATAAGCAGAACTGAACAAACCATTAGGCAAAACTAGGCTCTAGCCTGGTGCAGAAAAGAGCAGCAGCAGCAGTCAGAGCAAAACAATAGATTCTGTAACTACACAAATTCAAAGGTCCATCAGCACATTCTTTCACCTGCAGGAAAAGCAGGCACATACACATGCATACCAAGCACTGCTTAATTGTTTAAAATATAATGTCCAGTTGCTGTGGGAGGGATAGTGCTGGGATGATCCTAATGAGTTTTAACAATCAAATTCTTGGAGAAGGGAAGGGGAATGGTGTAAGGTTGAAGGTTTGCCTAGGATGCACAATACCCTTGCACTGACACTGGTGATGAGGAAATATGAACTACAGAAATATTTAATATGTGCACCACAAATATATATAGAGAATTATCATATTTCTGATGGCTGAAGAGATATCACATTGCATGCATTGTGCATGTTGATATATGCAATTGCAGGGAATCACACACATGAAAAAATCCCCTCTTCATACATTCCAATCCAGCCGCAGATATAACCTGCTCCCTACCACTACAAAGGCCATCAGTCTACCTCTGCTGGCCACCTTGAATCCTCATAAAGTAGCTATTGATGGCCGCTGAACACAGACATGCGGTCAAGCTCTTCTGGATTCTGTGCCCTCCTTTCTGGGGTGGGACCCAGAAGAGCTTGCTACTTTTAACAGATTCAGGGTAGTCAACAGAGGTAGGCTAATGTACACAGCGGAAGGAGGAGGGTGAAGGGATGATGGAAATGGGGGGATCCTGAGAGGGGAAGATGCGGATAGGAACAGAAGGGGAGATGCTGGGGAAGGGGGGAGAACCGTACTGGACACAGAGGGGGAGAGATGCTGGATTGCTAAATTCCACATTAGGAGTTGTCACCCAAAAAAAATGACTTGGCTGTGATTATAGACAATACATTCAAATCTTATGTTCAGTGTGTAGCAACGGCCAAAAAAAAAAAAAAGAAACAGAATGTTAGGAATCATCAGGAAAGGAATAAAAAATAAAACAAAGGATATCATAAGCCTCTGTCACTCCTCTATCGACCATACCTTGAGTATTGTGTGCAATTCTCATCTCCGCATCTCAAAAAAGGATATAGCGGCATTAGAAAAGGTATAGAAAATGACAACCAAAATGATAGAGGATGGAGCTACCACTTAATTATACTCTAGGACAGCGATGGCGAACCTATGGCACGCGTGCCAGCTGTGGCACGCGAAGGCCTTGCAGCTGGCACGCGGGAAGGTCCGCAATCAAGATATGCGGCATTAAAAAAAAAAAAAAAAGCTGCCGCTGCCGGGGCCGGGGCCGCGGCGGCAGAATCGAGTGTGCCGCGGGGCCCCCCCCGCCCAGCAGAGCCTGCCCTCCGTCCCCGGTATCACCTCTCTCAGCTGCCTCCAGTCACACGCGCCGGCTTTCAGAGCGCGAGGGGAGTTTCTCCCTCGCTGCTCTGTTAAGCCCGCGGGGGCTGTTGGGAAGTTCCCATCAGCCTCCGCGGGCTTAACAGAGCAGCGAGGGAGAAACTCTTCCCTCGCGCTCTGAAAGCCGGTGCGTGTGCCTGGAGGCAGCTGAGAGAGGTGATACCGGGGACGGAGGGCAGGCTCTGCTGGGCGGGGGGGGGGGGGGCCCCCCGGCCCCCGCGATTCGGCCGCGGCGGCCCCAGCCCCGGCAGCGACAGCCTTCATTGTAAAAAAAATTTTGCTGGGGGGGGGGGTTAGGACTGGTGATGGGGGGGGGGGGTTAGGAGTGGTAATGGCTGGGGGGGGTTAGGAGTGGTAATGGCTGGGGGGGTTAGGACTGGTGATGGGCTGGGGGGGTTAGGAGTGGTAATGGCTGTGGGCTGTTGGGAAAGGATTGGTCATGTGCTGGGCGTGGCTCGGAAATGAAATCGGCTGATGGTGGGGTTAGGAGTGGTGATGGGCTGGGGGGGTTAGGAGTGGTAATGGGCTGGGGGGGGGTTTAGTAGTGGAAATGGAGGTGGGGTGTTGGGGGGTTAGGACTGGTGATGGGCTGGGGCGGTTAGAAGTGGTAATGGCTGTGGGCTGTTGGGGGGTTAGGACTGGTGATGGGCTGGGGGGGTTAGGAGTGGTAATGGCTGTGGGCTGTTGGGGGGTTAGGACTGGTGATGGGCTGGGGGGGTTAGGAGTGGTAATTGCTGTGGGCTGTTGGGGCTAGGACTGGTAATGGGCTATGTGGGGCTAGTACAGGAAATGGGATGATGGGGGGGGTTATCAGTGGTCATGGGAAGGGGGAGGTTAGGAGTGGTGATGGGCTATGGGGGGCTATGGGCTCTGGGGGAGTTAAGTCTATATGGGCTGATGGGATTAGGACTGGAAGTGGGTTGATGGGGGCTTAGGACTGGTAATGGGCTATGGGGGGCTAGGACAGGAAATGGGCTGATGGAGAGGGGTTAGGACTTGAGGTGGGCTGTTGGGTTGTGTTAGGACTGGTAATGGGCTATGGGGGGCTAGGACAGGAAATGGGCTGATGGGGAGGGGTTAGGACTTGAGGTGGGCTGTTGGGTGGGGTTAGGACTGGAAATGGGCTGATGGGGGGTTAACACTGGAGGTGGTCTGATGGGGTTAGGACTGGTAATGGGCTATGGGGGGGGTTTAGGACTGATAATGGGCTATGGGGGGGCTGGGACAAGAAATGGGCTGATGGGGAGGGGTTAGGACTTGAGGTGGGCTGATGGGGTTAGGACTGGTAATGGGCTGTGGGCTGATGGGGGCTGTATGTTAATGGGCTATGTGGGGTTAGCACTGATAATGGACTATGGGGGGGGCTAGGACAGGAAATGGGCTGATGGGGAGGGGTTAGGACTTGAGGTGGGCTGATGGGGTTAGGACTGGTAATGGACTGTGGGCTGATGGGGGGGTTAGGACTGTCAATGGGCTATGGGGGGCTGACTGGAAATGGGTTGATGGGGGTTAGGACTGGAAGTGGGCTGATGGGGGTTAGGACTGGAAGTGGGCTGATGGGGGTTAGGACTGGTAATGGGTTATAGGGGGGGCTTAAACTGAAAATGGGGTGATGGGGGGTTAGGACTGGAAGTGGGTTGATGAGGGGGGGCTAGGACTGGTATTGGGTTGGGGGGTTGCTAGGACTGGAAATGGGTTGGGGGGCTGCTAGGACTGGAAATGGGCTGATGCAGGGACTAGAAGGGAATGGATGCTGGGTGAGGCTGGAACTAGAAGGGAGCTGGTGTTGGGGGAGGATTAGAATGGGATGGGGCTGGGAGAGTAAAATGGAGAGGGGAAAAATATTTTGTGTGGGAGGGATAAAAAATCTACAATTGGCCGGGTATTGGGAGAATAAGTGGGGATTGAGGATGGAGGGGTAAATTTTGAGTAGATGAAATAGGAATGAGGAAAGAGCAAAAGGAGAAAGATTAGTATGTTAAAGCAGATGTAGAGAGAGAATGGAAAAAAAAAAAACAAGACAGAAGAAAGGACAAATGGACAGCAGATGGAGAGTTAGCAGAAGACACGAAGAAACCAGAAGAAAGTGGCTGGAACAATTGCAACTGAAAAAAATGCACAAAAGGTAGAAAAATATCTCTTTATTTTGAATTTATTAACTGGAATATGTCAGCTCTGGGAAATGTGCATCATTAATTTTTGCGCTTTGTTTAGTACAAGAGGAAATTAATTTATAGTTTTATTTCTACAGTGTTGTTGTATATTCCAAGTTTGGCTTTTGGGGTTCCCAGTTTAATTATTGTCTTCCTGTTTCTAAATTGTGATTCCTTGTTTGGTGATGGTCTGTTCTGCATGTGTAACTGAGCTGAGGTATTCTGTTTATATAATTCCTATTTGACATTGCCACTTGTTCTTTCCCCAGTAGGTCATGTATTGTTGTTCTCTGAAATGTATTGGTTTAATATTTGCAGTGTTGCCTTTTGATAGTTAGGGTATGGTGCTTTGTGAGTCCTGGTAGTGCTGTTAGGATACGGCGGGTTTGCTATGGGTTCTAAATGGGCAGCGTTTGTAGTAGTTCCTAATGTGCCTGGCGGTTGGTACTGGATTATAGTAATGTAGAAACGTTTTAGTCTTTCTTTATCCATATACTCATTAAGAGGCATGTTTACTAAAAGTTAGTGTATGGTAACATTATGCAAATATTTATGCAAATGAGGCACCTTATGCAAATGAGGCTTTAATTGACGTGCTGGCACTTTGAGGAAATTCTTTGGTTTTGTGCGGCAGTTTGGGCACTCGGGCTCAAAAAGGTTAGCCATCACTGCTCTAGGATATATGGATAGCCTCTCGAGATGATTATTACCAAATCTAAATTAATTTATTTTCTACTGCTGGTGGCACAGTTGGTTATTGCATCAGTATGGAAGGTCATGCCTGCCCCCAGTATGGCAGACTGGTGTAAAAACACTTGCCAAATTATGGGTTTAGTATTCTGGCAACCAAAATAAGGGGGAGCAGGGACCGCTGAATAGGTATGTGGGAGCTCTATAGAAATAAGGTGGTATTGTTGGAACATTAAACGCCTTTCATTATTTGGGAAAGGATCTTAGGAGAAGAAAGGGGAGGGGGTATTATTTATTATGGTGCCTGCCAATTCATTTGTGGTTTACTACAGGACTAGATTTTACACTCTAATGGTTATGGTTATGATTGTGTTTACTTTATATAGTCTAATGGTTAGTTCATTGGCTTGGTAACCAAGAAACCAGGGTTTAATTCCTACTAGCACTCCTTGTGGCCTTGGGCAACTCACTTAAACCTCCATTGCCTTGAAAGAAAGGCCTGGCAATCTTCTTCCAGTCAGAATGCCAAGAAAATCCCAGGAGCTGCTGGGTCAGCATGGACTCAAAGGCATACATCACATTTGATATACCTCAATGCTGTATACATTTAAAAACTAGAATTAGAAACAAGGAAAGGAACACCATCTTTGATGATAGAAAAGAGGAAAATAAGGAGAGATGGTTAAGGGAGAGAGGGAGGGAGGTTTAAGTTCTGCCAGAGAATGGCTTAGCGGTGCCTCAAAACTAAGGTAGACTGCCTTTGAAAGGAGTCAAAAAGCAAATGAAAGACCACATTAAGGTTTACATTTTGCTGGACAGAGGGAGGGAATTTATTTTGGATGGTTTATGTTTATTTAATCTGGAATGAAAGTGAAGTGGGGCTGCTTTGTAATAAGATTGGCAAGGAATTTATTTTTTAGACGTATTTTGCTTGAGCATAGCACCTGTTGTTGAGGGTCAAGTTGGCAGGATTTTTGTCTGCGCATACTTATGTTTGCGCTTGCTTAAGCCTATGTGCCACTCCCCCCACCCACCAAAGCATTAGTAAGAAGAGCCAACAGAAGTCCCAGTCCCATCAACATGAAGAGCCTTTCGTTACCATTCCTGTAGACATTTCCCTGTCCCCAGCTGTTGTGTTCAGTCTGTTTTGACTAGACTGTAAGTTCTGATGAGCAGGGACCGACTTTTACATGCCTTTGTATAGCGCTGTGTATGTCTTTTAGTGCTATACGAATGATCAGTAGTAGTAGTAGAGAAGACAATGACCTGAAAGGAGGTCTTGAGTCCCGTCAGCCAGAAGAATGTGTCTGAGGCCTGAAAAGACCAGTGGAAGGCCCTGGGTCCCATTGTCCAAGAGGCTGGTGGGAGGCTTTCGGTCCTGTCAGCCAGAAGAACTGGACTGCAGTTGAAAGAGGAAGAGGGAGGAGCCTAAGGGAAGGGGTGGTTAGATAGAAAGAAGAGCAGGGCATGGTTACAGGAGAGGAGAAGATATCGTGAAGGCATTAAAGAAGAAGGGAAGGGAGGGAAAGAGTGAAATGCCTGAGAAAGTGCAAAGTTGGGTAGCAAGGGAGAAAAAGTGAATGGATGGGTGGAAGGAAAAGAGGGAGAGTGCAAGAGAGAAAGTGAACAGGAATGGGGACTAGTGCAAGAGGATGGGAGGGCCAAGGAGTAGATGCAAAAGGACAGGGGAAAGTGCAGACACACACCAACCACACTAAAACAAACGGACACACAGTTGCCCCCTGACACACACTCAGACACCCCCGTCACACACTAACACAGGCACACACAATCTCCGATGCATGTACATGCACAGAACTGCCAAGACACACAAACACATGCCCCAGCAACTCCCTATGACACATACATGCATACACCTCCAACATTCTCCATGATACAAACATGCACGCATGCCGACACACCTCATGTCACACCCGCATGCATGCACCCCTGACACTCTCCATCACACACACACACATGTGTCCTCAACATGTCTGATTCTGCATATGAATGAAACACAGCTTTCAGTGTCCACTGCAAGTGTACACTCTTCAACTTGTTTGGTTTATATTTTAATCTTGTCATTTTGGCATTATCTCAATGGATGTCTATGGATTGATTTTGTAGGCTCTTCCTGTCTCTTTTGGAGGATCAGATGCTCCTATGTCTTATTTCTTTGTATGTGCCTTGTTTCTTAATAAAGTTAAAAATAAAGTAAAAAAAATAGATTGTATAGTACAGTGCAACGCTTTGTGTATTTGCATCAGGTCTAGAGGGGCCCCTTGATGATGAGTGAATGATTCACAGCAAAATAATGACAGGATGGTGCAAGAGTGCCCCTTATGTGACAGACTTTTGGTGGCAGGGTGGCTGCCGCACCTAGGACTGGCTACCCCTAGGCAGTTGCCTATTGGGAAGTCTGACCTTGCCTGCCGCCACTCTTTCACCCTGTCCCATGAATGGAGGGATATGTTCTTGTACTATGCAATCCCCTCTTTCACCCTATCCAAAAAAAGACAGATTTTTTCCAGGCATTTTGCCCATCTCAGGAATTTGGCATATTTTAGGGAAGCTGGGTGTGAGAGTGCACAATAACTACACAATACCAGCCTGGCTGGCCTTTCAGAGCAACATTTTCTGAAAACAGAACCAAAATGGCGATGTGCCTAATCTTACTTTCTAGCAACATTCCCATACTGAGCGGAGAAAGAAACCTGTGTTTCAGGCGACACAGAGGCCGGCCTTGTCCGGAGAGCAGGCCTCTGAGCTTCTGTTTCAGTCATTACCCTTGATATTCCTCTTTCCCTTTTTTGAGTTCTCATATTCCCTTCATTGTGCTTTGTGGAGAGAGAATGACAGTTTTAAAATTTTCCCTTCATACTACTGAATTTGGGTAACGCTCTCTTATGGCTCAGAGTTCAAGTCATAAGCATTCCTTAAGATGCAACACCTGAAGAGGGACCCGGTGTGTAGTCTTAAAATTTTGTGTACAATATATAGCATTTTTTAACAGTTCTGATGTTAGTTCGACAAAAAGAGATCTGCAAAAATCTAGTTTTCATTTGGAGGTGAACTTAAAGAGATGCCAAGTTACCCAGTTCCAGGAGGGAGATTTTAGACCAGTCCTGGATTTCTGACAATCCCATCCTGGTGAATTGTGAGACATGCAGTATTGATTTTAATGGCTCGAATCAGCAATTGCAAATACCTCTCTGCTTTGGGTTGTAAGTTCAAAAACAGGACTGACCAAAACATTCTCCCTCCTGCAACTAGATAACTTGGCATCTCTGAACTTTTGAGTCAAATACTTAGGTGGCCACTAAGATGCGGAATATTTTTGTTATGTTTATTGGGCTGAGACAGCACATCCTAAGCTACCTCCACAAAATCAAAAGAAGAAAGTAGCAGAAGATATTAGATAAGAAAGGACTTTGTGCCTGGTTTAGCACAAGTGCAGAATTGAGAGCAAACCTTGGACACATCAGGCCCCATTTTCAATTATTAACTATTATTCTTAATTCTTATTCAGGCCTTTATTCTGTCTATCAACTCTACATTTCTGGTCCAGGCAATGGTATGAAAGAATGCAGAAAGCTTGTAAGGAAGCACTCCCCCTTTTCAGTACTGCCATTCACGCCATAGTTCCATAGCTACAGCATGACTAGTAAAGGAGATTTCTGTGACTTTCAAATGTTGGAAGAGAACTGTGTATCCCTAGTAGCTGAAGAAGCAGAGGGAGCTGCTTGTTAAATGCATAGAGCACAAGGGCTGAAAACAGCAGAATACACAGAGTACCAGTCTCTAATGCAAATAAGCAGCATTCAGAGGCATAATTCCTATGACTAATCATGAAATCTCAGAAGAAGCAAAGAAATCTTTACCTAAAAATAATTCCTTGAGGTAATGACTGAGACTAGCCAAAAGAAACACCCAGAGCTTAACTGGACAGGCTTTCTAACAAATTAACCTTTGTATATGTATTTAATAATATAATGTTAATGTACATAATGTATATAGTGTTGCACTGTTCAGTGCTATCTGTTCAACATTTCTGTTTACTGTACATTGGTTATAGTTATATGACGTTATATGTAAAACAAATCCATGATTTGTTGCCTGTTGTTATTTGTGAACCGCAGCTGATCTTAGGAAGCTGCGGTATATAAGAGATTGTTAAATAAATAAATAAATAAAGTGTCTCCCTGCAGAATAAAATGATGGTGAAAAAATGATACCTGCTTGACAATGTCAGCTACAATCTTTTTTTTTCAATCTCAGTGCACCATAGCTAAGTACACAAAGTAGTAAAGTGCGCAAAAATTTGCAGATGGGGCACAAGTGTGTCAAAATGTACATATTTTAGGGTTTTGCAGGTTTTACTATATGCACCATTTAGCCTAGTGGTTAGAGCAACTGCCTACCACCCAGAAAATCAAGGGTTCAATTCCTACTGGCATATCTTGAGCAAGTTACTTTACCTTCCATTGCCTTGGTAGAAAAGGCCTGCTGATACACTGCCAAGAAAACCCAAAGGCAGCTGGGTCAACAGGAGTCAGCACTGACTTGATGGCAAAAAAACCAAACAAAGATTTAGTCAAGCCTTGGAGTAAACTTTCAAGGCTAGTCTGCTAAGCACAAAAGTTTATATAGATTAAGAATGAGCTGCTGTGATGGAAAAGACGCTATTTATGATGTTTTTGGAAATCAGTACATAATAGTATCTGCAAAAAAAATATAACTAAAACCCTCTAAGGTTTTGCACTTAACGTGAGCTACCAAAGCATGCTAAGTGCAAAGCCCCCGTCCTAGCTGTTGGAGGTGTGACTAGCATGTTCCCAGTAGTTAATGTGCAACCACGTACCATAATGAACAGCGCACTTAATGTGGCAGATAGCTCAGGTGCACCTAAGTGCTCTCCACGCCCACACTCTGCCTCTAACCCGCCCACTTTCCATATTAACATACGAGTGCCATTTAAGATGCATTTTAGCAGTCAGTAGCTGGCATTCCTACATGTTAGAATTCACCATGGCCAGTACTACACACTATAACACACGTTAACTGGTTAGCAGTGCTTAGGAAAAGGAACCTGTTATAATTTTTGGAAAACTGTCTACAGGAAACTTTGTTTGAACCCAAGCAGAAAACATATGTGTGGAAATCATTATTTTTTTTGCAAACTTCTATGCACTTTAGCAATCAGCTTCTAGGTGTGTAAAAGAGAGGGAGAATAGCCTTTCTGGCACACACTCAGACTTCGCCTGAAATGATTCACAAAGAAGGGAGAGACAAATGTAAACAAATAGAGGAGTTAAAGACAAACTAGACATGTCCTGCACATTAAATAACTAAACCGCCCTTGGCAAATTCTCTTTCAATCTAGAGCCAATCCAAAAATGGAGGAGCCAGTGGCTGAGACCTCTCCCCCATCCTTCACTCTCCTTCCTTCTCTTTTAGCTCTCCAACCATGTCCTCCCTCAATTTCCTGTTCATCTAATTCCTTCTGTCCTCCTCAGCAGGGCCAGTGCAAGAATGAGTTACCCTCTAGGCAAACCCTCATTCTTGCTGTCCCACTCCACCCCACCATTGCTGCCTTTCTCCAGGACAAGACCTGCAGTGGAAGCTATGTTGAAACATGGAAGCAGCGTTTACTAGAGCTTCTGAACCACCAGGTGCTGGTGCAGCGCTCTGAAAGACCAGCCAGTCCCGTGCCCTCTGATGCAGACTTCCTGTTTGCATGGGGGCAGAACTGGCCTGAAAGAGCATAGCACAAATAGCACACGGTGGTTCAAAGGCTCTGGTAAGGGTTGCTTTGCTTTTTTATTGGTGTTACTGCCACTGCAGGTTCCAGAGAAGTGTAGCAATGGTGAAAATGGGCTATTCTATAAAGTCTGACACTCTGGGTGACCGCCTAGTTCGCCTAATGGTAGCATTTTACCCCACTGTTTCAACCTTCCTAGTTCCCCACTCCCCAAACACACTGCAGGCAGGTTCCAGAAGGAGTATGATTTACGCCATTCTTTTCTTGTATGTGGCTTTTGTGTGTGTGTGTTTTTTTTATTATTTTTGTAGTTTTCCCCTTTTTTTTCCTTTTTATGCTTCTAATCTTTACCTTTTCTGTTCCTTTCTTCTCCTTCTCTTTTACTACCTTTCTGTCCCATCTTTTTTTTCTCATGCTTCTCGTTCCCCTTTCTACTGCCTCATACCATTGCTGTGCCAGTGCACTGAAAAAAACAGGTCTTCCTTTGCACAGCATCATTCATCTCAAGTTTGAGCTGTGCGGTGTGGGAACTCATGAGCTGGTCGTATAGTCTCAAATCTTGTGAGACTTGAGACTGCGAGAGTAACATTCAAGTTTTTCACTGCACAGCTCAAAACTGGTTTGGGGGTGGACCAGGTTCGCAAGGTGCATTTCTAGCTTGCTACGGTCCTAGACAGAAGAAAGGGCCTCCAAAAGTCCCTTATTTTATTTATTTATTTATTAACAATTCTTATATACCGCACTATTAGACATCAGCGCGGTTTACATTGAACAAAAACATCCGACAATTTACATATGTCTGGTCAATTACATTTAACAGGAGATATAAACTAGGGAAATAGGGGAAACTATATACAAAGGTGTTAGGCCTTGGAGTGGGGGCCTTCAGTTTCTCAATCCCACCATTGTTGCTGCTGTGCTGTTGTCATATCTCCCTGGGTCCTCCAGTGACAATGGCAATTAAACGTCAAAGAAGCACGTGCAAGTGATGGCTATTTATGTGAGTATTTCATAAAGCAAAGTACATGTGTCCTCTGGCGCACCACCCCTCTATTTACACAGCTTGCTATTACCATGGAAAGCCACACAACCGGAGGGGTTGGACCACCACAGGGCCTGTCAGCACTGGAAGGCTCACAGGCCTAGGGTTGCCAACCGGCTCCAGATGCGCCTGACAAGCCTGATCGAGTCCTGGGTTTACCCCATTGCATGCAGTGACTTGTAGTTTTCCTTTTTTTATGGAGTACAATGGAGAAATCACAACTACATATTCCTGCATGCAATGAGGTAAACCCAGGACTGAATCAAACCTGCCGGGCGCATCTGGGGCCAGTTGGCAACCCTACCAGGCCTGCAATGAATCCTGCATTTGGAGTTGCCTTGCTGCCGCTGCTTCTCAGCATTATGGAGGCTTTCCTAACCAGGGCTCTACAGATCAACAAACAGTAAGGATTTGAGGAATTGATTGTTTGTTTTTATTATATTACATTGCTAGCTCTCTGACTGGGAGCTCTTAAAAAGGGGTTTTTGTATATTTTTTAAAGCAAGGTTACTTTCTTTTTGGTGCTTTAGTGGAACTTTCCTTGAGCACAGTAGGTTGCTGAACTCTAGTAACCCCCTCAGGTTTGGAAACTGCTAACACCTAATCAGGTGTTAGTTCCCTCCCTACCCACCCCGACTCCCACCCACCCCTAGTGAGCAGTCTTGCTTTATAGGGCACCTCCCCCTTTAACACATCACAGAGAATTGGACCAGAACATTTTGAATATAATTAAAGAGATTTAACTGCTTTTTCTCTGAAAGGACAGCTGGGAAACCGGCTGATACTTGGTAGATCTCTCTCTTTTGCTTTAACAGATACCTAAGCTCCACGAACAGAACAATGGCTGGGGAAAATTGTATTGCTAAAGCTGTTGCCCCCGTTACAGCTTCTGCCTCGGTCCAGACAAAGGTCCTAATGCCAGTTGAAGGACCAGTTCCATGTGCAGGGTGCCTGCATGCTGAAGCTCTGAGGAAACAAGTGGAGGAACTCAGAGAGGAGGTAGCAAGGCTGAGGAGCATTCAAGACAGTGAGAAGTACATTGATGAGATGCTTCTTGCAGCAACCAAGCTCTCCAGCACAGGAGAAGATGGGTGCCAACAGAATGTCGATGGTTGGACACAAGTCACCAGGGCCTGCAAAATCACCAATCCAACTTCTCCAGCCCTTGAATTGAAGAACCATTATGCAGCCCTGGAAGTGGAGGAGGTGAAAGCATCCCTGGAAAGGGAAGAACCAGAGTTCAAGTACTCCAAAGTTGCAGAATCAGTGACCAGAAGGAAACGAAGGGTAGTGGTGGTTGGAGACTCTCTTCTGAGGGGTACTGAGGCGTCCATCTGCTGACCAGACTTGATGTCCAGAGAGGTATGCTGTCTGCCTGGTGCCAAATTCCAAGATGTTACGGAGAGTTTGCCGAGACTCATCAAGCCCACTGACTATTACCCAATGTTGCTAATCCATGTTAAAACAAATGATACTGCCAGGTATACCTCGGAACGTATCAAAAGTGACTTCATGGCTCTGGGACAGAGGGTGAGGCAGTTAGGTGCACAGGTGGTGTTCTCTTCAATCCTCCCTGTTGAGGGTAAGGGCCAAGGCAGAGAGGCTCGCATCCTGGAGATGAATGCATGGCTGCGTGGATGGTGTCATTGAGAGCATTTTGGTTTCCTAGACCATGGGATGCTGTTCCAAGGGTTGCAGAGCAGAGATGGCATCCATCTGTCCAAGAAAGGTCAACGCATCTTCGGTAGTAGACTGGCTAATCTACTGAAGAGGGCTTTAAACTAGATTCATTGGGGATGGGTGAAGAAAGCCCCCAGGTAGGTGATACCCATTTCCATAAAGGTATTTAATGTAACATATGGAAAGCAGTGTGTATAAATGCCCGTAGCATGGGAAATAAGATCCCTGATGTTGAAGCTTTGGTGGGAGTGGCTGACTTGGATTTAGTGGCAGTTACAGAAACATGGTTCACAGAAAACCATGATTGGGATGTAACTATACCTGGCTATACTTTATTCAGAAAGGACAAGGTAGGAAGAAGGGGAGGAGGAGTGGCACTATATGTAAAAACTACTATTAAAGCTTTGGAATTACAGAGCTTAAAGGGAGAGAGGAGGCATTGTGGGTTAAACTAGAAAGAGGGAAAGAGAAATCTATTTGCATTGGTGTGATATACAGACCTCCCTCACAAGAGGAAGAGGTGGACAGAGAGTTAATTGAAGACATACGCAGCATTGCTAGGAAAGGGGAAGTGCTACTGATAGGAGATTTCAATATGCCAGATGTTGATTGGCACATTCCTGCTGCAGTATCATCTAGAAGTAAGGAGATCCTGGATTCTCTACAGGGAGAACTATTCAGGCAATTGGTAACAGACCCCACACGTGAAGGGGCCATACTGGACTTGGTGCTTACCAATGGTGAAAGTATTTCTGATGTTGTAGTGGGAGATCATTTTGCATCCAGTGATCACCAGATGGTGTGGTTCAGTATTAGGACTAGGGCTGTTAGAATCCATTCCAAGGTGAGGATCTTAGACTTTAGGAAGACTAACTTTGCGAAGATGGGCCAATACCTCAGGGAGTCGTTAGTGGGATGGGAACAGCTGGGGGATGTAGAAAAACAGTGGGCAAAACTGAAAGGGGATATTTTAAGGGCAACCAACCTTTTTGTTAAAATAGTAAATAAAGGCAAAAGGAAAAGGAGACCGCTATGGTTTTCGAAGGAAGTAGCTGAAAAAGTGAAGAAAAAGAGGGAGGCCTTCATGAAATACAAGAGATCACAGAGAGAGGAAGACAGGCATCTGTATATGGAAAAACTTAGAGAAGCTAGCAAAGTAGTCAAGAAGGCAAAGATTCAAAAGGAGGAGGAAATAGCCAATGCAATAAAATGGGGGGATAAGACATTTTTCAGATATATTAGTGAGAAGAGGAAGGGCAAAAGTGGTATTGTCAGACTCAAGGGTGCAGGGGGGGAATATGTAGAAGCTGATAAGGATAAAGCGGAATTGCTTAACAAATATTTTTGTTTTGTGTTCACAGATGAAGAACCAGGAGGAGGACCTCAAATAGAAACAGAAGCGAGGGACATATTGAACAATTTTCAGAAGACTGTGTTCGTGAGAAACTAGCTCAACTTAAAGTAGACAAAGCGATGGGACCAGATGGGATACACCCTAGAATACTGAGGGAACTTGGGAATGTTCTAGCAACTCCACTGACTGACCTTTTCAATGCCTCGTTGGAGTCGGGAGTGGTGCCAAAGGACTGGAGAGAGGCTCATGTGGTGCCTTTACACAAAAGCGGAAGTAAGGATGTGGTTGAAAACTACAGGCCGGTTAGTTTAACTTTGGTGGTGAGTAAATTATTGGAAACGCTGCTGAAAGAGAAAATAGTGCGGTTTCTGGAGCCCAGCGGATTACAGGATCCGAGGCAGCATGGATTCACCAGAGACAGGTCTTGTCAGACAAATCTGATTGATTTCTTTGACTGGGTGACCAGGGAGTTGGACCGAGGGAGAGCTCTAGATGTGGTGTATTTAGATTTCAGTAAAGCCTTTGACACTGTTCCTCACAGGCGACTTATAAACAAACTGAGCACCCTAGGGATGGACCCTAAAGTTACTGCTTGGGTAAGAAATTGGTTGGGTGGGAGGCGACAAAGAGTACAAGTAAATGGAGCTCACTCTGAGGAGAAGGATGTTACCAGTGTTGTGCCCCAGGGATCTGTCCTTGGTCCGATTCTTTTTAACATCTTTGTTAGTAATATAGCGGAAGGGCTGTCGGATAAGGTTTGCCTCTTTGCGGATGATACCAAAATCTGCAGTAGAGTAGACACCCAGGAAGGTGTAGATAACATGAGGAGGGATCTAGCTAAGCTTGAAGAATGGTCTAGAATTTGGCAGCTGGGATTTAATGTTTAAAAAATGTAAGGTCATGCATTTGGGCTGCAGCAATCCAAGGGAGCAATACAGTATAGGAGGTGAAGTACTTTTGTCCACTAAAGAAGAGCGGGACCTACGCGTGGTTGTGTCTGATGATCTTAAAGTAGCTAAACAGGTAGAAAAGGCGACAGCAAAAGCTAGAAGGATGCTTGGGTGCATACGGAGAGGAATGGCTAGCAGAAAAAAGGAGGTGATAATGCCTCTGTATAAGTCTTTGGTGCGACCTCATTTGGAGTATAGTGTGCAATTCTGGAGACCGCACCTTCAAAAGGATGTGAACAGGATGGAGTCGGTGCAGAGGGTGGCTACTAAAATGATTAGTGGGCTTCATTATAAAGCATATGAGGACAAATTTAAGGATCCTAATATGTACACCTTAGAAGAAAGGCGGGATAGAGGTGATATGATGTTTCAATACCTCCATGGCATAAATGTTCAGGGAGAGAGCCTCTTTCAATTGAAAGCAAGTTCTGCTATGAGGGGACATGGGATGAGGGTGAAGGGAGATAGATTCAGGAGTGATTTGCAGAAATATTTCTTTACGGAAAGAGTAGTGGATCCATGGAATAGTCTCCCAGTGGAGGTGGTAGAGATGAGGACAGTAACTGAATTCAAAAAAGCATGGGACCAACACAGAGGATCTCTAAAGGTAAAAAGTGGACTGTTGTAGTTGTTGATATGAAAGGACAGACTAGATAGGCCATGTGGTCTTTTTCTGTCATCATGTTTCTATTATGCAGAAAGTGGCATTGCAGCCGCAGGCCTAGATTAAAGCATGCAAGCAATGGTAACCCTCCAGTGCCCATCAAAATTTGGCATTAGATTGCGAGTGTGTGCGTGAAGGATTGGGAAGCTTGCATATTACTGTCTGAGCTGTACCACTGCTGTGGTGGGGCAGTGTGTGCAAAGCTTGGACTGTACATTCAGTTTGAAGTTACTGAAGGGTAACATGACACTGTTTTGGCAGTACATCCAGATGCCTTCAGTGCTTACCGGCTTTGGTGGACTGAAGGGAAGGATATGGAACCGCACCCTCTGTTGTTTGAGTAGGTGCAAGCAGGCCATGCCCAGCCTTAACAGTGCATTTACTGCCCTGTATGGTTATCTAGAGAGGAGGGACCTGTCTTTCTTTATGATATCATCCACAAGCTACCCTGGAAATGGATTCTAGGCTTCAGTGTTTGCCAGGGTTGGTGGCTAACCACGACAGCCACTCTGCTCCCTGACTGTATGCAACGATTCACTGGCCACTAGAGTCTTAGGTGCAATCACGGCGGTCTCTCTACTATCCATGAGGTACCCAGCGGCACAGCTGAGAAATTCACCCAATGAATTCTTATGGACTTGATTCTAAACAGGACTAGTAGTTCTGATTTCTCCATTGCACTCCATAAGAAATGCAAGATTACGTTCCCTACATTAAATGGGGTAAACATCTGGAGCCAGTTGGCAACCCTAAACACAATTAGGATGGAAATGCAGTTCCTCTTCCCATCCTGACTCTCTCCTTCCTTAGCAATTAATGCATACTAATAAACAGAATAACATTAATCGCTTTTATGAAGAGATTCACCCAACAGACAACTTACACTAACACAATGACCTTCATGTCAGCATAATAGACAGAACAGTAAGAACAACTTGGAGGTAGGCAGTAATTAGGGTTGCCACCTGGCTCCAGATGTGCCCGACAGGCTTGATCCAGTCCTGGGTTTACCACACTGCATACAGGTACATGTAGTTTTGTTTTTCTTATGGGGTGCAATGGAGAAATCAGAACTACATGTCCCTGCATGCAATGGGGTAAACCCAGGACTGGTTCAAGCCTGTCGGGTGCATCTGAAGCCAGTTGGCAACCCTAACAGTAATCGATAGCGCTATGGTACAATGTAAGTAATGTGCACCTTAAAACATTTGCCTTCTTGGCAAAGCTAAGCGAGAACTTCAATGTGTCTAATAGCCCTACTCTGATGCTAACGATGGGTGGCGACCCCTTTTCTGCATTATCTTCATTTTCGACATTTTTGTATTTTACCCATTTAAAGGAAAGAGGGAAAAGGTAGGGGTAAGTGTGAGATTTAGACACATTTGTGAAAGCAAGCGGCAGGGATTCTTTCAGACTTACTAATGGAAGATGTCTCAGACTAGTGCTGACCAGCAACCACACACTGACCCTACTTAGACAATAACAGTCACAATCTTATCTCTAACACATATGCCACTAAGTCTTTTATACATACTGAATCATCTACTTCTGTAAATAGTTTACTGTTAGTAATTATAAAATACTGTAAATAGTTTACTTTTAGTAATTATAAAATAATGTTTTATTGAAGAGTTTTGAGAGAATTTGTTCAAAATGTTCACTGTATTAAACTGTTCAATGTAAATAATAATTCATTATTATTATCGTTTTGTTATTTGTAAACTGCTCCTGATCTCTGGAAGGGGCGGTATAAATAAATAAATAATGGAGCAGGAAACAGAGGTTTCCTGAGGAGGAAGAACATGGGGGTGGGGGGTAGGGAGACTAGCAGTTCAGCTTCCTCTAGGGATGAGGTGGTATACTGCTGCTTTCTTTATCCATTCCAGAGAATAGAGGCCAAGGCCATAGGAATGCCTGGGTTCTAATCCCCGGCTCAGTCAGTGGCTCTTTGTGTGACTTCAGGATCAGTCATTGTCTCTCCATGCCATGGTTCTAACCAACAGCTTTGACTCTGCGTGTTATTTTGCACACGTCTCTGTCTCCTTGTGCTTCCATTCTAATCCCCAGACCTGCCTCTAATTCTTTGCATGAAATGTTTGGTGAGTCCATCTCTCTTTGCCTCAGTTCTAATCTTTGCCTCTGACTCTCTGAATGTGACTTTGGGTGAATGCCCGTCTCTCTGTGCCTCAGTGCCCAGAGGTATTTGGATAATGTTGATTCATTTCTCTGTGTCTTTTCTGTCCCTGCACAATGCACTGAAACGTTAAGACAGGAAATGTGAGGTAGAGGGGAAGTCCTGCTTTCCTGTTTGGTCCCTATGTCTGCATTCTGCGAATAGCGGTGAGTGCAGGGGCAGTCTAAGAAATGCCTAGGCTTAATGCACTGCCAAATTTAGAAGCCTCCATGAACACACCACTCCGTGGGCCGTTTCCCTGCCCTGTAGGTTGAGAAGTCCCCAAGCTGTTACTCATAGTTCAAGTGTAAATCTGAAAAAACAAAAGATCTTACAGAGTATTACAAGGCAAAGTATGAATCAGCCAGACACTCGGCTTTCGTCTTTTGTGTCCCTCCGCCTCTGGAACAATCTTCCTCCAGACCTCCGACAGGAACTTTCCTATACTAAACTTAAAGTCAGCCTAAAAACGTACTCTTTCAAAAAGCTTTCACAAATACTACCAGACACCCCTGAGAGTCTCCTGAGCTGACTCTCTCCCTTTCTCTTCTTCTGTCCTATGTGGGGTTCTGCTTTCTTATCGGTTTAATG
Source organism: Ichthyophis bannanicus (assembly GCA_033557465.1). Taxonomy (NCBI): domain Eukaryota; kingdom Metazoa; phylum Chordata; class Amphibia; order Gymnophiona; family Ichthyophiidae; genus Ichthyophis; species Ichthyophis bannanicus. Next base: position 68,395,557 of record CM066051.1, on the reverse strand, counting down.
AAATTCCTTTCTTTCTTTACATTTTTATTTTATTTATACTGCTCTGCTAAACCTGAAGGGCGGTACAGAAAATTGTAATAAACCATAAGGAAGGTTTATCTAAAGAACAGTTGACCACATCGAGGCTCAGAGGAACTGTAGGGCCAAGTGTAGCCACACTGTTTGCTGTAGCCTTAAACTGGCATCTGGTGGGCGCAATATGAACAGTTTGTGTGTACTGTATTTGCAGAATGCTGCGTATGTGCAAATCTCTCCTCATGCCCACTCCTCTTCCAATAGAGAACACAATGGGTATCAGAGAAGCTGAAACTGAGTGGAGTAGGGGGGTCATTTCACTGCATGCCCCCTGCCCTCCTCTTGCTTTCCCAGAGAACACTGGGAGTATCGACAGAGCTGAGAGTTAGTGGGGTAGGAGGCAGCTCCCCCTTCACATACACTTCCTTTGCCAGAGAGGATGCAGGATGTGCATGACTCCATGCTGAACTACCCCCTCCACAGTGCCACATCTGCTATGCGCTGTCCCCTTTCCTCTATACTTTAACTAGGCCAATGCAGAAAGCCAGCGCTGGAGTTGCACACTATTAGCTGTGTTTGTGATTTCATAGCAGGCCAGTATGCAGCAAAGGGTGTGTATGCAAATGAGTTGTGCTCAAAACATTAGCATAAAGTTGAAAGGAGAGCAGTCAATGCATATGCAAACAACAAACATGTTACAAGTGGCTGAATACGCATACATGTAAATATTAAATGCTCACATTATACGCACAGGACGTGCAGGTTCTTTTGGCACTCAGCCCATAATAATCAACACTATTTTGCTCAAAAACACTGAAATCACAAAAGAGACCTAACAGTAAAGGAAGAATGATATAAATAAATCCAAAAATCACACAAGGATAAGAAGCAAAAGACATTTGTTCTTGAACCCCCAACATTCGCTTATACGCTGAAAGATACACGCAAAAAATATTCACAACAAAGGTAACTGTTCACCGGTACATATCCTGAAACAGTCTTTCCCTACATGTACAAGATATTTAAGTCACCTCAGAACAGGCGTAGAGATATTGGCGCTCCTGCTGGTTATGTAATCCTCTGTGCATTTCTCTGGGTCAGGCGCAGAACTTATATGCACAGCTCATTTGCATATTATTTAAATATGCTACTGTGTGTGCATACTTTTCCTTTGCTGTTTACACATGCGTCAATCTCTTTTCTGTAGGAAGAACTTGTGTGTATTGCGTTATCTGCATGCAAAGGGCACGTTAGCCTTTCTGCATTGGCCCATAAGTCAAAGACACATGAACATGGTACAGCTACATGTGCATGCAGAGACACACACAAACACACGGAATTCCAGAAGCCATGCTTCACATGCTTTTCCAAAACGTCCCGACCTTGAAATTCATTTGACAGCATCACCCTAAGATCTCTCCCACACATTGTATTGCAGTGTTTCCAACCATATTAGTAGGACCTGAATTACGGTAGGACACGGATCATGGAACATCTTTCATCAGGTGGACACAGCAGTTCGAGAGTTCCTTTTTTCAACTGCAATGTATAATATCTTTCTTAATCCAACCCCGAACTCCTGCTACAATGCAAAATATCACAGCTTCCAGAGCATGGTCAACACTATCTTTAATGGATGGAGTGGTGGGGCGGGGCGGGGGAGAAGAGAGTTGCCTCCTTAGACCAATTTGATAGCAGTCTCTCTTCCCTTCCCACCCCCTTGTCCATGTCAAGTTTGCTGGTAAATACAGAGCAGACAAGACTTAGCATAAAGCCTGTGAGCCACTTAGCTGGCAAGATTTTTGGAAAAAAACTGTATCTTTGGCCTGAGGACTGAAATCTGTTTGGAATCCGTGGAAGGAAAAATGAGAAAATGGAACTGAGGGGTTTAATGGTTACAGCAGCAGCCTGGAACCCAGCAAGACTAGGATTCAAATCCTTGTGACTATGAGCAAGTTCCTAAACCCTTCTGTTACCTTGGGTACAAACTTAGATTGTATGTCCTCTGGGGACAGGGAAATACCAATGTAACTTGCCTTGAACTACTCCTAAGAAGGCATGAGTTGAATGCTAAATAAATAAAAATGCATTTTTGCAGAAGAGAAAAGGCAAAAAAGAAGGATTGTGCTAGCTATTTTAAGCAGCCTCGTTTGCCCATTCCCTGCATTCAGACCTTAGCAAGGCTCACCGTAAATATGGACTTCAGCTCTGGCCTCCTTTTCCCCTGCCAGGCGTGCAGACAATCTTGAATTTAGGCCTAGGCACCAAATTTGAAGATACCAAGAACCCATCCCAAAGAGGAATCTGCTCTGCCCACTTTAGGAGCACATATATGAGAGAGGTGCCACTATGGATTGATTTACAGTCAAACCTCGGTTTTCATTTGCCCCGGTTTTCATACGCTTCGGTTTTCAACGTCTTTTCTGACTGAGATTTTGTCACGGTTTTCATGCATTGCTTTGGTTTTCAACGTCTTTTGACTGAGATTTTGTCCCGGTAGCAGGGAAGAAAAGCTGTCAACGTAAGCAGGAGATGTTGCATGAATGTGGGAGGCAGTTCTTTCTCTTGCAGGGTACGTCTGAAGCTATATCATTAAGAATTTCTGCCATTCTGAAGCATTGAGCAGATAATGTAAAGGTATTTTAATGGACTGAATTCAATGTGATTCCGAAGAGAGCTGGGCACAGCAGCTTGTCAGGGGTGGCTAAGGCCAGATGTTAACATACTGTACTGTACAGTACTGTACTTAGCTTGCTTTCAGTGATGTTAAATGTTCATTTATCCATTTCATTAGTCATTTATATTTATTTCTCATTGTTTTCTGTATGTAAAAATATAGTTATTCTCTATAAAATGTATTTTTTGTGAATATTTTTGGGTGTCTGGAACGGATTAATTGGATTTACATTATTTCTTATGGGAAATATTGCTTCAGTTTTCATACGTTTCGGTTTTAGTCAGACTTTTTCGAACGGATTAATCATGAAAACCGAGGTTTGACTGTATTTATTAAAAAGCGCTTATATGCCACTACTCCACAAAAATCCCATTCAACAGAGTTTGCAGGATTCAAATCACAAAATACATAAGGGCACTGCAGAAAGATATGCACCGCTTACACATGTCCCTATTTTAAGGCACTTCCACACATGCTTTGGCCCGTCACTATTCAGTAAGCACACACGGAAGTGACAATTGTGTGTATTTTCCTTTGAGCAGTGCCTGGGCGACAGGATGTGGGAGGAGCATAGGCATGACCCTGAAGGAGGTGTGTAGGCTATAATATACTATAACCAGGATTGGTACATCTATCAGGCAAACTAGGCAGTTGCTTAGGGCGGCAACTTCTTGGGGTGGCAAAGAGCAGGGCATTCATAGCTAAATAAAAGTTTTGATAGCCAGGGAGGGAAGGGGATGTTTGCAAAGCTTACGGTCTGCCTATGGCACCAATACCTTGAACCAACTCTGGGGCCGGCCGTGACTGTTTATTTATTTAACAATTTTTTATACCATCTTATCATAAAATCAAAGCAGTTTACATTATAACTCAAACCATTACAGAGAATTTATATTGAAAACATAGGGAGGGGTGACATGCAGGGGATGCTCAGAAGCACAATTTATTTATAATGGAACATATATACAAAAGCTAAGTGGCATATAAACAGGAGTCCGGAGACTGAAGTGTTAGATGTCTTCACTGAAGTGATCAATGAAGAGGAAGGTTTTTAGCAGTTTCCTAAAGTCTTCTAAATTCATGGTGGTCCTTAGTTTCTCTGGAAGGGAGTTCCAAATAGCAGGTGTGGCAAGTGAAAGTGCCCTCTTCGAGTGGACTTGTTGGCTTTTGTGTACGAGCTGGGTGTTGATGTATGCGTATCTCAGCACCAATTTAGGCGCAGCAGGCTATGCCTGCTATAGGGTAGGCTAATGCCACACCGAGTGTACGGCACGTCTGTATGCCATTATTTTTAACATCAGGCATGGACATGCATCATTTTACAATATAGGCCTGCAACACACACAAGGGTTTACAGAATTACCTTCAAAACATCAAATCACAAAAACAATAAAATACATAATATGCCAAACTCTGGCCAGTCACGCGATTCTCTGAATCTTCTGCTTGTCCCTAATCCCCACCAAGTTAACCCAGAAACATAAATGGTTTCAATTTCTTCCTACACATCATTGAACTTTGCTCTAGCCTTAGTTCTGGGGGGAATTTGTTCCACAAAGTGAACGCCACTGATGAGAATGCTCTCCTTTGACATTTTTACAATCTTATCTAATTTTGATCCTCCACTAGGCTCTCCAGTCATCTCTGTCACATTCCTCACTCTTCATTCCTCCCTCTCACCTCTGCTCTCTGGGATCTGCTGTCTAGTGCCTTTAGGCGCCAAAATCTTAAATATGGCCCTGCATACAGCACATCTTGTCCCACCTCTGCCCTGCTCCGACACCTGAAAGCAGTTTTGAGGAAAGTAACTAAAATGGTGTATAGTCTGTGTTAGAAGACATATGAGAAGAAGCTCGGGAGAGGAGGGATGGAAAGATATGATACAGAATTTAAATACCTGAAAGGTATTAATGAACAAACAAACCTTTTTATAAAGACATAAAACCAGAGGACATGAAATAAACCTGAAAGGAAGTAAATTTAAAAGCAACATCAGAAAGTATTTTTTCACAGAAAGGTTGGTGAATGCTTGGAATATCCATTTGGAGAAATTACCCCAGAGAAAAGAAGCAACAAACATGCAAAATAAGAGAAAAAAAAAATTATTTAAAGAATTACATCAGCAAGCAAGGAAAAACAAACATACTGGTCAGCCCAAAGGTCTATCAAGCCCCGTATCCAGTTTCCAATGGCGGCCAATCCAGGTCACAAGTATGTGGCAGGATCACAAAAGGTATATAGATTTCATGCTGCTTGTCCCAGGAGTAAGCCATGGATTTCCCTGGTCCTCTTTAATAATGATGTATGGACCTTTCCTCTAGGAACTCATCCAACCCTCTTTAAAACCCAGCTACATTAACAGCTTTTACTACGTCCTCTAATAATGAATTTCAGGGTTTAATTAGACATTGAGTGAAACAATATTTTCCTTTATCATTTTGGTGATGCTTCTCTGTACTTTTTCTAATTCTGCTATTGCCTTTTTAAGATAATGGCAACCAGAACTGCACATAATATCCATGGTGCAGTTGCACCATGGAGCAATACAGAGGCAAATACATAAATACAGTGGGAAATACAAAGTGTAAATTCAGGAACCATACTTTGATGAAACTCCAAAGGAGAGATGAACTGAAATCTAAGAATAAGAGGTGGTGTGCATGCATCACTGTGCACTCTGCCATTACCTATTTTGGTTTTTATGTTTTAGCTCTGTTTTTCATGGCAATTCATACAAATTGTCAGACCAAGATACTCTCTGGAATATGAATCCATTAACTATTCTAACACAGGTACCAGGGAGAGGTTACTTTACTTGCACTATGGTATTAATCCTTTCAATGTAGGAGTAGTAGGAAGATTGTACATCCCAAAAGCACACTGTTTAAAAAGAAACACTCATCCTAAAATTCCAGGTTTAGGTGAGTCTTTACAACCAGCCATGAGGTTCCCAGAGTTAGTTTACCTTGAATGCTGGAAGCCGCCATCTTGTGTAGCAGCAAAGGAGTGATGTCAATATATCCCACCCACCCACACACACAATGACTTCACCAATGTGTCCCCTTTCATGCAAATGATAGCTCCAGTCACCGCTGGCAGCCAAGTGTATTCTAGGTGAGTAATCTCAGGCTGAGTTCAAAAGGGCCGATATTTAGATGCTATGGCGGGCCGCCCTTAAATATTGGTAGAATATTCAGCGGAAGTATTCAGATAGGAACTGCCACTGAATATTTGGGTTGAACAACACTATCTGGGTAAGTGGCAGGGTTGAGCTATGCTATCCGGATAGCAACTTAGGGCTGCTTTTCATATGGCTTAAACTGTCCAGACTAATGTTGGCTGAAAATTGTGCTAAGTGGCAGCACTTATCTGGATAGTGCTGGTACCACCCTCACTCCGCCCCTACACTACCTGCATAGTGGTGGGGCAGTTGGTGTAGATATTCAGTGACAAGTGTCTGGATAGGGACACTGAATATTTTGGTCAGCATCATTATCCGGACAGATTCCTGTTGGCCGTCCAGATGAGGATTCTGAATATCTGCCCCCCTGTGTCTATGGGCTGCAGGAAAGCACTGACTCACAGGGAGTGTGTGGCAGATACAGGCCATCACTCAGGGCTAGATTGAAATTGTGAGTGCCCATAGGAAATGCTGTGGGATTCCCCCCCCCCCCCCCACACACACATTTGATTGCCCTTGCTCAGATTCTCCCGTCTCACAGACTCCCCCTCACCTGTGCCGCTGTTCTGTGGAGTGTTTCTGGTGCCATAGCAGCACCAAGTTGAGCAGGAAAATTAAGCATGGGCCCTGAAAGTCCTTGTACATTGACAGGCCCTGCAGCATCCCGGCCTTTTATCCTGCATGGGCCTCTTCTTACCATGGAAACCCATGTGAGGCCCTACAAAGCCTATCAGTGCGTAAGGGCTCACAGGTCCCGTTCTCAATTCTGTTACTGAGTTGCTGTTGCCGCTATGGAACCAGAGCTGGTTTTCAAGATAAGTGGCACCGCAGCAACAGGTCCAAGCTGAGACATGGCAGTGGCAAGGATAATCTGCTGTAGCTGCTAAGAACATAAAATATGCCATACTGGGTCAGACCAAGGTCCATCAAGCTCAGTATCGTTTCCAACAGTGGCCAGTCTAGGTCATAAGTACCTAGCAGTCTCCCCAAAAGAAACAGGTTCCTCAATGCTTGTATTGGGTCAAGCAGTGGTATCCTGGGTCCTTTTTAATAATGGTTTATGTACTGTTGGTGCTGTGCTTTGACCAGCTGCTTCTAGCCCCTTACAAACAGGAAGTCTGCATTGAAGGGAGTGGAAGCGGCTGTTCAAAGCACAGCACCAACAGTACACGGCATTGGAGGCTGTGTGTGTAAGCACTGCATTGCTGCCTCTGCAGGTCATGGAGAGGGATAACAGCGGCAGGAATGAGGGTTCGCCTAGGGCACTTCATATCCTTGCACTGGTCTTGCCCATAAGGGGGTGCCATTTTGTCCAGACACTGCCCTACTGACATTGAGGGAGTTCCCTTAACAGTTTTCAAACCACTTCTTTACTATACCCTCCCGCACCTCCTCACATCTGGCAGAATGCCAAGGTAACACAGACGGGGAGTTCCCTTCTCTTTCACTTAGAGCAGGTCTTTGTAACATACCAGTTGTATTAAACTATTATAATCAGTAGACAGTAACTTCAGGGGGTAATTATTTCATGACTGTCAGGTTCTGTTCCCACAGGGTACATCCTGTCAGAGGCAAAATCAGGTCATTTTCTGTCAGCATTTCCAAGAAAAATGTTTCTAACTATGCACTGGGAAACTTTGAAAGCTTGCCTGCTGTGACTTTTACTTGTTAAGTTCTCATTTTTAAACTTCAGAGCACAGGGCAGAGACATGCATGTATGTATGTGTGTGAAGGCTGCCACCTCACTTCCAGGTCCACTGTATCAATCAAGTTCTGTGCGGTGTTGCACATGCCTGGATTTTGTCATTTTCAACACCGCAGAGTACGCAGCTGGAAATGCATCCTGCACCCACTGCTCCAAACTAACATAGCAGTACCAGAAATGCTTTTTAAAGCCCCCAGTCACCTGCCCTAGTTCCAGCCCTGGTTGTTCTAACTTTCTTAGAGAACTCAATAGAAATATCAGAATGACATTTCCATGCATGTGATGAGGCAAAACCAGGGCTGCTGTACTGTTCTATGGTGTGACTTGCACTGCATAGATAGAAAACGTTCACTGTTTTTAAGCCCTGCTGGGCTTATCTCTTTCAACAACACAAAAATTATTTTCAATAACGCACCTAACCTAGTAAAAATAGAGGGCCTTCCGCCCTAGCCCAGCGTGCAAAATATAAGAAATCACGTCACTTTTGGAGGGATGAATGCCATTAATACATGGGTGGCGTCCAACAAGAGTTTCTCTTTCTTCCCTTTTTTGGACAGGACTGAACATTCCCAAGGATGTCTCTGCATTCAAGAGAGACTTTTTTTTTAAGACTGGAAATTTATTCCGTCTCCTTTGGCTTTCAGTAGACAGCACTGGTGCATGATGGATTGGGATTACTACCCACGCCCTGAAAAAACTGTGCTGGAGATTTGGATTTAAAAGGTTGAGGATTTTGCTCATGCTTTTTTATTAGTTAGCTTAATGCAAGTTGCGTTCTGGTACAGTAGCTATTTCCCTGTCCATAGAGGACTTACAATCTAAGTTTCTCTGTGCAGTAATAGAGGGTTAAGTAAATTGCGCAAGAAAGACAATGAGATTTAAACCATGATGTTACTGGTTTTGGATCACTGCTTTAACCACTTGACTACTCCATCTCTCCACAGCATCCCTTCCGCTGGGCTTAGCTCAGGAATCAAACCCTATTCTCTCTCTTAGCAGCAACCAGGTTACCCCTGCTCTATGCTTTTTATCATCAAATACAGACAGCCTCTCAGACAGCCTAATTGAAAGTCTTTAAAGAGGCTATGTTAAGAGAATAAAATAAAACCGCTTTGACTGGGTGAAAGGCGGTATACAAGCACAGCTGAATAAATAAATAGCTACCAGCCTTGCAGGGAGTCAAATAAAAGCCTGTTTAAAAAATAACCTTCAGGGCCTGAATAGATCGTGTGAGTCTGTTTTGTGTATCTGTGTGGGGTTGTAAGTATGTACGTGTATGTGGGTGTCTGCGTTTTATTATGCATGTGTGTGTGTTATTTTTGCGTGTCTGTAACTGGGAGAGCAGGCAACTGCTCCCGGCACTACATTTTGATAGAGTACTATACAAATGATTATTAGTAGTAGTGTTCTCCAAGGACAAGCAGGATGAGTCAGCCACACCTGGTGATGTCATCCGACGGCGCCGTACACTGAAGCTTAGTGGCCCAACCCACTGACCCACCCCTAGCCAACTAGTTCTTCTTTCGCCTTGCTTACAAGACAAATTTCACCTACTCTCTGAAATCACCGTTGATTGGTTTGCACATGTTGTTGATTTGCACAAGTGGATTAGTTTGCACAATGTTAGTGATTTGCACAATGCAATTGGTTGTAACATGTTACCGTCACATGGTAACTATACCAGATTGTGGTTCATTCCTTGCAGAACAAAACCTTAAAACCTTACACAAGACCAAGGCTCCCTACCTTTTCCATTCAAAACACCATATGGCCTTCCACCACAGCACAAGCGTGTAGCTGGGGAGGCACCAGGTGTGGCTGACTCATCCTGCTTGTCCTTGAAGAAAGTGATGTTACTTACCTGTAATGGGAGTTCTCCGAGGACAGCAGGATAAGTCAGCCACACATACCCACCCACCTCCCCTGGAAGGGGTTGGTTTGTCAGCTGCATTCTTGCCACCTAGCAGCAATATCTCAGCTAGGGACATACTGGCTGACTAGAGGTGGGCCAGTGGGTTGGGCCAAATGACTTATGCTCAGAAGGCTTTGCCTTTCTGAGCTAAAGAGAGTAGTTTCTGTGTATGGTGCCGTCGGATATGTCACCAGGTGTGGCTGACTGACTTATCCTGCTGTCCTCAGAGAACTCCCGTTACAGGTAAGTAACATTGCTTTGCTGCTGTGCCTTCATCTGGGCCTGCCCTTGGTTATATTGTGCTGGCTACAGCAATAGTAATATCCTCAAAATAAAACTTGAGTGTGGGGCCTGCCTCCTTTCATACTCTTAACAGGAATCGTGGCACACCACCTCTTAGCGAGAGTCGGGGAACCGCAGGGCCTGTCAGAACACAAAGGAAGGGAGGCTCTGCACTCAAGTTTCACTTTGAATATGGCTTCTGCTGCAACTTGTCAGACGGCTGCCTAGGGTGAGAACTTACACAATCTTGACGATGCATATATTCATATGATTCTTGCAAGGTATTGTGGGTATTGTAGTTCATTCACTCCCAAACACAGCTGATGACAATAATTTGAGTTGTGAAACCAAGTGGTAAGATCAATAAAATACTTCTTTTATTGATGGGGTTTAATTTACCCAGCACATGTATGCTTGATAGCACTATAAATGAGGTTACTTGCTTGCAGTGTTTAAAATGGATAACAAAAAGTCACAAAATAAACCAGAAAACAACCTTCAGCTTGTCAGGCAATTAGCTAATGTTTTCTTAGCAAATAATTACCAAATACAAAGGCACAAAGAAAAGAATAAACTTTGCTGGTTAGGTTAACTTCTGCTTATTTTCCACGCTGATCTCAGCAGTGATTCTCCCTTGCTCACACACACAATCAGGTGCAGCCCTAATTACTATCCATGGACCAGCTGAAAGCCTTTAGCTGGCTGGCTGCTACTGTGTGAGCCCAAATCCTGCTTTAAGAGCTGTTTGCAGTGGAAATAAAGAACAAAGTTAGGTTTCTTTGTGATGGCTGATGTGTTTGCTCATAGAAAACTAGCAATAGCATTTAGATAAAGAACAGTCCATGTAAATAGTTTCATCTGCTGTATTTCCCCCTGCATCAACAATCATAGGGTCAATATCATACATTGGCACAGATGAGTCTTTCATTAAGGCACTATCATGAGAATGCTTATTCCCTTGCTGCCATTCTCTATTATAGATAGGGTCTGGATCAGTGTCCATACCTGAGCCTCTCCTGCTATCATTATTCCTCTCTGTATAGCCTGGCCAATATGTAATCCAATTCTGATGTCCAGCCTTCCAATCTTGATCCCTGGACACTGGATCTTCTCTCACATACCTTCTGGCCTTGGTCTGAAAGTCCCTTCCACATGCAGTCTTCTCTCTTCCAGGTAGCCACTGGTGATTCCTATCTCTGCCACTCCATTCCTCTGGCTGAATCCAGTCCAATGGACTCTGCTGGCTTTTGGAATACCTCCCAGTATGAGTACTGCCTTGGAATCTCCCAGACCTTCCAATGGCCTTTCTTCTCTTCCTTCCAGAGAGTTTCCTTCTCTCTCTATCTGCTTGGCTTTTGCTGAAGCTGTTCTTCAAACTCTCCTTGAAGCTGTTCTTGTAGCTTTTGCTGTCCCCTTTCCTGAAGCTGTTATCTGAAGAATAAGCTCTATTCTTATTCTGTCCTAATGTGTGCTGCTCCCTAACACAGCGCAGCTGTGTTGAATCAGGCCCTGCCCTTTTAGATGAGTGCTTAGGGATTACCTCATAGCTCTCTTGATTGCACACACATTTCCTCACTTCAGCCTCTCTCCTGGCTGCTGGAAACCTGGTGCATTCTGGGACTGGTAGTCTTTTATGTGAAAATTCTGTTTTCTTGCTTCTACCAGAACTGACAGGTTGCTTGTTCAGAGTCACATCATCTTTTCTATAGCTCCTACCTGAGCTATGATAAGCTTCCTTATCACAAACTGTATGTGGGAGCACCAATAAAAACAATACAAGAAAAAGCTCTAAGGGACATCCCTATATGTAAAACACTACTCCCCCCCCCTCCCCCAGTAAAATCTGAACTGCCCTTAGGTGTGTGTGAAGAGATACAGACAGAACTGGCTTGTAGCAAGATGATCCCACTGCAGTCATATTGCACAAACCTAAAGATCGCATTGTTGTGCTGACTCCTGCATGGAACTAGCAACAGGAGAGAGGTGGGTCAGGCACAAAAGTTCTTCTTGGAGTCTTGCTCTTTCTCCAGGTCTGGCTCTAGATTTTCTGCTACCCCAAGCAAACAATTTTTGGTTGCCTTCTTTAGACATTTTTGTTGGTTTATTCACCGACAAACCAAATGCACACTAATGAATGCACATCTCTAGTCATCGTCTGTCAATGCAATGACCAAGGGATACCCCAAGGATAAGAACTTTCAGCATTACTTTTCAATCTATACCTACAGCCAATTACTAACATTTTCAAAAAATACAGCATCAAATATTACATTTACTCAGATGACACTATGTTGTCCCTCCCAATAGACAAACAACATTAACTACAACATACTCTCAGAATGCATCAAAGAAACTCAATCCTGGTTGATCACCAATAATCTGAATATAAACTTCAAAAAAATAGAAACCCTATTTTTTTCAAGAAATCAAAATTTCACACCCCCTCCCCCCCAACAATCACAATTAACAACGTGACTCTCCCAGTTAAGCAAGAGGTAAAATACCTTGGAATAATATTAGATCAATCCCTCAGCATGATACCCCATCTACAACAAACAGAACCATCTACTTCAAGCTAAAAACTATCCAACACCTAAGACCCCTACTTCATACTCAAGATTTCAGGTCAGTAGTCCACGCTCTCATTGCGCCCCATGTAGACTACTGTAATAGCCTGTTACAGGGCCTACCAGTCAAAACCTTAACAGTCCCCCAAAGAGCGCAAAACTTAACAGCAAGAATAGTATAAAAGGCCCGATTGACTGAACACATAACCCCGATCTTAAACTACCTTCACTGGCTCCCAGTAGGGAGCCGAATAAAATACAAGCTGCTGATAACAACACTCAAACTGATCAACAACATAGTCCCATCATACCTATCTACTCTCATACAAACCTAACCAGACTCCAGATCCCATAGGCAAAATGCAAAACACTCACTGGTAACACCAACCTCCATACGCAAGACAAAACAGTCCACCAGCTCCAGAGCCTTCTCCTACACTCCTCCCAGTCTCTGGAACTCACTTGTCAATCTGTGCGACCAAAGACCTATAATTATTCAGAAATCAAAACATACCTCTTTCCTTATCGTTCCTCCAGTTTAGTCCTCCACCTCTTGGTGGTGCACCTCCTCCTGCAGCATGGAGACTGGACCAATCAGAATTCCACTATCACCGGATGTAGCCTGCAGGCATTCCCCATTAGCTCCAGTGTGTCCAGTCTCCATACAGCAGGAGGACCTAGTGAGCCCAGGTGCTGGACTCACTGAAAGGACAGGTTTAGGTGCAGGCTAGATAGTTTGGTCAGTGTTGAGGTTACTTTTGCTTCTTTTATTTTGTTTCAAGTCTTTAGAGTGGTTTAAAAAAAAAACAAAAAAACGGATGGAAGTAAAGAAGGATCAAAGGAAAGACAGTTTCTAACTGAACGGGAGGCCTGTTTAACAGGTTCTTCCCAATCAAGCTTTGAGGCTTCAAATTTGGCTGTCTGCTCTTTTAGGCTCTCTGCCCCTGGACAGTACGGGGCAGAGCTCCTTTCCCGGCACACACACACATACCATGGGCCGCGGTGCCAGAAGCCGCGGTTTCAGGGATAGCTTCTGCAGCCTGCCAGGGCTTGCTTAAGGATCGGCTACACGGCAGAGATTACACAGTTTAATGTTTTGCTTTTATTTCTTTAAAGTTCCTTCCCTTTTATTATGTTAGTACGGCCCCGTTATAAAAAAAGAAAGAAAAAATAATGTGTGCCGGTGTCGGTACCGTCCTGCCTTTGGTCGGTAGGTGGGCAGCGGTATTCTATTAAGCTTCTCTCTCCCTGGACTGGAAAGGGAGAGAGCCCTGCGGCAAGAACGGCGTAGCCCTTGCCTGTCCCTCAAGAGCAGGGTTTCGCTCCGGTGCGGGGACATGAACCCGGAGGTTCTCCGGACGCCACTATCCTACTGAGGGAAGTGCCGCAGAATAGACTCCGTTGAGGTATACCGCAGGACAGTAAGTTTCTGGGCTAGACGCTCGGGATTATTTTGGGGGGCTCCGGTCTGTCTTTGGCGCCCGGCGGCATGGGGCAGTTGCTGGGCAGCTTCAGGCATTACATTTGGTGCCCTTTTCCTTTTTTTCAAGTGCGCGCCGGTAGCGTCGGCCATTTTGCGGTTCAAGGGGACATCGTTTACAGAGCCCCAGACGCGTTTTGGAGGCCGATTTTTATCACGGCGACTCTGCGTGTTCAGTTACTTTAATTTAATTTACTTTTCATTTACTTTAATTTTTGGACATCCTGATGGACGTGAGGATAAGCAGTTTCCCTTTTGTTGGTAGGGACCACTTCCCTGAGATTCCTTTGGGTTAGCTTGCCCAGGGTAGTTTCTGTTAGGAAACTGGGACGTTTAGAGGTCCCTTGTGTTAAAAAAAAAAAAAAAAAAAAGGGTAGATGGCGGAAGTTCCAAGGAACGGAAGATAGTTTGAGCTGAGCCCTTCTCAGTCACGGGATCTACTGGGGGGTCGCTCGTGGATCTCTGCCGTTCCAGGGGCGCCGCTTCGGACGGCAGGGTCTGTTAAGACCGGGCATACGTTCCTGTCAGTTAAAAAGCGCGCCTGCTGCCGTGAGGGTCCGCGGCCATTTTGAGAGCGCGGCCGCCTTCGCGGAGGTCAGCGTCGCGGCGGCAGCCCTGCTCACAGGGGCTTGAGGCTTCACTCAGGCTGTGCACCGCGGGCCTTTTGTTCGTTTTGGTGAGATTTGGTCAGTTAGTATTATCTGTGCTGGTTTGCAGGGCCTTGAAGTTTTTGGAGGATCTGGAGACTTGCGTCCGGTTGGGATCTTTGCTTCGTCGGGGTTGCTAGTGTCTTGCTGGCAATAGTAGGTGGTGAACACGGAGTACGCGTGGCTCTGGTTAAAAAAAAAAAAAATACCATGTGGGGTTTGTCTGTAAGACTCGGAGGTATGGCGCATGGTGTCAGGGGTAGGTTTAATCCCTTTTTTTAGCGTTTAGCTAGGCGCTTGGTCTCCTGGAAGGCCTCAGTCCTCTCGGGGCTTAGACATGCCCAAGGTTCTCTCTTCCAGGTTGTACCGGCATGGCTAGTATGGAGGAGGCATGGTCGGTGAACACTATTAGGGGCTGCTTGTTGCCCTGGTGGCCGTTTACGTGGTTTTTGTAAGCCTACCGTAGGGTAGCAGCTGTCTTAAAGGGCTAATGTCCTGTCTGGTGGGGATGACCTTCCCAGGGAGTGCTACGGTGACGTTGGTGTTTCCCGCTACCAGCAATTTAGGAGGCTCATGTTATCGGCTTTGGACTTTCCGTCCCTTGATCAGTCCAATTTGATGAATTCAGTGCGGTTGCTTGTGGTCATAGTGGTATTCCCTCTGAGGTCCCTCAAGGGAGGAGTAACTGGATAGGGGAACAGGAGGACATATCAACTGTAATGTTTTGCAAGTCAACTCCTAACTTCTAACTTGTCATTAGATGTTAATGACAGTTAAACTGGCAACCCGGAAGTCCCTAGGCTACAGTCTATGCCCATCAGAGGGCAGCGGGTGCACTCAGTTGGGGCCTTTTTTCTGACCGTTTGTATGCCGCTGTATTACTAATTAAAGATTTATTTGGATTTTTGGATCAGCAAAGAATATTGTACAAAGAATATTGTACTTTGCAAAGAAATTGAACTCTTGAGCCATTCTGTACAGCCTGTTAGCCCAGGGAGCTGAGCTTGGGGGTTACTTTAGGTCAAAATCTCTGAGCAGGCAGCAGTTTTGGCTGGACAGAACTGGATGAATGACTCATACAGTGACTCAGCAGCAGCTAACATTCTTTTCAGCGGCTGGTCATGAGCACAGTATTAACCCTGACCAATCCTGGTATGAACCATGAGCACAACATTAACTCTAACCAATCCTGATTTGAGCATGCAGCATGTTAACCTATGAATTGCCAGATCATGCAGCAGGCACGAATCTGATTAGAGTACTTAGCAGGGGGATTTTCAGCAGGTCTCCGGGACTGCAACTGATATACGAGGCAGACGTGTCTCTGTAGTTTCCCGGATTCCTCTAAGTGATCGCTGAAAAGTCCCCCACCTGGAGTGAGCTATAATATCCGGTGAAGTATTAATGCTTAACTTTTTGCTTATTATTATTCTAAAAGGACTCAATCTAATAAAAGCATATTGTATTTGCTAAAGTGTCTGTGCCTAGTCTGTGAGCTAGTGAATGACAGGGTTAACTCATATTGTATTTGATGCATAGTCTGTGAGCTAGTGAGTGACAGAGTTAACTCATATTGTATTTGCTAAAGTGTCTGTGCCTAGTCAGTGAGCTAGTGAGTGACAGGGCTGAAAGAAAAGCGTAAAATTTGGCAATACAGCCGCCACCTTCACATGGTTCATTCTCTGCGAGTCCGGGAAGGAATGATCACGGGATCACCTGACGGGCACTCAGGGGTTAGTGGCTGAGCAAGCAACGGGTCTGCAAGTCCATTCCGAACTCTTACCTTGGCATTAGTTCTCAGCCTCTATTTTATGCTGAAAGGTACATAGTTCACCCAGTTACAGCTCTAAGTTCTGGCCCTGTTCTGGGTCAGCGCTAGGCCATTCCCTCTGGTCTACGGTAAGAAGCATCATAAGAACATAAGATATGCCATACTGGGTCAGACCAAGGTCCATCAAGCCCAGTATTCTGTTTCCAACAGTGGCCAATCTAGGTCATATGTACCTAGCAGTTTCCCCAAGAGACACAAGTTCCACAATGCTTGTACTGGGTCAAGCATTGATATATTCTGTCACTTCTTAATAATGGTTTATGGACCTTTCCTCCAGGAACTTGTCCAAACCTTTTTTAAACCCAGCTACACTAACAGCCTTTACTACATCCTCCGGTAACAAATTCCAGAGTTTGATTACACGTTGAGTGAAAAAATATTTTCTTTTATTAGTCTTAAATAGTTTACCCTGTAGCTTCATTGCATGTCCCCTAGTCTTTCTATATTCTGATAACGTAAACAATCGATCTACGTTTACCCGTTCCACTCCGTTCATTAATTTATAGACTTCTATCATATCTCCCCTCAGCCGTCTCTTCTCCAGGTTAAAGAGCCCTAACCTTTTTAGCCTTTCCTCATAGGAGTATCCTTCCATCCCCTTTACCATTTTGGTGGCTCTTCTCTGAACCTTTTCTAAAATCGCTATATCCTTTTTAAGATACGGCGACCAGAATTGCACACAATATTCAAGGTGCGGTCTCACCATGGAACGATATAGAGGCATTATAATATCTTTTGTTTTATTTTCCATTCCTTTCCTTATCATACCTAGCCTTCTATTTGCTCTCTTGGCTGCCGCTGCACACTGGGCCGAGGGTTTTAACATGGTATCCACAATGACGCCTAAATCTTTTTGATAACCTCACTCGTTATTCCACTTTCCAGGTCATTTATGAATATGTCAAAAAGCAGCGGACCCAGCACAGATCCCTGGGGTACACCACTATTCACTTTTCTCCATTGGGAAAATTGGCCATTTAGCCCTATCCTCTGCTTTCTATCTTTTAACCAGTTCCTGATCCACAATAGTACACTGCCTCCTATCCCATGACTCTTTAGTTTTGCCAAAAGTCTCTGATGAGGGACCTTGTCAAAGGCTTTCTGAAAGTCCAGAATGTGATACGAATGTGACATGCTTTGCCGTGAATGGAATGGATACAGCAGACATGTAGCTATTGGGAGTTATTATAGGGCATAACAGCTTGCAGAATGGCCATAGTAGTCCTGTAAGATATTAGGGGTTATTTTAGAGCATACACAGCTTGCCTGTGAGATATTAGGGGTTAATATAGGGCATAAACAGCTTGCTTGAAGTGGTCTGAACTAGTATAGTGAGTCAGAAGCACTTCTCTGTACATAAATTGGACCCTAAACTGGACCCAAGCAAAGTTGAATCCTATAGACCCATAGCCAGTATACCTCTATTAGCCAAAATAATCGAAAAGGAAGCACAAAGGCAACTGCAAGACCATATAGATTTAGCCTCCCCACTAGACCATCGGCAACATGGCTTCAGGGAATACCATGGCGTCGAAACCCTACTTACCTCTCTCTTCAATAAAATCGTCACAGGTATCGACAACATCCATCAAGGTTTCGCTCTCATCTTTATAGACATTGCGGCAGCCTTTGACTCTGTACACCATGGTCTGCTAGTAGAACGACTAAAAGAAAAGGGCATAAGTGGCGTCGCCCTCGATTGGTGCAGATCGTACCTTGATGGCAGATGGCAGCATGTAAAATCAGGTTCAAGATCTTCCGAACCCTTCCATCAGCGACAAGGCGTCCCCCAAGGGTCCTCCCTCTCATCTCTATTATTTAATATTTACATGCAACCTATTTTCAACATTATCGAATCATTCAAGGTCGACTGTCTAATTTATGCTGATGACATCCTCCTATTTATGCCATTTTCCACAGAACAAATGGACCTTTCGCCACTGACTGAATGCTTCAACACAGTCTCCGAATGGCTTCTATCACAAAACCTCAGGATCCAACACAAAAAGTCTGAGGTGCTATTTATCACCAGAGACCAGAATTTCTGCCCTCCACCTCATATAAAGGTTAAAGAAGCTGAGCTCCAAACCAAATCAGCAATTCGGTACTTAGGGGTCACCCTCGACCAACGACTAGATATGAAAACCCATATATCCAACATAGTCAGAGCCGTATATTTCAAAATCCGGTCACTCAGACACCTGCAATCCCTTCTAAGCCCTGAAGACTTCCGGACAATATACCAAGCCCTTATCTTGCCACACTTTGACTTTGCCAACGCTATTCTCCAAGGTCTCCCTCAATCATCTCTAAATCCGTTGCAACTTGCCATGAATGCCGCAGCTAGAATCTTAGTAGGAGCAGCAAGATGCGACCATATAACGCCTATCCTAATACAACTTCATTGGCTCCCCGTACAAGGAAGGCTTACATTCAAATCTTTGTTACTCACCTTCAAATCTATCCATGGCATCACCTCCCCCTCATTAACCAACATCATCCAGCCAGCTCCTCCCAACAGAACAAGGAGAACCCCATCTACAAATGTGCTAGTAATTCCAAAGGCTTCAACAAAGTACACTACCGCAACATCTAACAGGGCATTCAGTATCTATGCCCCAAAATGTTGGAACGCATTACCACCAGGCATCCGTGCGATTACTGACCTATCACAATTCAGAAAGGCTCTCAAATCCCATTTATTTACTCAATACTACCAGATTAACCCTACCCCTACATAAGTGCCTCTCCCTCACCCCCTCAAGTTAATATATCAACTCTATTGTACACATGTTCACACTGAATTCCCAATACTCGATCTCATTGTACATATGTAAGTAGTTTAGTTTGCATACCCCGTTTATCCAAGTTATTACTCCTGTTCTATGTACAGCAGAAGCATGTTATCCAAGTTGTTTTCTCCTGTTCTATGTGAAGCCAAACAGTTTGTTATGGTCATTTTGTTGTATGTAAACCGCGCTGACAATAGTGCGGTATATAAGAAATTGTAATAAATAATAAATAATAAAATAAATTGTGTATGAAATCTATATCCAATCATAATCATGAGAATTTTGCTTTCACATGAAGCTCACGCTGTAGTATCCAATGAAAACACATCTCTGATAGAAAACAATTACTGAAACTTGTATATCAAAACGTGGAACTTTCCAAGGAGACGGGACGGTACCAGGGACAAAGCAGACTCCTGCTTTGGCAGCTTTCCCAGATTCCTTACAGCATCGTGAAAGTTCCCCCGATCGCTGAAGTGAAGCTACAATATCCAGTATATGTATTGATGCATTTCATTTTATGCTAATCATTTGATGCTAGTCGTTTTACTTATAATCTTTTTATGCTAAAACCTACTTATAATCTTTTATTTACTATACAATAAAAAGTATTCTAGTATTACTATCTAATTGTGCCTGGTTTGGATGTCAGTGAGGACTCAGAGTGATTTGTTATAGTAATACACAGATACACAATATCAACCGACTCACCTTTGTCCACCTGTTTATTCACTCCTTCAAAAAAACATAACAGATTAGTAAGACAAGATCTTCCTTGTCTAAAGCCATGTTGGCTGTCTCCCATTAGGTCGTGACTGTCTACATGCTGAGTAATTTTATTCTTTATGATGGTTTCTACCATTTTTCCCGGTACTGACATCAGGCTCACCGGTCTGTAGTTTCCCGGATCACCCCTGGAACCCTTTTTAAAAATTGGTGTTACATTGGCGATCCTCCAATCTTCAGGTATTAGAGATGATTTTAATGATAGTTCACAGATTACTAATAGCAGGTCTGCAATCTCATATTTCAGTTCTTTCAACACCCTTGGATATATACCATCAATTGTGCACCGCACTGATACTGAGGAGCACGGTACATAAAAGCTGTTAAATACCGATAATTGAATTAAAAGAAAAAAAAAAGGAAAATAAATCACTAAATAATTGCATAAAGTGGATAAATATGGATAAATAGATAAATAAATTGATCCACGATTTAAAGCCTTTCACTACTATATCGTTTGTGCGGCTTCTGGCGCCCTAACGGCCTCTGCTTGGCAGCGCTGCCCATGCATCTCTTATGGTATGAGGTGTGTTTCATGGCTTCACTTAGCTTGTCCTTCCCGGGAACTTCTCGTCTGTTGCTAAAGTCTGTGCTGTCAGAGCAGGGTTTTTAGCACATAGCACAGACGATGACCCATCTGTGCCATCTTGTTAAAGGGCCCGTACTGAGAGTGGAGTGAAGGACGTCTAGATAGCGCAGTCTGGGGCGTGGCGTTCCAGAGCTCTGGCAGGTTTCATAGAGGATGTCCATTCTTGGTGTATGCTCCATGCGTTCGGCCCATGTTTCAGCGTGCTCCCTGTTCTATGTCTGGAAGACAGGCGCTGGGTCTCCTATATATTTAGATGTGCATGGGCATTTTGTAGGTGCTCACCTTGGCTTACGCTCGCTATTGGGGGCTTTTTTCTTTTGGCAGTCTAGGGCTGCATTCCTCTTCGTCTCTCCGGGCCAGTCCAGGTACAGTTGGGTAGTCAATCCCTTCCAGCAGCTGAGGACTAAAAGCTCCAAGTTTTACTGACAGCTCCCTTAGCTCCCCCTACTGATAGGAAGCCAGTCTTCAGTCCTCAGCAGCTGGATAGGACGTGTCTCTGGCAGACTCCCAGGAGAAACGAATTGGACTCTAGGCAGCATGGTGGAGAGCTTTTTTCTAAATAGCAGCAGTTTGAATATTCAGGCAAGCCTTGCTCCCTGGCTCTAGCAGAGCACTACAGCAAGCGCAGCCCTTCTTTCTCCGCATACCGGGCACATGTCAGAAATTTATACTTAGAGGACGGTACAGCGATCTTATGCCTGTTTTCTCCTTAGTGAGTGCTGATTAGAAGGCAGAGCCTGCTTTCCTTAATCGGCCGCTGTACCGGGGGGTACTTAGAATCTGGGAGCCCCAGTATCCTCTCCCCGACGCTCTTCCTGGTCTCCGCGGCCCGCTAGCAGCGTGTGTCAGGAGCTGGAAGCGTCGCCGTCGGTGCGGACGGTAAGTGTGAGCTTGTGCGGGTCTGCCGTTAATTCGGGGGTGCTAAATCGGGTCTCCTGCCGCGTGCTGCCGGTCCCGGGTGCTCTCCTTCGATTTTTACTGTTTGTTTGAGCCGGCGGGGGTTGCAGTTTTTTCTCCGGTAGCCGCCTGCTTCCTCGCGCGGGGTTCTTTTTCCGGCTGTCCGGTTTGGTTAATAACTTTGTTTTTCATAGTTCAGGGCTATGGAGGGCTCAGGCTCGGGGGATCCCCCTAAGGAAAAACAGCCTAAGGAAAAGTCTCAGGGTCTGGCGATAAAGGCGGGAACGTCCACCATTTTGTCCTCAGAGCCTTCTTCTCCCGCGCTTTTGCAGCGTTCGGGAAAAAAGAAGTCCCCGAAATCGTTAGTGGCTGAGGACGCCGGCCTTTCTCCTTCTCCTGCAGTGCAGGGCTCTTTGGCTAATTTTTTTTCCCCTGATTTTATCCTAGCGTTGCACAAGGCCTATACCTTGCAGCTTGCTCAGCCTGTGGAGAGCCAGGCTTCGGTGGCACCGGAGCCTGTTCATTTGAAGGATTCTTTGTTCTCGGATCCCGGGGAAGGGCCCTCTGCTCCATGTCCACGTAGGGACTTGACCTCGGCCCCCTTGGAGGTTCAGTTTTCTTCTTCCCTTCTTCCTGAGGAAGGAGAAATTTTGTCTGACTCTGTGCCTGACTCTTGGGCCTTAGATGTGGAAGAAGGGGAATTGGGGCCTGCGGAGGGTCCGCATGTGTTCCGGGTATTTCGGAAAGAGGAGTTGGGAGCTCTGGGCAATCTCTCACAGCCTTGAATATAGCGCTGCCAGTGGTCCCTCAAGAGCCTCTGGAAGATCCGTTGCTGCAGGGTTTTAAACCAGAGCAGCGTTGTTTCCCATTTCACAGATGATTGAATCGGAATGGGAGTGCCCGGAGGCTAGTCTGAGGGGGTGGCGGACCATTGCGCGCCTCTACCCTGTTCCTCAGGAGGAGAAGGACTTACTAAAGATGCCTAAGGTGGATGTTCTGGTGTCAGCGGTCACTAAGAAAACCACTATTCCTGTAGAAGGGGGTGCGGCTCTTAAAGATCTGCAGGATAGGCGGCTGGAGGCTCTTTTGAAGCAAGCGTTTGACGCTAGTGCTTTGGCATTACAGACTTCCGTCTGTGGGGCTTATGTGTCTAGGGCCTCTATCTGCTGGATTCAGGGGGACGCCAGTCCGGTGAAACAGGAGGAAGAGTCCCCAGATGGTGCCAAGCTCGAGTCTGCGGCGGCGTATCTCGCCGACTCCTTCTATGACTTGATTAGGATTTCCGCAAAATCTATGGCTTCCGTTATTGCGGCTCGGCGGTTTCTTTGGCTTCGCAATTGGGCAGCGGATGCCTCCTCGAAGGCCCGCCTCAGTAAGCTCCCCTACAAGGGAAAACTCCTTTTTGGGGAAGCTTTGGAGAAGATTGTTAAGGATTTGGGTGATTCCAAAGGGGGTCGCCTGCCGTAAGATCGTCCTCGGGGGTCCAAGACGGGTTCCTTGCCGAGAGGGCAGAGTAGAGAGGTCCGTCGCTTCCGGGGGTCTCGCTTTGCTCCATACCAGAGGGGGCGGTTTCCCTCCAGGAGTCATTCCTTTCGTGGACCCGCGGCTTTGGCAGAGGGTTCTTTAGCGCCCCGAATGCCTCCGCTAAAAAAACGCAATGAAGCGAGGCTGGTCCAGGTGGAGTTTCCCGTGGGAGGACGTTTGCAGGGGTTTCTCCCCGCCTGGACCGCCATCACGTCCGATCTCTGGGTTCTCGAGATTATCCGCGACGGCTATGCGCTAGAGTTCGCTACTCCGCTATCGGACGCCTTCGTCCGTTCCCCCTGTGTTTCGCAGTCCAAACGGGACGCTGTCTCGAGCACTCTTCAGCGCTTACTCCTCCTGAGGGCGGTGGTGCCAGTGCCTCTCGACCAGTGCGGGTTAGGTCGATACTCGATTTATTTTGTGGTACCCAAGAAAGAGGGCTCCTTTCGGCCTATTCTCAATCTCAAGCACGTGAACAAATGCTTACGGATTCCGCATTTTCGGATGGAAACCTTACGGTCCGTGATTCGGTCGGTTCAGCCGGGGGAGTGGCTTTCCTCTATAGATCTCACAGAGGCGTATCTGCACATCCCCATTCGCTCGGAGCATCAGCGATTCCTTCGGTTTGCGGTCCCCATGGGGCATTTTCAGTTTCGGGCCTTACCGTTCGGTCTGGCCACTGCGCCTCGTACCTTCACAAAGGTGATGGTGGTTGTAGTGGCGGCTCTGCACAGAGAGGGAATTCAAGTACATCCCTACCTGGATGATTGGCTGATTCGGGCTGCGTCTCCGGAGGAGTCGACAGCGGCGACGGCGCGCGTAGTGCAGTTTCTGGAGCACCTCGGTTGGGTCATCAACCGGGCGAAGAGTCATCTTCTGCCGGTGCAGAATCTCACTTATCTCGGTGCGTTGTTCGACACAAGGAATGGAGAGGTGAGGCTACCGCCGGACAGGGTGTGCAAGATTGTGGCGCAAGTGACCGCTTTCAAACGTCTGTCGGCTCCGACGGCTTGGAGGTACTTGCAGTTGTTGGGGTCCATGGCCGCAAGAGCCCACATGCGTCCTCTGCAGCGGGCTTTACTCTCCAGGTGGTCGCCTCAGGTTCATCCCATGTCGCAGCGCCTGGTGTGCCCCGAGGAGGTTTGGGTCGGTCTGCAATGGTGGCAGGTTCCGGCGCACCTTCAGGCAGGAGTACCGCTTCGGGATCCGGAGTGGGTTTTGGTCACGACGGATGCGAGTCTTTCCGGTTGGGGGGCTCACTGTCTGGCTCAAGTGGCGCAGGGGTCCTGGTCGGCGGAGGAGAGCGCCTGGTCCATCAATCGCTTGGAGCTCTGAGCGGTACGGTTGGCTCTTCTTGCCTTTGCGAGTTTCATCGAGCGGCAGGCGGTACGGGTGTTTTCCGACAACCTGGTGACTGTGGCCTACATCAACAAACAGGGAGGCATGGCCAGCCTGCAGCTGCTGATGGAGAGTCAATGCTTGCTCCAGTGGGCGGAGCAGCATCTCGAGGCGCTCTCTGCGGCTCATGTGGCCGGGAAGGACAACGTTCAGGCGGATTATCTCAGTCACCATCGCCTGGATCCCGGCGAATGGGAGCTCAACTGGGCGGTTTTTCACGGGCTCACGGTCCGCTGGGGCCAACCTGTCATGGATCTCATGGCTACCCAGGCCAATACCAAGGCGTCTCGGTTCTTCAGCAGGCGTAGGGAGCGCATGTCGGAAGGTCTCGATGGGCTGGCCCAGCCCTGGCCGAGGGACAAGCTGCTCTATGTGTTTCCTCCGTGGCCCTTGATCGGGAGAGTCATTCGCAGAATCTCCAGGTACAGCGGCAGAGTGATTCTCATTGCGCCGGATTGGCCCAGGCGTCCCTGGTATGCAGACCTGGTCAGGCTCCTGGCGGAGCCTCCTTGGCGATTACCCGAGCGGATCAATCTTTTGAGTCAGGGGCCGGTGTTGATGCCTCGGGTGGATCGATTCTTGCTTACGGCCTGGCTCTTGAAAGGCGACGGCTGCGTCGGCGAGGTTATTCCGGTGCCGTGATCGAGACGATGCTGAAATCTAGGAGACGGTCGACTTCTTTGGCGTATATTCGCGTTTGGCGCATTTTTGAGGCATGGGTGAACGACAGAGGTGTTAGGCCGGCGGCGGCCGATTTACCGCACATGCTGGCGTTTCTGCAGGGCGGGCTGGAGAGGGGTCTGGCCCTGAATACCCTCAAGGTGCACCTCGCGGCTCTGACGTGTTTTCGAGGGAGGGTGCGAGGGCACGCTCTCTCTAGTCATCCGGATGTGCGTAGGTTCCTTAAAGCGGTTCAGCAAATCCGTCCTCCCCTTCGGCGGGTAGTGCCGCCGTGGGATTTGAATTTGGTGCTGGATGCCCTGAGTGAGCCGCCGTTTGCCTCTGGCGCCTCCGTCGGTTTGCGCGAGTTATCTTGGAAAACAGCCTTTCTGGTAGCGTTGTGTTCGGCTCGGAGGGTGTCGGATTTGCAAGCTCTATCTTGTCGGTAACCGTACCTGCGTTTTTCAGATGAGAAGGTAGTCTTACGGCCTGTGCCTTCGTTTTTACCGAAAGTGGTTTCGGGGTTTCACATGAATCAGTCCATTTCGCTTCCCACCTTTCGCTCTCGGAGGGGTGCTGCGTTGGATCCAGCTCTCCATCAGTTGGATATGGGTCGGGTGTTATGGGCGTATTTGCGGAGAACTAGCCCGTTTCGGAAATCAGATCGTTTGTTCGTTCTGTTTGGGGGGCCACGGAAGGGTTCTGCGGCTTCCAAAGCGTCCATTGCTCGCTGGGTGAAGCAGGCTATAGCGGGGGCTTATCGGGCAAAAGGCAGATCGCCTCCACTGGAACTTCGGGCTCATTCCACGCGGGCTCAAGCGACGTCTTGGGCTGAGTTGGCCTTCACTCCGGGAAGCGTCCTGGTCTACCTTGCATACTTTCG
Organism: Ichthyophis bannanicus; assembly: GCA_033557465.1. Classification (NCBI taxonomy): domain Eukaryota; kingdom Metazoa; phylum Chordata; class Amphibia; order Gymnophiona; family Ichthyophiidae; genus Ichthyophis; species Ichthyophis bannanicus. The sequence goes on along the minus strand of CM066051.1, from coordinate 68,369,731 downwards.
CGAAGCACTACAGATTGGATGTGATGGCTCGGGGGGATGCCAGGGTTGGTGCTTCGGCAGTTGTAGCAGGGCTCGCTGGTTCCCGCCCAGTTTAGGTACTGCTTTGGTACTGCCCAACTGTACCTGGACTGGCCCGGAGAGACGAAGAGGAAGGAGAAATTAGACCTTACCTGCTAATTGTCTTTCCTTGAGTACTCTCTGGGCCAGTCCAGGTCCCGCCCGTCCGTTCTGCGAGCCGTGGTATTGTTCTGGGTGCTTCGGAGTTTTTTCAGTCAGTGGTTTTGCGGTGGCGTGCTGATCGCTTCTTCCTGGAGGAGGATATTGGGGATCCTTCTGTTCTTGAGGGGCTCTAGGTGGTTTCCCAATGGGACAGTAAACGCAAAGACATTAAAAAAACAACAACTGATTTTTTGTGACGGAGAAAACAGGCGTAAGGAGACGCCTCTACGTATTAGTTGCCCTGGGTTTTTTTTTCGATTGCCCCCATCAGGTTTATCTAAATCAGTGAGCGGGGTTTTTTTCTTCCGAACTCATACGGGGCTGTTTTTTGAGTAAGGAGTTCCTGTTCTTTTTGAGTTTTCCGTTGGCTAGTTTCAATGGTTGCTTGCTGCTTTGCAAATATGTGACTGGCTTCCTATCAGTAGGGGGAGCTAAGGGAGCTGTCAGTAAAACTTGGAGCTTTCAGTCCTCAGCTGCTGGAAGGGATTGACTACCCAACTGTACCTGGACTGGCCCGGAGAGTACTCAAGGAAAGACAATTAGCAGGTAAGGTCTAATTTCTCCTTTCTTTGCTCGGTCTGGATAATCAGGTTAGAGGTAATTTCGCCACTAATAGGAGGCGGTCGATTGTACTAGTGTGTAAGGTCCTTGGGCCGTTTGGCTGCGGTGTCGGTCACCAGTTTCCCTTTCTAGTTGGGCTTGGCTCCCAGTTCTTAGCCCCTCTTTTTCTGTTATCCAGGTCACAAGGTCTCAGACCCTCTGGACAATCTATTCTCAGCCTTTTTTCACCGCTGTCAGAAGGACTGGGAGAGCGGGAAAGGGAGGCTGGGAACCAGCGCCAGATTGGATGTCTCTCCTCGGCCAGGGTCTGCTATGGTGGTTGGCCGCAGGGTCTTAGATCCAGGTGTAGCCTGTTACTTCCAAGGTCGTGGCCTTGTGGAGGTTCCTTGCCTAAGGATGTAGGAAATGCCATACTGGGTCGAATTGGGTTCTTTCGGGTCCAGTATCCTGTGTCCTGGGGTGGCCAGTCCTGGTTTTGACGATCTGGCTGGTTTCCAGGGAGACGGATAGGCTACTCAATGCTTGTATTGGAGCAAGCACTGGATGCGTGTCTGTTCATATTTCCAGAGTTCCGTGGTTTGTACATCTGTTGTGTTGCCTTGTTGGGTTGTGTGTATTGTAGAACTTCTTGAATGGGAGGTGCTTGCATAAAGTGCTTTCATAAAACAATGTAAATATCCCTCCAATAAATTACCTAGGCTATGCACTTATTGTATTGCTCTTTCAAAACTTAATTAATTTCTTGAGGTCTCAGACTGTACCAGGCGCTGGCTATATCAGACATAGTCCTTAGCCTCAGCCCTAATTTGCATCAACGACCTCTGCCGAATGGTATATCAGTGTGTACAATCTTATCATTTAGTATTTTATTCTTCAAAGTATTATGATCTTAAACAATTCCATATTGAAATGGTGTACTTTCTTTCAAATAAGATAGAAAATATGTTGTTCATATTTTCTATCTTATTTGAAAGAAAGTACACCATTTCAATATGGAATTGTTTAAGATCATAATACTTTGAAGAATAAAATACTAAATTATAAGATTGTACACACTGATATACCATTCGGCAGAGGTCGTTGATGCAAATTAGGGCTGAGGCTAAGGACTATGTCTGATATAGCAAGCGCCTGGTACAGTCTGAGACCTCAAGAAATTAATTAAGTTTTGAAAGAGCAATACAATAAATGCATAGCGTAGGTAATTTATTGGAGGGATATTTACATTGTTTTATGACAGTTACCCTCTGTTGAATTGACTAAAGACCAGAAGTGATTGTGCATAAAGTGCTTGCCATTCTCGTGGTGTTGTATGAGGTGGCAGATGCGGTCGGCGAATCGGCTGCGGAGTGGACCTACAGGAGGACCTTCAGGGTCCAGATCTGGTTTCCCTTTCTTTTGGAGCTTGTTTCCAGGGGCCTCAAGCACGTAGGTGTTTTATTTCACTGAGCTTTATTTGGTTTTTAGCTGGGTATTGAAGACTGCGGTTCCGGGCATCAGTCCCTCGCTGCCTCGGCGTCAGTACCGGTGCTTTTGGATTTTCTTTGCAGACGGGATTTGATAATCGGCTGGTGGTCGGTGCCTCGGAGTGCGGAGAGCAGCCGTAGCCTGGCACGGAGGAATGCTTCAACGGCCTAGCGCTTGGGAGACGTGGGGCTGTAGAGCGATTTCTTAAGCAGTTGTCCTCTGGCATCAAGCGCAAAGGACTTCTATTCCGCCGTGAATTTTCAACTTGGCTTTAAGGGCGCTAGAGTCCCCTTCGTTTAAGTCCTTATGCCAGGTTTCGGTCTAAGTCTTGTTTCTCAAAGTTGGCTTTCTGTGGCGTTTGGTTCGGCGCGGCGTTTTCAGAGCTGCAGCCGCTGGTAGGTAGGAAGTCTTTCTTTGGTCATTTCTTTCGGAGAGGTGTGCTCCGTCCGCAGCCTACCTTTTAGCCAAAAGTGTTTTTGTCTTTCTTGTGCATCCAACGGTCTCCTTCCCGGGTCCGGGAGGGAGGGGAGCACGTGACTGAACGGATCCTACCTCGCTTGGTCGTACAGGGAGTTCTGCATTGTAGTTTAGCAGTCGCAGACTTCCCCTGTAAGTCCAATCCTTGTTTGTGACTGTTTGGGGGTCCCAGGACAGGGGAGGCTGCGGCGAAGACCCCCGTTTCCAGATGCCTCAAAGAGTCGTTCGTCTTGGGTTTCAGGTTGCAGGGAGAGTCGGCTCCTGTGGGGATGAGAGCTCGCTCTTCTAGAGCAAGCAGATGCTTGGACGAGGCATTCTCTAATTCAGTCGGGGGTCATTTGCAAGGCGGCGTCTTGGTCGTCGCTGCCTGCTTGCTGCACGCTTTCCGATTGGAAGTGCTGGTGGCGGGGGGATTTTGCTTCGGGTCGGCAGTGTTGCGTGCCGATTAGCGGGGTCCCTCCCGTTAGTACTGCTCTGTTACATCCCAGAGGTGGAGGACTAAACAGGAGGAACGATAAGGAAATGATAATTACACTTACCTGGTAATTGTAGTTCCTTGAGTGACGACAGTTTAGTCCTCATTCCCGCCCTTATTTTGCTAGTTTCGCTCGGCACGCACTCAGATCGGAGGGGCGGTTATTTATTTATTTACATTCTCTTATATACCACGCTATTCTGCATCAGTGCGGTTTACATTGAACAAACTGAAATTACATTGAACAGGGCATTATAACTTGGAGATAACTATTTTACAGGGAACATGGGCTATGGAGGGTTAAGTGGCTTGCCCAAGACCACAAGGAGCACCTGTGGGACTAGAAACCCCAGTCCTTCCGGCACAAGGTTATACAGGTCAGTGGGTTGTCAGGACATCCAATTCTCTAGTTCTTTCTGGCTTCATCTGCTCTTGCTGATTCTGTTCATTGGCTCGGCAGGAGAGGCAGAGAAAGAATTCGTTGATAGAATCTTTTCCTTTCCGACTTCTGGGAAGGTTTAGGTTTTGTTTGCAGTTTCAATTGTTTAACCGGTTAGCTATTTCTTGTTCTTTTGAGTCTGCTTTGTCAATAGTTCACTGGAGCTAATGGGGAATGCCTGCAGGCTACATCCGGTGATAGCGGAATTCTGATTGGTCCAGTCTCCATGCTGCAGGAGGAGGTGCACTACCCAGAGGTGGAGGACTAAACTGTCGTCACTCAAGGAACTACAATTACCAGGTAAGTGTAATTATCATTTACTGAACACTACGGTAACATCAATGATAACCCAACCTCACAAACTCCTACCTCACCTCACCTTATGATCACCACCCAACCCCCTGTACCCCTCCTCAATCAATAACCCCTATTCATATCTAAACTCACAGAAATAAACACAAACTGTAAACTGTAAACAGTTACTAGTCGTCAGTTCAGACAACTATGTATATAAAGCTTTCACTTCATGTTAAATGTACCTATGGATCTATGTAAACAATTCAACCTCTGTTCTTTGTAATATGTTGTGTTAAATGTAAACTGCCCCTGATCTCTGGAAGGGTCGGTATAGAAGAACCAAATAAATAAATAAATGTATAATGCCGCACCCGGATATTTGGTGCCCCAGGCACATGCTTGCTTTGCTGGTGTCTAGAGACAGTTCTATTTCTCTCCCTCTCCTATCAGCACAATTCCACATCCACGTGTCCCTTGGCAGATAAAGACCTGCATAGCCCATCTAGTCTGCCAAACAAGGAGTTTAGGGTTTTAACTGCTGCTCCATGCAGGTTGCCCCTGCTCTATGCTTTTTATCATCAAACGCAGAACAAGAGAACACTAGGCCTAGATTTAGGAAAAAGCAACATAAGCTTCTAACTAGTGTGTTAAATTTTGAAGGTGAGAAATACTCTTGTGCTGGCATGTGTTCAATAGGCACTGCACCGGTGGAAGTTCAGATCAAGAGCCCTCAAGCAAAATATCAGAAGAGGCCCCCAGAGGAGGGGGATGCACATCCATCTCAGAAGATACAGGAGTGACTAAGTGGGTCCTCTCCTCCCTTGGACCCTTTCTGCACTGCAGGAACTGCTTAGGTGCAATTTACACCACTGGGGCGCTGCTATGGCACCCTGAAATCACCCACACCCGACTCTGCTTTCTGGTGGTAACGCTATTCCTGCCCTCTGCAGGTCTCCAGTCTAATTTGATTCCTACCCCTTCCTCTACCTGGTCCTTTGGTTATTATTTGTCCCTCCCTCCCCCCCCCCCCCCCCGGTTGTCCCCTTCAGGTGATCTTGCTGCGATGGCACTACTTTTACCAAATAGTGACAAGTACAGGCAGCAGAATGGGGTGCGCCACTGGGGGCTATGGCCTGACCAGTATATTTTCCAGCACCGCATCAGCAACTGGAGTGCTTGTCGGCAGGGTCCGAGATGGGTTTGTTTGGCCCCTCCAATCAAAAAGGTGTTCTGTTGAACTAGGTGTGCCGACGCTGAATGAACCCACAGCCCTGTGCTCACAGGGCCTATCTACTGTATCAAAGCTTGTAGGAGGCCAGGGACATTTTAGTGCCTATGATTCTGGAGACAGGGCCATCAGGTAGTGCCTTCACTGGGTTAGGAGATCAACAGATGCAACTGCCCCAGGCTCCATCCCAAGTAACATAATTTTCTGTCAGTTTAGGGACAGTCGAGCACAACCATGTTCTAAGGTCCAGCACCCTCTAAGGTTAGCCCTGGCCATTGGTAGAGGCAAGCAAGATGGTTACACGCTCGAAATGCCAGGATATGGCAGGGGGTAAAAAATCCCCAAGTTTGCAGAACCCCATCTTCCAACCAGACCAGGGGAAGAGAAGAGCAGATCCCCTGCCAAGCAGCTTACAGTCAAGTGGTCTGACAGGACTTGACTGTAAGCTGGGGGGAGGGGGGGCAGAATGAAAGGAAGGCACAGCCAAACAAGGAATATGGAAAGGAGCCTCTGATACTGGGTCCTTTCCATCCTCTTCACATCCTCCACCCTTTGGCCCCTTCCTGAGTCCTCTCCCTCCTTCACCCCCACCCTTCTCATGGTCCCTTTCTCCCCTATCAGAGTTGCCAACTTACCCAGTTCCAAGAGTGAGAATTTTAGCCAGTCCTGAATTTCTAACAATCTCATTGTGATGCATTATGGAACCTGCAGCACTGATTCCAATGGGTAGAATCAGGGACTACAAATACCATACTGCATTGTAATGCAAATTTAAAACCAGAACTGGCAAAATATCTCACTCCTGGAACCGAGTGACTTGGTAATTCTGCCCATGCACCCCATATAGTCTTTCTTTTTCTCCCTGCCACCCCCATGGTCCCTCTAGGCTCTTCCTCATAACCCCCACCATAGCTCCTCTCAATTCCTCTCCCTCCAGGCCTCTTTCTGGATTCTCCTTTTCCCCTCCCCTCCAATATCCCCTTACCCCTGCAGCACCAGTCCCTTCCTTTCTGCTTTCCGTAGCTGTTCCAGGCCCAACTCTGCAGCTATAAGAACAATTGGAAAGTAATTCAACACCAGGCCACCATAGCCCACATGCATAGTCTCATGGCAGGCTTTGCAGCGACCCCCACAAGATTTCTTTTGTTACAGAAAGCTTGAAGGGGGGAGGGGGGGGGCAAGGCTGCTGGCAGGGCCTACCATTGCATACAGGTCAGCACTGGACCTTAAGCTGACTTGCTGCAGTGGTTAGAGCAATGAGTTGGGAAATCAGGGTTCAAATCCCACTGTTGCTCCTTGTGATCTTGGCCAAGTCAATTAGCTCACCATGGCCTGAGGGGACAGAGAAATACCTACTGTACAGCAAGGTTACTTACCTGTAACAGGGGTTCTCCGTGGACAGCAGGATAAGTCAGCCACACCTCTGAAGCCTGGCGCCATTACTGGGAGCCACATGGCCCTGTGGAGAGGAGACCGCGGGCCGGGATTTAGCTGCCGCATGTCCAGAGGAGTCCTTGAACACGATCGGAGGTGTCACCAGAGACACGGAGGAGGGAGCAGGAGCTACACGGCTGTGGATGGAGGCCCCGACGGGCACATCCTGAGCCGGTGCGATCACAGAAGAGACTGGCTGAGCAGCTGAAATACCTACATTTGAGGTGAGGCAGTCTTTCAGAGCGTGACCCCTGGATTTTCAGGCCCTTGGGGACATTTTCCTGCAATGGTAGCAGTCCTCCACGTTGTGATCTGGGTCCAAGCAGATGTCGTGGGTGTCTGTGCTGCTCATTTTTCTTTTGCAGTGCGTGCATTTCTTGAAGCCAGGTTTTGGCATTGCGAAATCTTCAGAACTTGAGTTTGTAATCTTATCTTATATAGAGTTGAATCTTGTAGATTTTATGGTGTCGAGGAGAGCAGGGTCCGTCTTGCTGGCAAGGAGGAAGGAAGAAGACTGGCTGGGCTAGGGGGCGGTCCGGTGAGGTGGGCTACCTGGACATGCTCAGAAAGGTTCACCTTTCTGAGCTCTGGAGAGCACTTCCGTATCTATGGCGCCACCCAGAGGACGTCACCGGGTGTGGCTGACGCAATCCTGCTAGTCCATGGAGACCTGCATGTAACTTACCTTGAGTCACTATTGAAAAGGCATGAACACATTTAAGAAAAAACTGTTGAGGTTGGTTGAGGATCTCTGCAGGTGGCAGAGCGGCCAAGTTCCAGAAGGGACACTTTTTGGCCAATCCTGATTTTGAACTTACATCCCATAGCAGTGTGGTATTTGTAGTCCCTAATTCCACAGCTGCTAAATTACTCAATTCCAGGAGGGAGACCTGGTTTTGCGCTTACATCCCAAAGCAGCATGGTATTTTTAGTCTCAGATATGACTAATTCAAATCAGTGCTGTAGGTCCATACTGCATCAGGATGGTGTTCTCCAGAAATCCAGCATCGGCCTGAAATCTCCCTCCTGGAACTGGATAACCTGGCAGTTCTGTGGTGGTAACCCTCCTGCCAAGAGATCACTGACTTTTATTGTCTGCTGGCTGCCTGGGACACTGTTTAGCCCAGTACCTTGGTCATGTGTGGTGGAGCCACCAGCTCATTCAGTCCCTACCCACACTGCATGGTGATAAATCAAGGTTACTTACCTGTAACGGGAGTTCTCCGTGGACAGCAGGATAAGTCAGCCACACCTGGTGACGTCATCCGACGGCGCCATGGACGGAGTACTCTCTCTAGCCCAGAAGGCATTTGCCTCCTGGGCTGAGCCCCCTCCCCTCCACCTGGCCCAGCCCCCAGACCGCCCCTAGCCAGCCACTATTTTCCAAGCCGGTCCAGCATGTGCTAGGGGCGAGGGCATGCCAAGGGCCCCTGAAGGGGAGGACGGGTGGGAGAGTGTGGCTGACTTATCCTGCTGTCCACGGAGAACTCCCGTTACAGGTAAGTAACCTTGATTTCTCCTAGGACAAGCAGGATGAAGTCAGCCACACCTGGTGCCTCCCTAGCTAGGAAGGGCTGAGGTAGCAGGGGCCCACAAAATAATAAGGAGGACACGAGATGTATAGGCAAGAATTTTATCAAGTTATAGCATGCGAGTAAGTGCAACACAACTTGAACATAACCACGTGCAACTTTAGTGAACATCACGTGCAAACAGCATGAGCAAACAGTATGAGCAAACAGTCTGTGCAACTAATATGTGCAAACAGTAAGCATACATCAACATCAATGTGTGCAATTAGCTTTTGTAAACATCCTGTGCAAATAGTATGCGCAAACAGCCTGTTTTGCATGCGCAAACAGCATGTGCAAAACAGTAGAGGCATAAAACAAGTATCAACATCACTGGCAGGGCGTGTGCATCAACCTGCGACAGATATGGTGACACTTGGTGGCTGCTTGGCCTTAAGGCTCCGTCGGCGGAGCATGGGCCGTTGTTAAGACCGCTTGGCCGAAGGCCTGGTTACGATGCAGGTCGAGGCAGTAGTGTTTCTGGAAAGTCTGAAGGGATGACCAGGTGGCCGCTCTACAGATGTCCGTTGCCGGAACTGAGCGGAGATTCGCCATGGTGGCAGCAAGCGCCCTCAATTGATGGGCGTGGACTGACGGAGCGTGATCAGTACCAGCCTTGTCGAGGCAGAAAGCAATGCAGGCAGAGATCCAGAGGGATAGGGTGCGCTTGGAGACAGGGCGCCCCGGTTTGTTCGGGTCATAGGAGACAAAAAGCTGGGTGGTACGGCGCTGATTGCTCGTTCTTAGGAGGTACAGATGTAGCGCTCTGACGCAATCCAGTGTGTGGAGTCTCTTCTCCTCCGGAGAGGAATGTGGCTCCGGGAAGAAGGAGGGAAGCTTGATGGTCTGGTTAATGTGAAAGGCAGAGGACACCTTCGGAATGAACCTCGGGTGGGTCCGGAGGGAGGCTCTGTCGTTGGAAAGCTGTGTGTAAGGTGGATGTGCCACAAGGGCCTGGAGCTCACTGATGCGCCTGGCGGAGGTGATGGCTATGAGGAACAGGGACTTCCAGGAGGCGAACTTCAGCTCTGCTGACAGCAGGGGCTCGAAGGGGGGGGGGAGTGTGAGCTGGTTGAGAACCGCGTTGAGGTCCCAGTGTGGAACAGGCTTCCTGACTGGAGGATGTAGATTGACTAGGCCTTTCATGAAGCGGGCTACAATGGGTAGCTGTGTGATGGGTGTGTTCCCTGAGCAGTGGTGGAGTGCAGAAATCGCCGCTAGGTGCACCCGGATGAGACAGGGAGGTCATGTACCGCAAAATCTCGGGCACAGGAGCCGAGAAGGGGTCTAGGCCTTGAGTGGAGCACCATATAGCAAAACGGCGCCATTTGAGGCCGTATGACTTCCTGGTGGTGGGACGGCGGGCCGCGAGGATTACCTCCTGTGAGAGGCCCAGGGGGAGCAGGATTACCCGCTCAGCCGCCATGCTGTCAAGGCCAGGGTCTGAAGATTGGGGTGGAGGGTGAGTCCATCTTCCTGGGTGAGGAGGTCCGGGATGAGCGGCAGCCGCTGTGGCGGTTGGAGTGACAGACGCCTGAGGAGAGGGAACCATGCCTGGCGGGGCCAGTGGGGGGCCACCAGAATGGCTTGGGCTCTGTCGGTGATGATGCGTTGTATGGTCATGGAGATCAGGGGAATGGGGGGAAAGGCATACACTAGTGACCATTCCCCCCATGACTCGACGAATGCATCCGCTGAGTGGCTGTGCCGGGATGGCCGCTTGGAGCAGAAGTGTTTGCACTTCGCGTTCTGCTCGGTGGCGAAGAGGTCTATCTCCGGATGGCCCCATGTCCTGAAGAGGGATAAGGCGATTTCCGTCTTGAGGGACCATTCGTGGGGATTTAGCTGTCGGCTGAGCTTGTCCGCCAGCTGGTTCTCCGTTCCAGGCAGATATGAGGCTTGGAGCAGGCAGCTTTTGGAGATTGCGAAGGTCCAGATCTTGAGGGCTTCCCGGCATAGGGCTCGGGAGCCCGTTCCACCTTGTTTGTTCACGTAGAACATTGCCACTTGGTTGTCTGTCTGGATGAGGATGACTTTGCCGCTGATTAGGTTGTGAAAAGCGCTCAAGGCGTAACGAATGGCTCTGAGCTCCAGAAGGTTGATGTGATACTGCGTCTCCCGCTCTGTCCACGCACCCTGAGTCCGGAGTTGTAGGCAATGTGCCCCCCATCCCACTGAAGAGGCGTCGGTGGTGATGGTTAGTTGGTGAGGTGTGCGCGCGAGGGGTCTCCCATGTGAGAGGTTTTTCCTCCGAGCCCACCACAGAATGGCGTTGCGGACAGCTTGGTTCATCGGTACGTGCGTGTTCAGAGGCTGAGAGTGCTGCGACCAGTGTGCTCGCAGATGCCACTGCAGATGGCGCATGTGGAGCCTCGCTAGAGGGACCGTTTGCGTGGCCGCTGCCATGTGGCCAAGGAGTTGGAGTAGTTTTCGGGCGGTAGGATTTTTGTTGGATATGATGTGCATTGCTGTATTACTAATTAAAGATTTATATGGATTTTTGGATCAGCAAAGGATATTGTACTTTATCTGAGCCAACTTGCTCCAGAGATGAGAGATTTTTACACATCTAGCCTGGGGAGTGTTAAGAGACCAGAGAGGGAGACAGAATTCTTCCCTTGGCCTTTGAACAATTCTCTTGGACAGGATAAGAATTCATCAATTATAATGTAAAAGCTTTGAGATGCTTTTGGGTGTCTCCCTTGACAGAGACCCATTAATGATAACAAAAGAACACTTAGGCCATGGAGGATGTGTCCTTTGAGCATTCTCAGATGTCTGACCATGTCTGACTGTGTAAGTTTGAGCTTCTAACACCAAGGGGGGTAATCAAAAGCCTGCCCGGAAACCGAAGCAAAAAAGGTGGATGGGGTGGAGAGAAGCTCATGGGTGAGAGCTGGCTGCAACACATTTGTGCCTATATAAGTACAGAGAATATCCAGAACAGACAGAGCGTAGATCTGCTTGGCCAAGCATGAAGTATCCTAGACTGTCATTAGTTCCTCTCGCTGAGCGCTCCCAGCTGATGTGTAAAGGGGTTATGACAAGTTTGGTGAAGTATATTCTTTGTACATAGCTGCCTTCTCTCATAACTCTTTCAGTACTGTAATTAAGTGTGCATTCTAGTTATCTTTTCTAACTACTCATGTGTAACTAAGAGAATTACTTGTCTTTCTGAATGTCTTCTTACTTTGTTTGTAAATAAACTGCACGTCTTCATTACAAGGTGTTAGCCTTTGTTGAAGTAAGACAATTGGTACCAGAAGTGGGGTACGGAAAAAAGGCTTGGACAATGTTGAAAAGAAAAGAAAATAGTGTAAATATTGTGAATATTGTAAATATTCATAGCGGGTATCAGGCTTTTTATGAAATATTAGCTAGAGAGTGTTATTATGGGTCAGGACTAAGTGAGAATTCGGAATCTGTTTTAAAAGATGATGAACCTGTTAATTCCCTTACATGCTTGCAAAAAATACCTGTTGAAAAAGGAACAGAATTGCATACCTTAGGGAGAAGGAGATTGCTTTTGTTGTCTGCATATTGTAAGATGCATCAGACAAATTCTAGCAAATTAGATTTGATTACATGGACAGATAAAATAGACATTTATCAGCAAGTTGCTGAGAGGGTGGCTCAGTATAAATACCGTAGGAGACGGGGAAAAAGAAAGAAAAAGAAAATGCACGTCTATTGCTAAGCAATTTATAGGAGGAAAGTGCTGAGTACTCCCCAAAATCCTGGAGGAGTTAATCTAGAAGATACTGTGGAGGATTTTAATCAACAAGAGATTAATGATAGATCATGGTGATAAGAAATTCTGTTTGATTAGTTCTGACCCACTGATACAAGATCAGGTATAAAGCACTTGTAAGCTTTGATTTGTTCTGTATTCAAATGTTTGTAGTTTAAAACTGTTTTTCTTTCATTACTGGCTACTCCAGTAGATTTTATAGTCCCTGAATGCTGAAGTGACTAGCTCAAATAAACAAGGCAAACTTTTTTCCTCCAAAGTGGAGGTTGAGAATCCTGACAGGACGGTGGGGCATTGAATCCTGAGTAAGTGAGAGGGTGATCTTTATCATTAATATGTTATGCATCTGTTCTTTGTCTTTGACTGTATATGCTACCAGGCAAACCTAAAAGTTAAAGGAGGATTTTTTTTTTTATTGTGGCAAGCACCCCAGGGGGCATAGTTAAACATAAACAGCTATAACTATAGGTTAATTGTTCAGTCACATCTGCCAGAAGGACAAAAGACAATGGTTTGTTCTACTGGCTGTGTTGAAGATAACATGTGAATTTAAATGTAACCAAGAACAATTTTCACCTCTTAGAAGTTTCACCTCACTTGAGCCTGAACTGTGAGGTTCAAGATAATTACTTTAAGCTTTGTGCTAACGACTGAGGGACACCTGTTTTCCTGTATTTGAATTTTAGAGAAAAAGTGTACTTTGTTCTAAAAGTTTATATTTCATTTTCAGTACAGTTCCTGAGAAAATAGATATAAAACAGATATATGTTGCAGCATTGTGAGATATTAAGTTGGTAGTTTATACACTTGCACTTATGACACTTGTGGTAATAGTACATTACGCAGAGGTCCAGTACACACACAGCAATTAAAATATTAATAAGTTTGATGAAATTTTAGACAGAGGCTGATATGAAATTGCTCTGTTCTCAAGCTATATAGAACAAATATAGATTAAAGATGGAACTGAGTTCCCAGAAAATGAGAACTTGAGTTGATTGGATAAAACCAAATCTTGCTTGTCAGCAATGATCCGGGAGAGGTTTGAGAAAAAGAATAAGAGAGAGAGAGAGAGAGGCAGAAAGGTGAGGCCACAACCTAGGCTAAATGTGCTGCTTCCAGTGTGATGATCTGGGCTACCAAGCTCTAAGACTCCTTGAGGACCCACAAGGCCTGAAGAACAGGAACCTTGCATATTTATGCCTCTGAAGAGACATAAATAGGCAGGGGGAGCATAGGCCGAGAAGAACCCGAGGATAGTCATGAATGCCTTGCAATCCAAGAAGGACCTGAAGATGAGGCCTAGCCACCAATGCCTTGTACCCTCTCGGATCTCTCACCTCAAAAGGATCTCTTTTTGACACCATAATTAATGAGTAGCTTATACAAATCCTTGTGAACACTGCAATTTTAAAATCAGTCTAACAGCACTCTCACTGAGGACAGGGTATACGATAGATTCTAGTTATACGTGAGAGATGAGCCATATTTCTTTCTATTGGGGTTGATGTTATAGAATGCTGCAAAATAATAGTTTTATATTGTAAGGATTTTACCCAGATTGTTCCTATTTTAGAATGAGTATATGTCTACTTAGCACTGGACCAATTAAGTTGATGGGAAAGGGACACTGTTTACTCATACTGTTATCTTATTGAGAAGAATCTAAATTTCAGTTATTAACAATTGTTTGATATTCTTAGCAGCCTTGCAAAATAAGGATACATTAGTGTGGTATAAAAGAAACAGGAAAAGGACCTAGGTATTTAGTTGGTGGAATGATGCAGGTGATGAAAAAGTGTTGTGTTATGAGGGATGAAGTGGAATATTAAAGGGGAAACTGTGATAGACAAGAAACTGATGAAGGTAATTTGAAGTGATGTATCTGTCTAATGAATATGTAAACAAAAAAATTATGAGCACTTTATTCAACTATGCCGTCTCCAGAAGCTTCAATTCAGGAAGTCATACTCAACAATTGGAAGAAATAGATATTTGGAGACAGGCTAGGTGCACCTTGCACCCTGATGAGCTTTGGAAAACCCACACTGGCCATGTGGTACTTCTGGATGCTTTGTGCCTCACTTTTCCTCTGTATGTCCTGGCCAGGCATGCAGAGGCAAAGGGGGATGATTTGATGACAAATTCTCACACAATTGGGTATAATTCTAAAACTTGTCAAAATTGCAGAACACGTATGTGCAGCTTGTCTGATCTGAAACATGTAAAGGTCATTCAAGGGCAAAATGGAATATTTCCTACAAGCAAAATGAATTTCCAGTGATAGAGAGACAAGGAGTTAATCAAACTGCGAGATAAGATTGACACCATATGAGATAGTTACTAATAGATCACTGAAAGTTTATAAAAGCAATATTTATTATCTGCAGGATATGATCTTAGTAAATATAGATGAAATTAAGTTTGTCTTATTGTAAAGTCTAACCTAGAATTTTTTTAGTCTTTTCATTTAATATTGGCGCTGCTCTTCTGAATGAGGCCTGGAGCCATGTCACCAACTGCAAGCCGGAGAGTCTAGCGGAGGGAATTGACCAGAGTCCAGATGGAGCAGACCATCCCGAGAGATCTGGACTACACACCGCAGAAACGTGTGAGGAAGTCCCTATCTACTTCAATGTGTCGCAATGAAAGAAAGGCCAAGATGTCCACCTACGAGAATGAGAGGTTCAACTGTTGAGAGAGGCCAAGTTTAAACTTCAGAGAAAGGTGAAAATGACGCTACGGAGTCCTGAAAAACTGCTGAGAAGCAGGCCAAATTATCTGAAAATAGGAAAAGGACTATTGGACTTTTGTGGACTTTTGTGAATGATTTTTTTTTTCTTATGTATTGTTATTGTTTCCTTGGAAAGTAACTGTAATTTTAGTATCTCAGATTTTTTTCTGCTGAACATCATGTGCCCAATTGCTTATGTCACCTGTTCCCCAGATTTTAGTTATTAGAGTCTATGGGGCAGATGTACAGTGGGAAAAAGTTCTGAATGTGCAGGTGAAATGAGTCCCCCACTGCATGGGGAACTGATAAAGATAGCTGAGACCTACAAGCCATTTGGCTTTGACAATTGTAATGCTGAGGGGGGGGGGTGGAATGGGAAAATATCACCCAAATTACACTGAGGCTTGTCCCCTCCAGCGTTTGCCTTAATGCTATCCACTATGTTTAAGCCCATGTTGTTATTATTGTATTTCTAAATGAATTACAAATGCGATTCAGCCATTGCTTACGTACAATATCCTTGTTGATCCAAGGGTGGAATGTATTACTAATTAAAGATTTATATGGATTTTTGGATCAGCAAAGGATATTGTACTTTATCTGAGCCAACTTGCTCCAGAGATGAGAGATTTTTACACATCTAGCCTGGGGAGTGTTAAGAGATCAGAGAGGGAGACAGAATTCTTCCCTTGGCCTTTGAACAATTCTCTTGGACAGGATAAGAATTCATCAATTATAATGTAAAAGCTTTGAGATGCTTTTGGGTGTC
Organism: Ichthyophis bannanicus; assembly: GCA_033557465.1. Taxonomy (NCBI): domain Eukaryota; kingdom Metazoa; phylum Chordata; class Amphibia; order Gymnophiona; family Ichthyophiidae; genus Ichthyophis; species Ichthyophis bannanicus. The sequence goes on along the minus strand of CM066051.1, from coordinate 68,354,309 downwards.
TCCCTTGACAGAGACCCATTAATGATAACAAAAGAACACTTAGGCCATGGAGGATGTGTCCTTTGAGCATTCTCAGATGTCTGACCATGTCTGACTGTGTAAGTTTGAGCTTCTAACACCAAGGGGGGTAATCAAAAGCCTGCCCGGAAACCGAAGCAAAAAAGGTGGATGGGGTGGAGAGAAGCTCATGGGTGAGAGCTGGCTGCAACACATTTGTGCCTATATAAGTACAGAGAATATCCAGAACAGACAGAGCGTAGATCTGCTTGGCCAAGCATGAAGTATCCTAGACTGTCATTAGTTCCTCTCACTGAGCGCTCCCAGCTGATGTGTAAAGGGGTTATGACAAGTTTGGTGAAGTATATTCTTTGTACATAGCTGCCTTCTCTCATAACTCTTTCAGTACTGTAATTAAGTGTGCATTCTAGTTATCTTTTCTAACTACTCATGTGTAACTAAGAGAATTACTTGTCTTTCTGAATGTCTTCTTACTTTGTTTGTAAATAAACTGCACGTCTTCATTACAAGGTGTTAGCCTTTTTTGAAGTAAGACAATTGCCAACTCCCGTATGGATCTCCTTCGCAGTGGCGGGAGGAAGGCTTTTGATTCGTTGGTATCTATCAGCGCCCCGATGAACTCCAGTTGCTGCGAGGGGTGCAGGTGGGATTTCGGGTAGTTCACCAAGAAGCCCAGTGCGGATAGTAGGGCAATGGTGGAGCGAGTCGCCCTCATTGTCTCTTCGGGGGAGGGTGCTGAGATCAGCCAATCGTCCAGGTAGGGAAACAGGCAGATTCCTTGCTTGCGGAGATGCGCTGCTACAGCGGCTACGCACTTTGTGAATACTCTCGGAGCCGGGGACAATCCGAACGGAAGGACTTTGTACTGGAAGTGTCTCCCCATCACCCGGAACCGCAGGTATTGGCGGTGCTCTGGATGGATCGGGATGTGTGTGTATGTGTCCAGCAGATCCAATGATGTCAGCCACTCCCCGGGCTGAATGAGTGATAGAATGGATCCGAGGGAGTGCATTCTGAATTTTTCTTTGGTGATGAAGAGGTTGAGAGCTCGGAGGTCGAGAATTGGGCGCATGCCTCTTGATTTCTTTGGGACTAGAAAGTACCTTGAGTAGAAACCAGAAAAATGCTCCGAGATTGGCACTGGCTCGATGGCATTGGAGGAGAGAAGGGAGAGAATCTCCTTCTCCAGGGCAATGGAGGAAGGACCCGGTGCCTTGCAGGGTGGGACTCTGTGTTGCACGGGGGGTGAAAGGAACTTCAAGCGATACCCATCCTTGATGATAGCCAGCACCCATTTGTCCGAGGTGATGGACTGCCAAGCTGAGAAAAATAGGGTGAGGCGTCCCCCCGTGGGGTTTTTGTCCAAGGGCTGATTGTCAAAAGGCTTGATTAGTTTTCCCCGTCCCGGGTTGCTGGCTTTTTTGTGGCTTTCTATCTCTCTGTCGAGGTTTTTGCCGGTAAGATTGCTGCGATGGCTGTTGCTTGTATCGGGGTTGCCATTTTTGGTAAGAGCCGTAGTGACGCTTAGAGGAATTGAAGTAGTGATGCTTCTGGTGGTAAGAGTTCTTGCGGCCGGTGCGATCAAAGCCCTCGTCCGACAATGTTTTCAATGTGGTACAGCGATCCTTTAAGGCATTAACGGTGTCAGTAACAGTGTCTCCAAAGAGGGACTCTCCAGTGCAGGGAGCATCCGCAATGCGATCATGGGTGTCCTCTCGTAGGCCGGAAGCCCTGAGCCACGCCAGGCGGCGGGCGGCAATGGAAGAAGCGGCCGTGCGGGCTGCTGTGTCAAAAGCGTCAAAAGCCGCCCGTACCTGGTGCTTAGTGCATTCTTGAAGGTCAAGAATGACGTCGGCACAATCATGCTGAGTTCCCTGAGTTGGTGCAGGGATGGTAGCTTTAAGTTTCTCTAGGAGGGAATCCAGATAAAGGGCCTGTTGCAGTTGGTGGGCCGAAATCCTGGCACTGAGCATGGCTCCTTGAAAGACCCTTTTCCCGGTGTCGTCGAGCGACTTTAGGTCCTTTCCAGGGGGACCGTTAGCGTTAGCACGCGTGGACTTGGTCCTTTTCAGAGCCGATTCCACCACAATGGATTGGTGCGGAAGCTGAGTCTTGTCGAATCCGGATGCGGCTTGGACTTGGTACTTGTTGTCGAGCTTCCGGGACACTGCTGGTCCCGAGGAGGGGTTCCTCTAAAGGGTGATGAGATTCTCGAGCAGCAAAGGGTAAACCGGGAAGGTTGCCAGGGGTTTTGGTGCTTCAAGGAACTTGCGTGCCGCCTGCGTCTCCGGACGTTGGTCAGAAGCTTCAGAGGTGCTCGGAAGACTGAGAGTATAAGCCAGCTTCTGCAGGAACTTGTGATACGAGAGGTCCTCTGGGCTGGAGGGGAATGGCTCCACCGACGATCCGGGGACTGCATCCGAAGCCCCTGTAGAGGAATCCTCAGGTGGAGATGTTGTTCCTGTTACTGCTGCAGCCTCAGGAGTCGCAGCAGGATTAGCTACGGTGTCATCGGAGGCGGCAGTGGCAGGCAGGATGATGGGCGTTGGGATAGGTGGTGCCAGGGCATTCGCTGGTTGTGTCTGCGCCCATTGCTGGAAAAGGGAAGATAGGAATGAGAGGAATTTAGGGTTCTCGGCACATCCCTCTACCGGAGTTGGGAAGGGTTCAGGTCTTGGGGGCTCCGGTTGATCATGCTCCTCCGAAGCAGCCTCGGGGGAGGGGCACCTGAAGTCAAGCAGTTGCTGTGGAGATAGGGCAGCATGGCTCTCATAGGATTCACTGGAGGTGGAAGAAGAGCTGGACTCACTGTGATGCCGCCTGACCCTGGAGCGGCGTCGGGAATCGCGTCCGGACGAGCTGCTCCTGCGATTCCTCTTACTGTGCCTTCGATGATGGTGCGAGCATGCTCGGTGCCTCCGCGCAGAAGACCGTCGCTGCCTCGGCGCGGAGGAGGACTGATGTCTGTGCCGGCTATGCCCGGATGTGGATCGCTGTCGGCGCGAAGAGGGGCTCCTTCTTCTCTTGTTCCTGTGTCTGCGCTGGTGCCTGTGCCGATCGTCGGCGTCATCGTCCGCGTCACGATGGGCGGAGCTTGGGGCAGAAGCGGCAGAATCCAAGATGGCTGCCCCCATAGCGTCCACATGTTCGGGGGCTCCCGGGATGTCCTGGGCAAGGGGAAGCCTGCAGACAGAGCCCGGGGGAAGAGAAGCTGGACCCGCAGCATCACAGCATGGAGTGGAGGCCGGCGGGGGCACGCTCGGGGCCGCAGCGAAGAGTGCTTCAGCCTGACCTAGGAGAGCCAGGAGGTCGCGGCAGGGAGCGGAGGCCAGCAGGGGCACGCCCGAGGCCGGGGCAGCACTTATCTGGATGCCGGAGGCAGAGGCAGAGGAGCCTTGACGAGGTGAGGTGCCTTGTGCAGGGAATAACTCCCTGAGCAGGTTTTCTCTTGTTTTCCGTGCCCTGGGGGACATCTTAGCACAGTGGGAGCAGTCCTCTACTTTGTGTGCGATGCCAAGGCAATGGATGCAGCAGGGGTGCGAATCCGACGCGTTCATCTTGCGGGAGCATGCCGGGCACTTCTTGAAGCCCGGCTTGGGCGTGTTGGATAAAATCAAATCAAAGAAAGTAAAAAAAAAAGGAGAGAGTGTAGGTCCGTCTTGTTGGCAAGGCGGAAGAAGTGAAAGTGGCTGGCTAGGGGCGGTCTGGGGGCTGGGCCAGGTGGAGGGGAGGGGGCTCAGCCCAGGAGGCAAATGCCTTCTGGGCTAGAGAGAGTACTCCGTCCACGGCGCCGTCGGATGACGTCACCAGGTGTGGCTGACTTCATCCTGCTTGTCCTAGGAGAATGCCAGCACAGGAGCTGGGACTCATGGGAGGAAAATGACGTCACCAGGTGTGGCTGACTCATCCTGCTTGTCCTTGGAGAAAGATAAAATCAAAGAACCAGCAAGAGTGCTAAAGAGTGGGAATTGAATTGGTTGTGGGGGAGGGGGGAGAGAAAGAAAAGCGTACATAGATCTGAAGGTGATAGAGGTCTGCTTGGAGAGACTTCAGAATCTAGCCCAAGATACAATCCTAGGGTTACCAGTTGGCTTGATCTAGTCCTGGGTTTATCTCACTGCATGCAGAGATTTGTAGTTCATATCTGCCTATCTATTGCAACCTCCTAGTAAAAGCAAAAACGACAAATCCCAGCATGCAATAAAACCAGGCCTGGATCAAGCAGCACTACAAATCCTTCCATGTAATGGGGTAAAGGCAGTTCTACTCTCCAACTGAAATACCAAATCTTGAACTTATTCTGTAGAGAAAGAAGAGGAATTACCCTTTACTTAGTTGTTTGAAATGTTTATGCTCTCTCGTGCTCCTTTCAGACCCAATATCGCTCATGGAGGGCTCGCTGAAACCCCGGGGCCTGTCGGCCATGTGCACTCGCAGCCCCCGGTGGCTGTTGTTTTGGGGAATGCCTGAACTCTGACGCGAGTTAAGGCAGACACCGTGCCCCTGTTACAGTCGGGATCATGCTGCGGAGCTGAAAGGATTTCGGAAAACTGGAGCTTGAGAAAGAAGCTCCCAGCCAGACAACAGCCCTCACGGCAGCCCAGGATGTGCCTAAGAAGGCCTCCGTCCCCAGCCAGCCCCCCGATGGTCCCCACTGCTCACGCGGACGTACCTGAAAGAACTCCCGCCTCTCCAGCAGCAGAAGCAAAGGATTCCAGGAGAGTGGGCTCGAAAAAGAAGCTCCCAGCCAGAAGCAACGGATTCGAAAAGAGTAGCCTCTCTTACCAGTTGCACCACTCTCGTGACCAGCAATTTGATGCCGTTGCTTCTGTTGCTCTGCACCACTACTGCTTGATGTGCCTACATCTCTGCTACCGAACAGGTGCGCCTTGTAACCACACCCCCTGCATATGCCTGCATCGCGACTGCATCCATAGAGGCATAGCACACTGGTTCATACAATGACTTCAGTGGCAGAGGTCATGGGTTCAATCCCACAGTGGGTTTCCTGGTAACTACACCCTCTCACAATACCACCATGGCACAGGCCTACATGTTCTTGTTACAACAGGCAACATGCTGCCTACATGGCAGACCTACATGGTGTTGTTACAACAGGTAACATGCTGTACCACAAGGGCGCATGCCAGCCCTGAAGAAGGGTCTCAGCCTTCCCCCATCCACCACAGCGCATGGCAGCTTGGGAGGCACCAAGTGTGGCTGACTCATCCTGCTTGTCCTAGGAGAAAACGGAGTTATTTACCTGTAACAGGAGTTCTCCTTGGACAGCAGGATAAGTCAGCCACACATACCCACCCACCCACCCACCTCCCCTAGGAAGGGGTTGGCCTAGTGCCAGCCTCCTAGCAGCAAAAGGCTCAGCTAGTGATGTACTGGCTAGCAGGGGCGGCCCAAGGGGGGTGCGGGGCCATGTGCGGAGACTTGGTGCGGGGCCTCATTTGCATAAATATTTGCATAATGTTACCATACACTAACTTTTAGTAAACATGCCTCTTAATGAGTGTATGAATAAAGAAAGACTAAAAGACTTCTACATTACTATAATCCAGTGCCAACCGCCAGACACATTAGGAACTACTACAAACACTGCCCATTTAGAACCCATAGCAAACCCGCTGTATCCTAACAGCACTACCAGGACTCATAAAGCACCATACCCTAACTATCAAAAGGAAACGCTGCAAATATTAAACCAATACATTTCAGAGAACAACAATACATGACCTACTGGGGAAAGAGAACAAGTGGCAATGTCAAATAGGAATTACATAAACAGAATACTTCAGCTCAGTTACACATGCAGAAAATAGACCATCACCAAACAAGGAATCACAATTTAGAAACAGGAAGACAATAATTAAACTGGGAATCCCAAAAGCCAAACTTGGAATGTACAACACTCTAGAAATAAAACTATACATTAATTTGCTCTTGTACTAAACAAAGCGCAGACATTAATGATGCACATTTCCCAGAGCTGACATATTCCAATTAATAAATTCAAAATAAAGAGATATTTTTCTACCTTTTGTGCATTTTTTTTCAGCTGCAATTGCTCCAGTCACTTTCTTCTGGTTTCTTTGTGTCTTCCGCTAACTCTCCATCGTCTGCTGTCCATTTGTCTTTTCTTCTCTCTTCTAGTTTTTTTCCATTCTCTCTCTACATCTGCTTTAACATACTAATCTTTCTCCTTTTGCTCTTTCCTCATTCCTATTTCATCTACTCAAATTTTACCCCTCCATTCTCAATCCCCACTTACTCTCCCAATATCCGGCCAATTGTAGATTTGTCTTCCCTCCCACACAAAATATTTTTTCCCTCTCCATTTCACTCTCCCAGCTCCATCCCATTCTAATCCTCCCCCAACATCAGCTCCATTCTAGTTCCAGTCCCACCCAGCATCCGCTCCCTTCTAGTCCCTGCATCAGCCCATTTCCAGTCCTATCCTAGACCCACCATCAGCCTATTTCCAGTCCTAGCTCCCCCATCTATTTCCAGTCCCATCCGAGTCCCTCCATCAGCTCATTTCCAATCCCAGCCCCCCATGAGCCCATCAGTCCATGTCAAATCCTAGCTCCCCTCCACTCAGCCCATTTCCAATCCAAGCCCCCCATGAGCCTACTTCCAGTTCTAGCCCCTTCATTAGTCCATTTCAATCCAAACCCCCACCACAGCCCATTTCCAATCTTAGCACCCCCCAACAGGCAATTTCCAGTCCTATTCTAGCCCCTCCATCATCCCATTTCCTGTCCTAGCCCCCCCACTCACCCATTTCCAGTCCTAGCTCCCTCCCCCTCACAACCCATTTCCATTCCAAGCCCCCGTCCCCATCAGCTATTTGCAGTTCAAGCCCTCCTTCCACTCAGCCCATTTCCAGTCCTAGCAACCCCCCCAGCCCATTAATAGTCTTAGCCCCCCCAGCCCATTACCAGTCCTAACCCCCCATCAGCCCATTTCCAGTCCTAGCCCCCCCATAGCCCATTACTAGTCCTAACCCCCCATCAGCCCATTACGTCCTAACCCCCCATCACCCTATTTCCAGGCCTAGCCCCCCCATCAGCCTATTTCAAGTCTTAGCCCCCCATAGCCCATTACCAGTCCTAATCCCCCATCAGCCCATTACCAGTCCTAACCCCTCCCATAGCCCATTACCAGTCCTAACCCCCATCAGCCCATTTCCAGTCTTAGCTCCCCCCATAACCCATTACCAGTCCTAAACCTCCCCATCAGCCCACTTCCAGTCTTAGCATCCCCCCATGGCCCATTACTAGTCCTAACCCTCCCCCATCAGCCCACTTCCAGTCTTAGCCCCCCCCCCATAACCCATTACCAGTCCTAAACCTCCCCATCAGCCCATTACGTCCTAACCCCCCATCACCCTATTTCCAGTCCTAGCCCCCCATCAGTCTATTTCCAGTCTTAGCCCCCCATAGCCCATTACCAGTCCTAATCCCCCATCAGCCCATTACCAGTCCTAACCCCTCCCATAGCCCATTACCAGTCCTAACTCCCATCAGCCCATTTCCAGTCCTAACCCCCATCAGCCCATTTCCAGTCTTAGCCCACCCCATAACCCATTACCAGTCCTAAACCTCCCCATCAGCCCACTTCCAGTCTTAGCACCCCCCCATGGCCCATTACTAGTCAACGCATTACCAGTCCTAAACCTCCCCATCAGCCCATTTCCAGTCTTAGCCCCCCCCATAGCCAATTACCAGTCCTAACACCCCCATCAGCCCATTTCCAGTCTTAGCCCCTCCCATAACCCATTACCAGTCCTAAACCTCCCCATCAGCCCACTTCCAGTCTTAGCACCCCCCCATGGCCCATTACTAGTCCTAACCCTCCCCCATCAGCCCACTTCCAGTCTTAGCCCCCCCCATAACTCATTACCAGTCCTAAACCTCCCCATTAGCCCAATTCCAGTCTTTGCCCCCACATAGCCAATTACCAGTCATAACCCCCCCATCAGCCCATTTCCAGTCAGCCCCCCCCCATAGCCCATTACCAGTCCTAACCCCCCCATCAGCCCACTTCCAGTCTTAGCACCCCCCATGGCCCATTACTAGTCCTAACCCTCCCCTATCAGCCCACTTCCAGTCTTAGCCTCCCCCCCATAGCCCATTACCAGTCCTAAACCCCCTATCATCCCTAATTTAAAAAATTAAAAAAAAACAGCTACTTCTGCCGCGGCAGCATCAAGATTGCCTCCGCGGGGCCCCCCTGCCCGGCAGAGCCTCCCTGCATCGTAGGCTAGCGTTGAATCCCCGAACACGGGCTTCTTTCAGAGCCGCGAGAGTTTCCTTTCTCGCAGCTCTGTTAATCCCGCCCGGGCTGATGGGAAATCCCCGGTGGGATTAACAGAGCCGCGAGAAAGGAAACTCTCGCGGCTCTGAAAGAAGCCCGCGTTCGGGGATTCAACGCTAGCCTACGATGCAGGGAGGCTCTGCCGGGCAGGAGGGGCCCGCGGCGGCACTCTTGATGCTGCCGTGGCAGAAGCAGCTGTTTTTTGTTTTTTTTTTAAACTTGGGATGATGAAGAATGTTTTTTGCGCGGGGCCCCCTGAAACGCGGGGCCCTGTGCAAAAAACATTCTTCATCATCCCAAGTTTAAAAAAAAAACAAAAAACAGCTGCTTCTGCCGCGGCGGCACTCTTGATGCTGCCGTGGCAGAAGCAGCTGTTTTTTGTTTTTTTTTTAAACTTGGGATGATGAAGAATGTTTTTTGCGCGGGGCCCCCTGAAACGCGGGGCCCTGTGCAAAAAACATTCTTGCTCAATGGACGGGCCGGCCCTGCTGGCTAGCTAGGGGTGGGTAGGGGGGTGGGGCCAGTTGGCACATGCTCAGAAGGGCGAAAAGCCCTTCTGAGCTATGGAGAGTACTTCCGTCTCGGCGCCATCGGATGACGTCACCAAGTGTGGGCTGACTTATCCTGCTGTCGATGGAGAACTCCTGCTATAGGTATGTAACTCCGTTGACAAGATCAGCCCTCTCCTCTCTGGAGCCAATCAGTCCCTCCCTCTTCTAATAAAAAACATTATGAATACACATTTCCCAAACTGATAGAGAAAAGCAAAGTGTTCCCCAAAAAAATGATGAGCAGGAAAAACAAGAAAAAGTATCTGGAGAAGAAAGATTCCTGCCCTCCAGGCCAGAAAAAATAATTTGACCAGGATCCCCAGTTTGTTCTATTTTTTTTTACTTCTGCACGTCGTAATTTTTCCCTTTTTACCATATGACTTATTGTTTGGAAAATACACAACCGAATCCTCAGGTCCAGATTGGTTATCTGAATTGAAATGTAGGAAAAATGGACAGATGAACCATGCCTGTGAAGGACACACCCACAAGCCGTCCAGAATTACCAGAAGGCGATAAAGAGGATGGGGCCTCAATAAAAGGTGCGCATCCTTATTTTCAACCCAAAACGCCCAAGAAAAACGTGCAAACTGAACGTATGAAATGGATTAGGTCAGGGAAAAAAAAGGTGCAGGATAATTGGGATTAAAACTAAAAAGAAGAAGCCGCGCAGAATATAGCTGTCTAGCGATCTGGACAAATGTTTGCGTTTTTTTTTTTTGTTTTAAGGGGGAAGTGGGTTTCGGTCTCCAGCGGAAATCAGTTGGTGTAAGAGCCTGGGGGAAGTGTGAAAAAGGAAGGAGCTGAAAAGTTAAAATAAAATAATAAAAATAAAATCACAGAGCCTGCGGGATTGCAGGGTTTTTTCCTGCCCTAGGATCTGAGCTGGGTTCTGATCTCATTGCCTAGCGAAGGCTGTTCCTGTTTCCTGGGTGGGGTTTTTTTGCATTTTGCTTGAAGAAGAAAAAAAAAGAGGCCTCTCTCACAAAGTGAGTTTGCACACAGAGCAGTGGGTGGGACTGCAAAGCGATCGGCGCTGGCAGCCTTGCTCCAAAGGAAAAGCTCTTTTATTCTTGTAGGAATCGCCCGATGCGGCGTGAGCAAGGTGGCGTTGCCTCGTAGAGTTTGCTGGTGGATCGATTGCGCTTCTTCTCAGAAGATACGGTGCTCGGATCTCACGAAAAAGGGAAAGTTTTAAGGCGACAACTTTCGGCTCGGGCTTTGCTGGTGTGCGTTGGCTGCTCTGTTATCCACTATGGCGGAGGATCAGCCTCAGGTAGAGCTGTATGTGAAGGTAAGCGAGCGGAGACGTATTTCTGCTGAAAGATCTTAACCATGCTGGGAAGTTAAAATGAAATAACTTGTTTTGTTTCAGGAAACGAAGGGGGGCTCCAGATAGGTCCTTCTCTTGGCATGCAAATTCTGCTTTCTGTTTTGCCCTCGTTTTTAGTACTTATGCATGCCTTATCTTCGCAGTTCAGTACCCCTGTTCCCAAGTCTTTCCTACTCATGTTACCGTAATTCTCTGTTTCGGGTTCAGTTACTAGGTAACTTTTGAAAGTTGTTTGCTGGAAAGTTTTCTTCTCTGGAAGTGTTGGAGGAGAGGAGAGTATGCGTGCAATGAATGATAGTAACTAGTGCTAGTGTGCGTTGATGTTAATTAATGTAGGAGTGTTTGGACGTAGTAGCTGCCAACTGGCTCCGGTTTTGCTTGGCAGGATTGCTCCAGTGCTGGCTTTACTTTATTGTATGCAGGGATTTGTAGTCTAGGGATATAGGCATTACATGTCCTAGCACGAACTAGGGTAAACCATACTTGGATCAACCCTGTCTGGAAAATCGGGAGCCAATTGACAATCTTATAACCGCGCTCCCCCGCCCCCTCCCTTGATAGCTGTAGCTGGCTTGCTTGTTACTCCTTTCTGGAACAGATGCAGGGCTGGTCCAGCCATTAGGCAAACTAGGTGGTTGCCTAGGGCGGCAGCATGGGGGTGGGCGCGCAAAGATCAGGACATTCAAAGCTAAACGGTATATTTAAGGGGGGCGGGGTGGGGTGGGGTGGAGATGAGGCTTAAGGTTTGCCTAGGGTGCCAACACCTTGAACCAATTCTGGGGCCAGTCCTGAGTGTTTATAGGTACCTGCTCACCCCCACTCCCAGTATGGAACAGACTCCTTTAATTTCAGAGTGTCAGAGCAACCAAGTTATTTAGCTGCAAGGGGAAAATTTTAGGCTGATCCTGGATTTCGGGCAACCATATCCTGGTTCATTCTAGGTCCTGCTGCAGTGATATAGGTGATTAAATCAGGGACTACAAATACCACACTACTTTGGGTTTTACACCCACCCAAGGGTCTACAAATAACACTCCCACACACGACTGGCTATCGGGAACTGGGTAACTTAGCGGCTCTGCATGTGGGAAGTGTACTGTGTGTTGAGTAGCAGCTGCAGTAGTTCTGAAAAATCTTGGTTGACTAACCTGATCTTTGCTCTGTGTGAATGAGGCTTTCTAGGGGACCGGGAATGGATGATGTAGCATAGATTTGCCATGGGGTCCTCACATAGAGCTTGACTGTATAGACCTTTTACAAGAAGGGGCCCAAGCATCCAGGTTTAGCTATAGATGGGGTGAGGCCAGGTTTATATAATTTATTTATTTAGACAGATTTGTATACCACCTTATCCTTCAATCAAAGTGGTCACATCACATTGGAAGATTACATTTAACATGAGGGTACAACATTTAGACACTATACTCTAATCTGTTGTTGCCTGAGGCCTAGAATACTGGAAACACTTAATTTTTTTCCAGTCCTTGTTAGTTTTAGGTTTTGGTCCCAAATCGTTTTGCCCAAACCTTGGGAACACATGCTCTTAGAGCTGAACATGGGGAAGATTAGGGTGTGTAGAATTATTCATCTTGTTAAGGTGCTTGGGCCAAAGAGCGTGTGTGTTCCTGAGTGCAGTGAAATGATTTTTTTCATAAAGTTTGCATAGGGAATGAAGGGGGTGGGGAGGATGCGAGCAAATGCTAACTCACAAAGCGGACTGGCAACGTTATCAATTTTGGATAACTTGCTGCCCTTGTGTGATATGCACCATATTTGTATGATCTTTTTGGGGAGCTAGAACAATGGATTTTGTCCATTTTGGATCTCCTCCTGGAATCCTGCCACACACTGGCCCTCCTGTTTCATAACATGAAATATGATTAAAATGATTCTGTTATGGGGCACACAAAGTGGCACATTACATGATTTATCAGGGCAAGTGTGTGTGTTTGCGTGCATCAAATGGGCTTCTGAATGTTGCCTGGCTTCTGGGTAAAAGTGTATGTGTAGCATAAATTTTATGTACACCCCCCTCCCCCCCCCCAAGCTGTAAAAGTGCTAGAATGTGGCTGTATGCTGCTTGACATGTTGTGGGCACTGTGCCCACATGACCTCAGTTCTCTGTACACTGCGCTGGCTTCCTGTTTTTTTACTGAATACAGTTTAAGATTTGTCTTGTATTTGGAGCATAGTATGGGGGGCTTCCTTTATGTCTAGGATCGTCAATTAGTCTTCTAATTTTCACTTACTGGCTTCACCTCAATAAGGATTGGCAGACTAACTAGAACCTTGCCTCTGCTTTCTCAGTGGCAGCGCCTGGCATATGAAATGGTCTGCCAGAGGAATGAAACAAATCTTAATTATTTTTGTAGGCATTTAAAGGCTCATTTCTTTTGTGAGGTTTTTAGAGATATGACAGGAAGAGGGAGGCTGTTTTTTTGGATAGACTGACACCAATTGAGTGGAGGTGAGGTTGAGTATAAGAGTTATGGGGTGTCATGGGTCATAATGGGATCTGGGTAGAAAATGGGCCTTCTGGATCCCTCAGATGTCAGTGACAGAGGGAGAAACCACACAGGTTGATGTATCTGCAGCTGGGAAAACCTCCAGAGGTGCTAGTGCGCAGGGCCAGGTTTCTATTTCACCAGTGTGTGTGTATCAAGTTAGATCAGTGTGGTTTGGATGCACCAGATCCAGGTCTGAATATATCTTTATCGCATCAGCTTACTGGATGTATAAAAGTAGTTAAATAGCATGCTTCCTCCCCCATGAAGAAGGGGGGGATCTTCTGTAAAGACATGGTGCTCCCTTCAGGCTGCATTCTTCTAGTGCTTCAGAAACTGGCCGGTAGCCACTTTTGGGGTGCAGGCTGCAGGAGGAGGGTGATCTGGTGTAAGTTAAAGTAATACAGTTGGTGTTTGCTCTGCATGGAAGATAGTGACATCTTGCCCGAGGTTAGAAGGACAGAACCAGGCAGGGATTAGAACTAACCTGTTGGAGGTCTCGGGACTCAAGGCTTATCTAGTCCTCAGGTCCTGTGAAAGAATAGGATCTGCTGCAGTGTGAGGCTATCCTAATTGTAACTGCAACACTCCATACAAACAAATAACCTTAGTGGGAAATTTTCTTTTAAACTATTTATTTGTTTGTATGGAGTGTTGCGGTTACAATTAGGATCGCCATTCACTCCGTGAAGACCAAACATATATTTTGCATTGTGAGGCTATGACATCCCTGATTCTCCCAGGACAAGCAGGATGAGTCAGCCACAAGTGGTGACGTCATCCGACGGCGCCATAGACGGAAGTGCTCTCAGTAGCCTTCTGGGCATGGCCAGTAGCCCCACCTCCAGGTCCTCCCCTAGCTAGCCAGTCTTTGTCTTCCGCCTTGCCAGTAAGACGTCTTCTCTTACTCTCAGAAACTAACAGCAAGAAAATGAAGAAATTACCTGCAAAACCGGGTTTTAAAAAATGCCCAGAGTGCTCTAGGAAGATGAGCAATTCCGACACTCACCAGTTCTGCCTCCGATGCCTGGGTAAGGAGCACCCCATTGAGGATTGCCCCCTTTGTGCACGCATGTCTCCCCGGGCCTTGAAATCCCACCAACATGCTCTCTCTGAATTTCTCTCGCCGGTTGCAGCCTCCGGGTCTCCTACGCTTGCTGTGGTCCCCCCTCCTCCTGCCGACGTGAATCTCCAACTTCTCCCGGCTTCTGGGCCTGCTGGAAAGTGACAGGAAGCACCTTGAAGCTAAGGGTTACAGGGAGCTGGTGTCCTTTTCGCCTGCTTTTTTTAGCTGGAGACAATGTTCAGCATGGTCTGATTATTATCCTGGGATCACAATGCCAATTTCATTCCCACTACATACTGGGGGAGGGGGGCAGATCATCCATGCACGTTTGCGGATAAAGCTACCTCTTCCCCCCCCCCCCCCCCGAGGTTTAGAGGAACACATGCACTGTGTGTATTTTTTGGAGGGGGGCATCTTGTGTTGGGGGTCCCCCTTAACCTTGAAAATGTTGACAGTTTATGGAAGATGGTTTTTAATATTCCTTTTTCTTTGACTGGTCCTTTGATTTAAAAATGGAGGCAGTGGAGTAACATGTTACTGCTGGAGTGAACGCTGAAAAAACGTTTTGTGAGAATCGCCCTTGATGAAGCCGGGAATGGCGAAACAGGGATCTTTGTTGGGTGACTGGATGATCGTTCTGCCTGAAGAGCTGACCATTACAAGCAAAGTAACTTAAGCAATTGTTTGAACTGGAGGAGACACCCAATAGCCACAGTCTATTTTCCGTTGCAGGAGAACCGGTATCATTGAGTGATGGTAGAGTGGCTGTGTTCACTCTTTTGTGAAAACTCAACCAAAATAGAGCGTTAACTCACTCTATTGAAAAGTGTACGAAATATAATAGATAAGGATTAGGATTACAAATTTTAAATTAAAAAAAAGATATTTGGAGAGTTTTTCTGGCTAGTGATGGTGAGCGAACAGGCAGGTTTCTGCTGTATGGAAGGAATATGAGAGAATTACTGAGGCCTTTTCTCTCTGTTTAAACATCTGTTTAAAAAATGTCTTTTAAATCATCTTTTTTTTTTTTTTTTTTTTATGAAATCCTTTTTCAGTTTTAATTGCTAGAAACATACAAGGGTTGCTCAGAAAGTAATGCCCCACATGTTTTTTTCTCGGTCCAGAATGAAGATAGAGGTGTGAAACTGAAAGGATAGTAACTTGGGACTTCAAAGGACACGTGTGTAATTTTACAGTCATCCGACAAATAGCGAGACGGTAGTGATCCTTCAAATGGTGTCTGTGAGGTGACACATGGTACAAACAACAAACTGTAATTGAATTCTTGGTGGAGGAGAAAGAAAGTGTGAGAAACATTCACAAACGGTTGTGTGCTGTTTATGGAAGTTCTGCGGTAGATAGGAGCACTGTTGGACGATGGGTAAAGAGAGTAAATGCTTCAGGAAGTGGTAAAACGGAACTGGAAGATCGGCTGCGGTCTGGGCGTCTTGCCTCAGCCACCAGTCCAGACAAGTTGCAGTGCGCTGATGACATTATTCGTGCGGATCGGTGCATCACGAGTCGGGAAATGTCCGTACAGCTTTCCGTCAGTAGAAGTGGTGCAATGGCAATTATTGACTCTTTGGGATAAAGGCCTCCCCCTCAGCTTCAAAACGCTCCAACAAATCAGAGCAGATCTCTTTCCTTTGGCATTTATGTTCGGTTGTGAGACTTTGCGGAACCCATCTTGCACACACCTTTGAATATCCCAAAGACGGAAAGCTGTACGGACAATTCCCGTCTCGTGATGTGCCGATGTGGACTGGTGGCTGAGGCAGGACTTCCTTTCTTCTCCACCAAGAAATCAATTACAGCTCATTGTTTGTACCGTGTGTCACTCACAGACACCATTTGAAGGATCACTACTGCCTTGCTATTTGTCAGACGACACTAAAATTACACACGTGTCCTTTGAAGTTCCAAGTTACTACCCTTTCAATTTCACAGCTCTATCTTCATTCTGGGCTAAGAAAAAACATGTGGGGCATTACTTTCTCAGCAACCCTCGTATTTTATATAAGAGTGGCTAATGTTGAAGTTGTTTTATTTTTGGGCGTATAAGTTTCTACCCTGATGATTAGTTTTTTTTTTTTTTGTTTGTTTTTAAGTTGGTGTTAAATTTACTATTTGTGTATGTGACCCAGGGTTTTTTTGGTTGGTATTTTTTAATATTCCTACATTTGAGTTAGTAGTAGCTTACACCTGCAGAAAGTTTAGTGAAGACAAGTTCCTCCTTGATTAGATGTTTCTGATTCATAAGCTAGTTGGAGGGTCTGTGGTAAGCTCTGCCCCCTCCGTCATCACTGACTGCCCCACTAAATCTTATTGATTGATTGCCAGGGCAGCACATATGAACTGAGTTATTGCTTGCAGTAATTACTCTGTGTGGTACCTGGAGCCAGCATAAAGCACTCTTCTCCCTCTGGAGCAGCTAGTCAGGGGGAGTGGGGGTCTGTGGTAAGTTATGCCCCCTCTGTCATCACTCTTGGTCCCACAAAGTCTTATAAATTCTTTGCCAGCACTGGATCCCTGGTGAATTGGGTATTACCCTCTGTGCACCCTTCAATGTGAACAAAGATTGGGAAGGTGGGTAATGTGGTTGGGGGTTTCCAGCTTTGAGTGTTTTTATTTCTTGGGAGGTTTGATTTGGCTTAGTGTTTGTTTTCTTGGGGATTTGTCTTTGCTAATTGTGGGGTGAGTTTGGGAGTGGCTGGGGGTTATGTGCATGAGGTTTCAAGAATGTTGAGGCTAGTATTCTGGTGGTGGTGGGTAGGCGGCTTGAGGGGATGAGGTGAGGTGGATGTGTTTGTTGTTTTTTTGTTTTGTTTTTTTAAATTTCAGGAGGGCATACGTTGGCTGTTTTTTAACAAAGGTTCCCGTAGTTCACAATATTCCTGTGATGGTAAGAATGGTCCGTGTTATGGCATGAATTGCTTAAGCTGTATCGGCCAATATCTTGGTTAGCTGAGGTAAGAGGTGGAACTGTCTATCTGTTCAGGCTGCCACTAGATTGAGTGTTGTGGTGTTTAATGCCCGCTCTGTCTGTAATAAGGCAGAGTTGCTTGCGGAGTAATTTTGTGGAGTATGATTGGGGTGTGTTGTGTGTGTATAGTTATGTTGGTGAGGCAGCTTTGTCCAGCGGGGTGGGAGTGGGTCGGGGGAGAGGAGGGTGTTCTTTTTAAGTTAAATTCTGGTTGGGCTCCTCAGTGTTCCCTGCATAAAGTGCCAGAGGCGACGTGCTCGCTTTTGAGGCAAGTGAGTGACCTTGGTTTAGGGCAGGGGTCTCAAACTCAAATTGCTTTGAGGGCCAAATGAGGACTTGTAGAGTAACCCGGGGGCCGCACAAGACGCAGGCCTCATTTGCATAAGGGCATCATTTGCATAAGGGCACATTTGCATAAATATTTGCATAATGTTACCATACACTAACTTTTAGTAAACATGCCTCTTAATGAGTGTATGGATAAAGAAAGACTAAAAGATTTCTACATTACTATAAACCAGTGCCAACCACCAGGCACATTAGGAACTACTAGAAACACTGCTCATTTAGAACCCATAGCAAACCTGCCGTGTCCTAACAGCACTACCAGGACTCACAAAGCACCATACCCTAACTATCAAAAGGCAACACTGCAAATATTAAATCAACACATTTCAGAGAACAACAATACATGACCTACTCGGGAAAGAGAACAAGTGGCAATGTCAAATAGGAATTACATAAACAGAATACCTCAGCTCAGTTACACATGCAGAACATACACCATCACCAAACAAGGAATCACAATTTAGAAACAGGAAGACAATTAAACTGGGAACCCCAAAAGCCAAACTTAGAATGTACAACACTGTAGAAATAAAACTATACATTGATTTCCTCTTGTATTAAATAAAGTGCAGACGTTAAAGATGCACATTTCCAAGAGCTGACATATTTCAGTTAATAAATTCAAAATAAAGAGATATTTTTCTACCTTTTGTGCATTTTTTTTTCAGTTGCAATTGTTCCAGCCACTTTCTTCTGGTTTCTTCGTGTCTTCTGCTAACTCTCCATCGTCTGCTGTCCATTTGTCCTTTCTTCTTTCCTAGTTTTTTTCCATTCTCTCTACATCTGCTTTAACATACTAATCATTCTCCTTTTGCTCTTTCCTCATTCCTATTTCATCCACTCAAATTTTACCCCTCCATCCTCAATCCCCACTTACTCTCCCAATACCCGGCCAATTGTAGATTTTTCTTCCCTCCCACACTAAATATATTTCCCCTCTCCATTTCACTCTCCCAGCCTCATCCCATTCTAATCGTCCCCCAACATCAACTCCCTTCTAGCTCCTGCCCCACCCAGCATCCGCTCCCTTCTAGTCCCCGCATCATCAGCCCATTTCCAGTCCTAGCTCCCTCCCCTCCCAGCCCATTTCCTTTCCAAGCCCCCTTCCACTCAGCCCATTACCATTCCAAGACCCTGTCCCCATCAGCTATTTGCAGTTCAAGCTCCCCTTCCACTCAGCCCATTTCCAGTCATAGCACCCCCCCCAGTCCATTACCAGTTCTAGCCCCCCCCCCCATAGCCCATTATCGGTCCTAAGCCCCCCAACAGCCCACTTCCAGGCCTAACCCTTCCATCGCCCCATCTTCATTCTTAGCCCCCCCATAACACCATTTTCAGTCTTAGCCCCCCAATCAGACCCCCTCCCGTCCTAACCCCCATAACCCCATTTCAATTCCAACCCCCCCCCAGCAGCCCACATCAAGTCCTGCTCCCCCCCCCAGCAGCCCACATCAAGTCCTGCTCCCCCCCCCCCCCAGCAGCCCACATCAAGTCCTGCTGCCCCCCCCCCCCAGCAGCCCACATCAAGTCCTGCTCCCCCCCAGCAGCCCACATCAAGTCCTACTCCCTCCCTCCCTCCCTCCCCCCGGCAGATCCCTTCCTGCTTGCCTGCCTGCCTTGCTTGTGAGTTCTTCTCTGCTTCGGCTTTCAGAGCCGCGAAGGGAGAGCTTCTCCCTCGCGACTCTTTTAAGCTCGCCGGGGCAGATGGGAAATTTCCCCGCTGCCCCGGCGAGCTTAACAGAGTCGCGAAGCAGAGAAGAACTCACAAGCAAGGCAAGCAGGAAGGGATGGGGGCGGGACTTGCGATATTGCTGCTACCGCCGCGGCAGCAGCCAGCTTTTTTGTAAAGTTTAATTTTCCCGCGGCGGCAGCAGCAGCAGAAGCCGGTTTTTTTTTTTCCTGGGCATCGCGGGCCGCACAAAGGTCTCTCTGCGGCCCGCGGGCCGCGTGTTTGAGACCCCTGGTTTAGGGTGATAGCTGAAACCCAGGTGTCCTATAAAGCAACACTCTGATATGGCTGACTTATTGCTGCTTATCGAGGAGGGATTTTAATATTCATTCCTATTCGTCTCTCCGGGCCAGTCCAGGAAATCTTGGGTGGTCAATCCGCTCCAGCAGCTGAGGATTGGAATCTGAAAGGTTTTCCTGACAGCCTACCCAGCTCCCCTAGGTGTCAGCTACCCAGTCTTACAGTCCTCAGCAGCTGAGCTGGACGTTGTTGGAACAGCTCCCCAGAGAGACGGTTAGGAAAGTGTCAGAGTTTAGCTGTGGGTTCCTTTTTGCTAAGGTTTTTGGGGCTTTAGGTTTTAGATAGGGCTGTGCCTTACAAAAAAAAAGAAAACAAGAAGGGCAGTAAAACGAATCGCAAGAGCACGGCTGAGAAGCAGAATTTATCTGAAAGGGCTCTGCTCCGTCAGCAACGCTAGCGGTCGGGGAAGCTCCTCTTGACCCTCTCTGCTCCGTCTGCACGAGGTAGAGCCTGCCTCTTTTGGACGGTGCGATTCGGCAGTGGTTAAGCAGGCCTGGGAGCCCCAGTGTCCTCTCCCTGCATTTGTCGGCATCCTTGCATCTGCTTGCCGTTAGCAACGGCGCTGCGGTGCTTGTAGGATCGCTGGAGCTTAGATCAGTCAGCAACTGGTGAGTCTTCTTTAGCTTTTAAATTCTGGTTTTGTGAGCATTTCTGTGACCGCGGGGTTTAGCTTCTCTGCGGGTGGTTTCCTTGACACGCGTTTTTTTTTTCTTGGTTTAATCTTGGGCACTCCTTTCGGAGCCAGAGTGTTTTATTGGCAATTGTCTTTCTTTCGGGGGGATTAGTTTTTTTTGGGGCGGTGTTAGCATGGAGGATATTTCCTCAGAGTCTGGTCCTCTGTTGCCTCTCGGTGCAGGGGAAAGAGCGGGAACGGCGGCCATTTTGTCTGATCAGGCCGGTGCTCCCGCGCCCCCTACTAAACCCCACAAGAGGAAAGCGAAGACGCAGAAACAGCCTGCGGTTACAGAATTAATGCCTCAGCCAGTTCTTGCAGCGCAGCAGGGTCTCAGTGCTTATTTTTCTCCAGAGTTTATTCTTCTTTACATCAGGCTTACCTCCTGAAACAGACACAGGTCGCTCTCCCTCCTGCACCTGACAACCTTTTTGGTTCTCTGGTAGCAGCCTCTTCAGAGGTTTACTTGGGGGAATCTAGCTCTGCGGTGCTGCAGGGCAGGGGCCAAACTACGGAGCATACTGAGGCTCCTAGTGGGCTATTCCCAGGAGGGGGGAGGAAGGTGACTTTCTCTCTGATCCAGGCTTAGAGGCTTGGTCAGGGGATTTGGAGGAAGGCGAGCTGGGTCCTGGGGAGGATCCTAATGTTTTTCGGATGTTCCGTAAGGAAGAGCTGGGGGCCTTAATCTCTCAGTCTCTTTCAGCTTTGAATTTAGTCCTTCCAGCCATACAGCAGGAGCCCTTAGAAGATCCTTTGCTGCAAGGGTTCAGATCTGAACACAAGTGTTTCCCTGTTCATCGCGTTATCAAACAGATGATAGAGGCTGAATGGGAATTTCCGGAAGCCTCTCTCCGGGGGGGGTCGGTGGCCGATGGCTCGGCTTTACCCTGTGCCTCAGGAAGAGAAAGACCTATTGCGTATGCCCAAGGTGGATGCTCTGGTGTCGGCCGTCACTCGTAAGACCACCATCCCTGTTGAAGGGGGGACTGCTCTCAAAGATTTACAAGATCGCCGTTTAGAGGCGCTTTTGAAACAGGCCTTTGATTCTAGTGCCTTAGCCCTCCAAGCGTCTATTTGTGGTGCTTATGTGTCTCGAGCCTCCATCCGCTGGCTGCAGGGGGAGCAGTCTTCGGAGAGAGTGGAGGACGCTCCTGCAGACGTGGCAAAGGTGGAGTCGGCGGCTGCCTATCAAACGGATGCCTTTTATGATTTGGTTCGCATTTCGGCTAAAGCTATGGCTTCCGTAATCGCCGCTAGGCGTTTCCTTTGGCTTAGGAATTGGGCGGCAGATGTGTCCTCCAAGGCGCGTCTTAGTAAATTGCCGTATAAAGGCAAGCTCTTATTTGGGGAGGCCTTAGACAAGATTGTTAAAGATTTGGGTGACTCCAAAGGGGGGCGTCTGCCGGAAGACCGTCCAAGGGTTTCGAAGCAGAGGTCCTTGCTGCGGGGTCAGAGTCGGGACTTTCGCAGGTTTCGGGGTGCACGTTTCACTCCTTATCAGCGCGGTCGGTTTGTCTCTAGAGGACATCCCTTTCGGGGATCCAGAGGTTTCGGTAGGGGCTACTTTTGGTGCCCAGCAGGCCGCTGCCAAGAAGTCCCAATGAAGTGAGGCCGGTCCAGGTGGAGATTCCAGTAGGAGGTCGGTTACAGCTGTTCCTCTCCACCTGGGCCAGTATCACCACGGATCAGTGGGTTCTGGAGGTTATCAGAGAGGGTTATGCCTTAGAGTTTGCGCACAGGATTCCAGACGCGTTTGTCCTGTCCCCCTGTGGCCCGCAGGCAAAGAGGGACGCGGTGGCAGAGACACTCCGTCGTCTGTTGTCTCTTCAGGCGGTGGTCCCGGTGCCTGCCGACCAGTGCGGCTTAGGTCGATACTCGATTTATTTTGTGGTTCCCAAGAAAGAAGGTTCTTTTCGTCCTATTTTAGACCTCAAGCACGTGAATTGTTGTTTGAGGGTGCCTCATTTTCGGATGGAAACCTTACGGTCGGTGATTCGCTCGGTTCGCCGAGGCGAGTTTCTTGCTTCCATAGATATTACGGAGGCTTACCTGCACATTCCTATCCGGACCGAACACCAGCGGTATCTATGCTTCGCGGTGCCCATGGGTCATTTTCAGTTTCGGGCATTGCCGTTTGGGCTTGCCACGGCCCCTCGCACCTTCACCAAAGTAATGGTCGTGGTAGCGGCTGCGCTCCGAAAGGAAGGGATTCAGGTTCATCCCTACTTGGACGATTGGTTGATACGGGCGCCGTCGCAGACGGAGTCAGTGCAGGCCACGGCGCGAGTAGTGCAAGTCCTGGAGCAGTTAGGATGGGTCATTAATCATGCAAAGAGCCATTTGGAACCAGTTCGGCGGTTGACCTACCTGGGGGCCCTATTCGACACGGGAGTAGGGTCGGTTTTTCTTCCGGAAGACAGAGTGCGGAAAATCTTAAAGCAGGTGGCAGCGTTTCTGCGAGTCAAGGCTCCGACGGCTTGGCGATACCTGCAGTTGCTGGGATCAGTGGCGGCAGCTTTGGATTTGGTTCCGTGGGCAAGGGCTCACATGCGGCCGCTACAGAGCGCCTTGTTGTCCGTTGGTCCCCTCAAGAGCATCCTCTCTCGCGCAGGATTCGTCTGTCCAGAACCCGTGCGTCTCAGCTTGCACTGGTGGTCGAGTCCAGTCCATCTTCAAGTGGGAGTCCCTCTGGAGGTGTCCAACTGGGTGTTGCTCACGACGGACGCAAGCCTCTACGGGTGGGGGGCGCATTGTCTGGGTCGTGTGACGCAAGGTGTGTGGTCAGCAGAGGAGAGGACCTGGTCGATCAATCGTTTGGAGCTCCGGGCAGTCCGTCTCGCGCTGCTTGTCTTTGTAGAAGTGCTTGCAGGGCAGGCAGTGCGGGTTTTCTCCGACAATCAGGTAACAGTTTCTTACATCAACAGGCAAGGCGGCACGGGCAGTGCTCTGTTGTTGCACAAATGCCTGCTACTGTTTCAGTGGGCGGAGGCCCATGTGGCCGGCAAGGACAACGTGCAGGCGGATTATCTCAGTCGTCATCGTCTGGATCCGGGAGAGTGGGAACTGGACGAGGCAGTTTTTCGGGAGATTTCTTGGAAGTGGGGCAGCCTGTTCTCGACCTTATGGCTACCCAGTGCAATGCTAAGGCCGTGCGGTTTTTCAGCCGTCGTAGGGAGCACATGTCGGAAGGTATGGGTGGTCTCGTTCAGCCTTGGCCTCGAAATCAGCTCCTTTATGTGTTTCCCCCGTGGCCGCTCTTGGGGAGGGTCATTCAAAGAGTGGCTGCGCACAGGGGTCCGGTGATTCTGGTGGCTCCAGATTGGCCTCGGTGTCCTTGGTATGCCGACCTGATGCGACTACTCAGCACCTCCCTGGCGGCTGCCCGCACGCGGCGATCTCTTGAGACAGGGTCCGGTACTCATGCCGGAGGTGGATCGATTCTGTCTTATGGCTTGGCTCTTGAACGGCGCCGGTTGCAACGCAAGGGCTACTCCAGTGCGGTGATAGCTACCCTGTTACAGTCCAAATGGCGGTCCACATCGTTGGCGTACGTTCGAGTTTGGCGTTTATTTGAAGCTTGGTGTATTGAGCGTAACGCGTTCCCCGGAGGGGCGTCGCTCCCAGATATTTTAGGTTTCCTTCAGGGGGGTTTGGAGAAAGGTTTGGCGCTTAGTACCTTACGGGTTCAGGTGGCGGCTCTGGCCTGTTATAGAGGTAGAATACAGGGCAAGCCGCTTGCTTCCCATCCTGATGTGCTCCGTTTCCTTCGGGCCACTAAGAACATTAGGCCTCCGAGGCGTCCGGTGGTTCCTCCGTGGGATTTGAACCTGGTGCTCCAGGCGTTGTCAGACCCGGCGTTTGTCGGACATCGGTCGGCGCACCTGCGGGAGTTGTCCTGGAAGACGGCTTTTCTGGTGGCCTTGTGTTCGGCTAGAAGGATTTCCGATCTTCAGGCACTCTCATGCAAGGAGCCGTTCCTTCGCTTTTTCAGCGGAAAAAGTGGTGTTGCGACCGGTACCTTCTTTTCTTCCCAAAGTGGTTTCTCCTTTTCACATCAATCAGGTGGTTTCCTTTCCTACCTTCGAGGGGTTGGGGAACAGTGACTTGGATCGGTCCCTTAAGCGGCTGGACTTGGGCCGAGTGTTGCGTAAGTATCTCAAGGTGACAGCGTCGTTTCGTCAGTCGGACAGGTTGTTTGTTCTCTACGGCGGCGCAGCGAAGGGTAAGGCGGCCACCAAAGCATCTATCGCTCGCTGGGTAAAACATGCTATTCGCGTCACGTACGAAGCCAAGGGGAAGCCGGTTCCTCAGGGTCTGGGAGCTCATTCAACCAGAGGTCAGGCTACCTCTTGGGCGGAGTATGCGTTAGTTCTGCCAGTGGACATTTGTCGAGCGGCTACGTGGTCCTCTTTACACATGTTTGCGCGACATTATCGGTTGGATGTTCAGGCTTGGGAAGACGCCAGTGTGGGCGCGGCGGCGCTTGTTGCAGGTCTCGCAGGTCCCTCCCGGATTTAAGTACTGCTTTGGTACTTCCCAAGATTTCCTGGACTGGCCTGGAGAGACGAATAGGAAGAAGAAATTAGGCCTTACCTGCTAATTGTCTTTCCTTGAGTACTCTCCGGGCCAGTCCAGGACCCTCCCTGGGTATATCTGCGAGTTTCAGGTGAGAATGATGCTTGTTCGGTCGATTCTTCTTTTGGCAGGGTGCTGTACAATGCAGTGGTTTAGGATGCTGAAGTTCCTTTTGGGAAAGGACAATATGTAAAAAAAAAAAAAAAAAAAAAGGGAAAACCAACCCTCATCGCACGGGTTTGCAAGAAGTTCAAGAGTGAATGGGGAAAAGTAATTTCCCGTGGAGCTTAGCGGCTGCAGCGATGCTGCTGTGACACTGCTGCTCTTCAGGGCCAGACTGTGTTTATCAGTCAGTACGGCAATTAAGTACTGGAGCATGCTTACATGTCTACAGGCGTTACTGTTGAAAAGGCACAGCATTTTGCCTGGTTTTTATGTTTTTCTTAGGTTATAAGTGTTCTTAGGGCTAGCTTCCCTGCTTTGTTACCGAGAGACAGAGTAGCTGACACCTAGGGGAGCTGGGTAGGCTGTCAGGAAAACCTTTCAGATTCCAGTCCTCAGCTGCTGGAGCGGATTGACCACCCAAGATTTCCTGGACTGGCCCGGAGAGTACTCAAGGAAAGACAATTAGCAGGTAAGGCCTAATTTCTTCTTAGGAGGCTTGGTGTTCACTCTCCTCAGTGAGCGTTTCAGGGACAGTATGATACACATAGGCTTTGTACGATTTGTAACTGGTGCAACTCACATAAGGGGACATACCCTAGATTGGTCATCTTGAAGCAGGAGGGTGGTGAGGTGGGACTGTCGGGGTTCCAGATGTCCCCATTTTTTTGGTCAGACCACCACCTGTTGTCTTTTTTTTATTGACTTTTTCTTGTCCTCTTTTTGTCAAGTGGATCCAGCTAGTGTTTGTTGCGGCTTAGGTGAGAAGTTTCCTCCCAGGAGATGTTGCAGGCCTTGCCAGTTTGGCCTACACACCCATTGAAGGCTGAGGAGTTGGTTTCCTCTTGGAACTTGGGGTTGAGTGAGATGTATGATCTATTTGTTGCTGGTTCAGAAGGCGAAGGTGTCTGACTACCATAGTATTCCTTTCTCCCCCCCCTCCCCCCCCCATGGTATACACCTACGCTTCATATTTCGAAGCAAGAGCTCTAGCATCTTGAGAGACGTTGGAGGAAGTCGTTTGATTTTGACACACGTGTGGTCTGGAAGTGGGCGGCAACAACGTATCATCAGGCTTTGCATGATGCTAATTAGGTGGGAGTATTGGGGGAATTTAGTTGCGACATTTTTGTTTGACTCGCAGGCTTTGTATCAGATGGTTCAGCCTTTCTGGTTAGGGGTTCCTGGCTTATAGGTTCTGTTTCTTGTGAGGAATTAACACATTTCCAAACCAAGATGGCCACTTTGCATCAAAACTTGGCAGTCATACCAGATTGTTTGTTTTTTTTAAGTCAAATTTATCTGATCTTGAGTCAGTTTGGACGGAGTTTTGGAACCGGCTGAACTCTGAACCTTTGGCTCTCCTATCTTGGACTGAGTTTTCCCTCTGCTGAGGTGCATCACTGGTTTGGTTGTGATGAATGGACTACCTGTAGATCTGATCCCTACCCACCAGCTTTGCTGCAGTTGGATGGTGAGAAGATTGAGTCTCAACTTCGTCAAATTGTTAATGCAGCCCTTCGGGGAAGGCATTTTTCTAGTAGCCTTGAAGCAAGCGCTGATTACCTTTGTGCCTAAGGATTTTTCTTTTGGACCTGGATAAGCCGGAGAATTATAGGTCTATCTCTAACCTTCCCCTTTTGGGTGAGGTTATTGAAAAGGCCATGGTGAGTCAGCTGTTTTTTTTGGAGGCTACTCACGTGTTGTATGAGAAACAGGCAGGCTTTTGTCAGTACAGTAGTACTGATATCCTTATGATCATCTTGACAGATGTGCACAGTCCCTTGGATAAGGGCCAGCTTGGTCTTTTTTTTGTTAATTGCTGGATGTTTCCATTGCATTTGATAGTGTTTGTCATGATTTGTTTCTGGATTGCCCGGGCATTGCAGCTCCCAATCAGATTGTTTGTTTGCTGGTGGTACCATCCGTTTGGGCAATGCATAAAACCTGACATAGGGATAAGGTGTTTTCTCCATGGACGAGCAGGATTGTCAGCCACATCAAGTGATGTCATCCGACGGTGCCATTCACAGAAGTGCTTTCCAGAACTTAGAAAGGCTAGGCCTTTCTGAGTATGGTAGGTAGCGTTTCCCCCACCGATCTGCCCCTAGCCAACCCAGTCTTCCTTCTTCCACCTTGCCAGCAAGATAGATTTCACAACTCTCCAATAACATAACTATAAAAAATAAAAATAAAAATAGACTGACTCATCTAGCAAGACTCCAAGATGCCCAAACCGGGCTTCAAGAAATGCCCACTCTGTGGGAGAAAAATGAATAGCACCGACAGACACGATCGGTATGTGCAGTGCCTAGGAGCCCACCATTGAGTGGAGGATTGCCCCTTTTGCCCCAAAATGTCGCCCAGGGCACAAAAATCAAGGAGCCTCGTACTACAAGATCATGCTTGCTCCACATGCTCCGGGACAGGATCTACCCACAGACAATGGCTAGCATGCTGCAGTTCTCAAACACGGGATGCACCCACTCGAGCCTCCATCCCCGGCCGTCCGACCGCCGAATCTGTCCCTGATCGTGCTGCCACAAGAGTGGAATCCCCAGCTACCTGTGCTCCTCCTCCAGAAGGACCGCTGCAGGACAAAGGATCCCAGCAGCACGCTGGACCCCGGCATCATGGCGGTGCCCATGCTGCTCACATGGCTGCTTTAAGTTCTGCCTCCTCCAGTGTCATTGGGCAGCGTCCCAGCAGCCATAGCAAGTGTCACCGCATTGATAAGGATGCTCAACACTCCATTAAGGGGAGCCCTGAAGGATGTGGCCATACCAATGCTGAAACTCCGCTCCGTACAGACAGAGGGACCTCAAGGCAGATTGCAGAATGGCCCTCCACACAGACACTTCGCTGCTCTCCGCACCGTGCATCCAAGCACCGCAAGAGCCGCAGCAGGGACAGTAGGAGCAGCAGCAAAGACTATGGGAACCATGGCAAGAGACAAATGGGAACCACGGCAGACAAAAAAGGACACCTTCCCCCAGCAGCAGTGAGGACAACAGAAGGAGGAGGTGACACAGGAAAAGGAAGCACCGTGTCTCCAGCTCCTCTTCCTCATTCTCTGCTAGTGGACACTGCAGGTGAAGCAAGGTCAGTCAGGACAGCACCCTGGCGATTCTTCAACTTATCACCATCTTCCTGCAGGGCATGAGCTAGTCTCTTCAGGGCGCACTTGGCCACCAGGCTCCCCTTGGCCATGGACCCTAGCAGGAAGCCCACCTAACCAGTTCCCCATCAAACCCACTGCTGCGGGACGCATCCTCTATGCCGGCCCTCATCCAGTTCCTTGATGACCTACTCACCGAGGCGAGCAGGGAGGAGGAGTCGGTTGTCCTAGCCTCGGTCACCACCAGGGGCATCACATCGGGGGATGTGCGCCAAGCCACGGGTTCTGAAGACAACTCACTCTTGCCATCCCCTACGCCTACCAAAGACCTCACCTACCCCCAAGTTCTTGAGGAAGGTAGCAGCTACCCTGGGCCTTGCTCCCCCAGACGCTGCAGACCTTCAGAGTCCCAAGGTATTAAAATATCTGGATGCCACCAAACCCATCCTACACCACCTGAACCACATGGCAGCAGCAACACAGGTCGTGACCTTTGCATGTCTGCACATGCGCTTCCTTTAGTGGCACCTGTGCACACACTGGAACCAACAGTCGCAGTCACTAGCGACGCGCATCCTACTGGAGACTCACGTCAAGGAAGGTCTCAGCTGGTGGACTGCTGCTGGTGGACCACCCCCAGGAACCTAACAGGAGGCAAGGATCTCCACTATGCCACACACCAAGTCATCATCACCACAGATGCATCTCACAGCAGGATGGAGGACGCATCTCCTACACCTCTGCACCCAAGGGATGTGCGCACCCAAGGAGAGGAAGTTCCACATCAATCTGCTAGAGCTCAGAGCAATCCAGTATGCACTGAGAGCCTTCTTGCCTCACCTCAAGAGCAAGACAGTCCTGATACGGGCGGACAACTAAGTGGCTGTGTTTTATGTCAACAAGCAAGGGAGGATGGGTTTGCGAGCCCTCTGCAAGGAGACCTTGGTGATACGGTCCCTTGCACTGTCGTGTCATTGTCAGCTGTGGGCCTCCTACCTGCTGGGCGAACAAAACATCCTGGTGGACAGGCTGAGTCGCCAGCTAAAACCCCCATGAGTGAACATTAGACCCCAGAGTAGCAGAATCCCTCTTCCACCACTGGGGACGACTGCAGATAGACCTCTTTGCCACAGAGCAGAACTCTTAAGTGCCACATCTGCTCAAAATGCCCATTCTCCAAGAGCAAAGCAATGGCTGCCTTTGACGTATCATGGGGAGAGTGGTCTGTAGCGTATGCCTTTCCTTCCACATCACTGATCTCCCTGACTCTACAGAAAATCATGAGGGACAGAGCACAGGTCATCTTCATAGCCCCACACTGGCCCCACCAGATGTGATTTCCACTCCTAAACAGACGTGCCCAGCACCGCCAGTGCGGCTTTCCCTTCAACTGGATCTGCTCACCCACAACCACCGGAGCACACGACACCCCAGCCTCCAAGCCCTCGCTCTGTCAGCATGGAGATTGAGCGGAGGATGCTAGCATCCTCCGCTCAATCTGCAGAGGTGCAGAACATCATCCTTGCAGCAAGACTACCATCCACCAGAAAGTCCTACGGCCTCAAATGGAAGCGCTTCAGCATCTGGTGCGCTGCACAAGGCCTGGACCCATTCACCTGCCAGGTGTCTCGGATCCTCCAGTATCTCACCTCCCTATCTTGGAAGCCCAGACCAGCTGTATGCCACGCTTTAAGAAAAGTGGAAGGAAGTTCAAAAAACTGCCAGCATGGTTTAAAGGTGAGGTCAGAGAGGCTGTTGCCAAAAAAAGCATCTTTCAGGAAATGGAAAAAAGAGCCAAATGACGAAAACTGGAAACAGCACAAGCACTGGCAAGTTAAATGCAAGGCATTGATAAGGCAGGCAAAGGGAGAATTTGAGAAGAAGCTTGCTGCGGAAGCAAAAACGCGTAATAAAGACTTCTTCAAGCACATTCATAGCAAAAAACCTGTGAGAGAGTCAGTTGGTCCATTTAGATCAGGGGTCTCAAACTCCAGTCCTGGAAGGCCGCAAACCAGTCAGGTTTTCAGGGTATCCCTGACTGGTTTGCTGCCCTCCAGGACTTGATTTAGATGATAGAGGGGTTAAAGGGGCACTAAGAGGCAACAAGGTGATAGCGGAGAGACTGAATTCTTTGCTTCAGTCTTTATTGAGGAAGATGTAGGGATGTTACCCATGACTGAAGTGGTATTTAAAGGTGCAGAAGAATTTGAAGGAAATATCGATACATCGGGAAGATGTATTATAACTATTTGATAAACTGAAGAGTAGCAAATCACCTGGACCGGATGATATACATCCAAGGGTGTTGAAAGAACTGAAATATGAGATTGCAGACCTGCTATTAATAATCTGTGATCTATCATTAAAATCATCTGTAATACCTGAAGACGACAAATGTAACACCAATATTTAAAAAGGGTTCCAGGGGTGATCCGGGAAACTACAGACCGGTGAGCCAGACATCAGTACCAAGAAAAATGGTAGAAACCATCATAAAGAACAAAATTGCTGAACATGTAGATAGCCATGGCTTAATGGGAGACAGCCAACATGGCTTTAGACAAGGCAGATCTTGTCTTAATAATCTGTTATGTTTTTTTGAAGGTGTGAATAAACAGGTAGACAAAAATGAGTCGGTTGATATAGTGTATTTGGACGTTCAGAAAGCCTTTGACAAGGTCCCTCAGAGACTTTTGGAAAAACTAAAGAGTCATGGGATAGGAGGCAGTGTACTATTGTGGATCAGGAACTGGTTAAAAGATAGAAAGCAGAGGGTAGGGCTAAATGGCAAATTTTCCCAATGGAGAAAGGTGAATAGTGGTGTACCCCAGGGATCTGTGCTGGGTCTGCTGCTTTTTGACATATTCATAAATGACCTGGAAAGTGGAATAACGAGTGAGGTTATCAAATTTGCAGATGACACAAAACTATTTAAAGTTGTTAAAACCCATGAGGATTGTGGAAAATTGCAAGAGAATCTTGATAAATTGGAAGATTGGGCATCAAAATGGCAGATTAAATTTAATGTGGACAAGTGCAAAGTTATGCACTTAGGGAAGAACAACCCAAGCTATGGTTACAAGATGCATGGTTCCACATTAGGAATCACCGCCCAGGAAAAAGATTTAGGCGTCATCGTGTTAAAACCCTCTGCCCAGTGTGCAGCGGCAGCCAAGAGAGCAAATAGAATGCTAGGTATCATAAGGAAAGGAATGGAAAATAAAACAAAGGATATTATAATGCCTGTGTATCATTCCATGGTGCGACCGCACCTTGAATATTGTGTGCAGTTCTGGTTGCCGTATCTTAAAAAGGATATAGCATTATAAGAAAAGGTTCAGAGAAGAGCTACCAAAATGGTAAAGGGGATGGAAGGATACCCCTATGAAGAGAGGCTAAAATGGTTAGGGCTCTTTAACCTGGAAAAGAGACGACTGAGGGGAGATATGATAGAAGTCTATAAATTAATGAATGGAGTGGAACGGGTAAACGTAGATCGATTTGTTTATGTTATCAGAATATAGAAAGACTAGGGGACATGCAATGAAGCTACAGGGTAAACTATTTAAGACTAATAAGAGAATATTTTTTCACTCAATGTGTAATAAAACTCTGGAATTTGTTACTGGAGGATGTAGTAAAGGCTGTTAGCGTAGCTGACTTTAAAAAAGGTTTGGACAAGTTCCTGGAGGAAAGCTCCATAAACCATTATTATTTTTTTTTATTGATTTTTAGTCATATACAACAACCAAAATAAGTACAGGTCAATCCAATAAAAATAAATACTAAGAAAATCAATATTACAATAGGCAATATACACCATGATATAGTCCACATTATGGAACCCCGCTGCTAAACAGGGAAGAAAGACTATTAAGAAAACAGAATACAAACTATCCACGATATGGAGGCTGTGACCCCACACCCACTTAAACCCCTTTTCCAGATAAGAAAGTTTCTAAATGGGATACTTCAACAAAAGTATATGAAGCACCCTCATAGCTAAGGATACATTTGCATGGAAACTTCAAGAAAAACTTAGCACCCAATGCCAAAACCCAAGGCTTAAGATCTAAAAACTGCCTCCGGCGCATCTGGGTGCTACGAGAAACATCAGGAAAAATATTAACTGATTGACCACAAAATTTCACAGTTTTGGTCTTAAAAAAGGCCCTCAATATACGTTGTTTAATATCAACAGAGGAAAACGTGACCAACAAAGTAGCTCTAACATTAATTATGTCCTGGGAGTTTTCCAAAAAGGCAGTCAAATTTGTCATAGGAGAAGCGATCTCATCGGGTTCCCCATCAACCGAATTGTTTCTTATAAGTAGAAGGAATATAGTAAATCTGCAGGAAATCAATATTATCAGAAATACCCAGGACTTCCTTAATAAATTTAGCCAGCAAAATCCTGTGAGATGACAACGGAGACTGGGGAAAATTCAGGAAACGCAAGTTGGAAGCACGCATGGAATTTTCCAGGTGCTCCAACTTAGAATGGATCAAAAGGGAATCTTTAATACCGGCCACACTAGAGGAATAAATTGGAAGAACCAGTGGATTCGCTGCTCTTGAAGGAGGTGTGGAGCTGCTTACCTATCTGGGGGCTGCCGTTGCTGCGGAGGTGTGGTGGACCGCTGCTTTCCTCCCTATCTCATCACAGGCACAGCCGGGACAGCCTGACCGAGGTCTTCCCTTCTTTGGATTGTTGCATATATTTTGCGCTCTATACGCGGAGCGTGTTCCGAAGGGGCGTGTCCAAAGGGGCTAGTCCCGCCCCTTCGGCGTCACTGCGGCGTCTGAGGTGCAGCGGCGGTGCTGGCTTCTGTTTTCTCTGCTTTATTCAGGTTTGATTCCTATTATTGTGTGATTTTTCGCTTAATGTTTGGTTTCCTTTAAACATGGGGAAACGGAAAGCCAAGGCAGGGGGCAAAGTGCCGGAGGTCTCGGCTGGAGAAGCTAAATCAGTCGGGCCCCTGGACAAACACTTTGTTCCCCTCCCGATAGCACAATCTTCCCCGGAATTGGTATCTCTCAGCTCCGATGGCAGATTCCCCCCCCCCCCCCCTTTGCCTCCTATTCCTGCTTCTTTTCATGAGTGTCCTGTGAATGCTTCCTCATCGGCGAGAACAATGCCTTTGATTACTTTTCCGAAGCCGATTTTGTCGGTTGGGAAGGGAAGTTCTTCGGAACTTCCCTCCCCTTCCCCAGAAACCAACATTACCTTAAAAGATATTTGGGCAGTGTTAAAAGGCATTGATTCTAAGATGTCTTCTTCTTTTCTTTCTTTCTTCTACATTTTCTCAGGAAACTGTTTCTTCTCTGCAGCAATTAGATGCTAAAGTCACTGTTCTTGACACTACTGTTAGTGCATTAGAGTCCCAGGTACTTCCAATTTATAAACCATTATTAAAAAGGGACCCAGGATATCAATGCTTGACCCAATACAAGCATTGTGGAACCTGTGTCTTTTTGGGGAAACTGCTAGGTACATATGACCTAGCTTGGCCACTGTTGGAAACAGGATACTGGGCTTTTGGTGGACCTTGGTCTGACCCAGTATGGCATATCTTAAGTTATTTAACCCTTGGCCTCAATACCTAGTCAAGAGTCAACCTTTTGGCTATAGTGGCCTTTCATCAATGTGCGGCCCAGAGATCGGTCGCCACACTAAGTTTGATCACCCACTTTATGAAAGGCCTGAGAAACCTGAGGCCTGCAGTATGGCCTCCCATCCCACCCTGGGACCTCAATATCGTTCTCCAACAACTGACACAGGAGCCATTGGAACCGCTGCAGTCTGCAGCCTTGAAAACTCTTCCTCATTGCCATCACATCTGCTAGAAGGATGAGCGAGCTGCAGGCCCTTGTGGCACACCCCCATTACACACAGCTGCACCCACCCAAGGTATGTCCCAAAGGTAACTACAACATTCCACATCAGCTAGGTGATCAAGCTCCCCACCTTCTACCCAGAGCCCCATGCCTCATTGGAAGAACAGACTGCACTCTCTCGACTCCGTCAGGACCCTGAGAACATACCTCCACAGAACTCAGCCATTAAGGACACAGCTCTAAAACACCGCAAAAGAGCACCATGGTACTCTACATAATCAAAAAACAGAACTCCGATGACTTGAACGCTGCTGGCGTCGCCAACGTGACCCATCCAATCTCACCTCCTACACTGTAAAACTCCACACCTACGGCAAAAAAAACCCTAAAGCAGAAAAGAGAATATAATGAGAACTTAATCCTACAATACATAAGTAAACTTAGGGAACTATTTTCCTTAGCCAATGCTCTTCTAAAAGACACACCAAACCAAGAATTAGAAGACAAAATCTCCCCTCAAACCATAGCAGACCACCTTTGCTCCAAATACACCTCTCCCTCATCCAAAACCAGTGTCCATATGCATGCCCAACCCCCCAAGATAACCCCCACAACAACATGGAACCAGTTCAACCCCCCCCCCCCGTCCCTTAAAACATAAGCTTTTTAATGATATCAATCTATTAACACCACTACCTCTGCTCTAGATCCATGCCCGTGAAATCACATGGATTAAAAACACAAAAATACTAAGCCCCTTCATTCAATCCATGGTCACAACCTCCCTGAAAACTGGTATTATGTCCACCCCGCTGAAAAACAGCTCTATCTGCCCCATCCTAAAAGGAAATAAACTTGACCCCACTTCACCAGCATCCTACAGGCCGATCTCAAATATTCCCCTATTAGCAAAAAATAACTGAAAAATCTGTACAAAACCAGCTTCAAAACTTCATTGATGATCACTCCCCCCCTCGATCCCTTCCAACATGGTTTCAGAAAGAATCATGGTGTAGAAACCCTGATTACTTCCCTCCTCAACTCAATAATAACATACACCCAATCCCCCAACCAAGGATGTACCCTAATCTTCCTTGACATATCCTCAGCCTTTGATTTGCTCCTTGACAGACTCTATGACATAGGCCTCAGAGACACAACATTAAACTGGTTCACCTCATACCTTGAAAACAGAACACAACGAGTACGAATTGGCAAGAAAACCTCCCAACCATTCACCCTTCCTCAAGGAGTCCCCCAAGGCTCCAGCCTCTCAGCACTCCTCTTTAACATCTTTCTCCAACCTATATGAGAAATAGTCCAAGAATACCACATACAATATCACCTTTACACCGATGACATAATGTTCTTTGCTCCCTTTAACGTATCCAAGCCAAACCTCACCAACATCAGCAATTGCTTCACCAAAATAAGATAGTGGCTCCACCGCCACAACCTTATAATTAATCAGTCCAAAACAGAAGCCATCCAAATCTCCTCCAACCATTCCTTTATCCCCCCGCCCTCCTTTCTCCTTGGAGACCTCACAATCATAGTAAAAACACAAGTCAAGTACCTAGGCCTAATAGACCAAAACCTTACCTTTCATGAACAGATAAAAAGAACAACCAATTCCAGTAACCTCAAGATATGGACACTAAGGAATCTCCATTCATTACTAAACCCAGACTCCTTTCGAACTGTCTGCCAGGCCCTTACTACCTTGACCCTTGACTACTGTAACCTTATGTACCATGGTCTCCCAAAACACCCCCTACACCCCCTCCAGATGGTGCAAAATACCCTGGCGCGTCTAACGCATTCACCACAACATGCACACATCACCCCCATTCTAAAGAACCTTCACTGGCTTCCCCATACAAGCAAGGATAAAATTCAAAATCATCACCTTAATTTACGAAGTTCTTCACAATGAATCAGCCTCATGTTTACTCGCACTCCTCTCAAGACTAAACTCTTCCAGACCACGTAGACCCAACACAGTAAATAAACATTCTCAGCATCCCAAAAACAAAGAAAGAAATGCAACCAATCCACTTGCAATCGTGTCTTCTCCCTCTATGCCCCTCTATATGGAATGCCCTCCCCCTGGCCTAAGAATTCCGTAAAATGCTCAAAACCTTCCTTTTCTCTGAATACTACCCACTACCCCCTTAACTCCCAGTGCCCCATCCTAATTAACCCCCATTAAACCAGCAAACTCCCCCTCTCTCCCTCCATCCCCCTAACTACACCCCCCTTTTTCCAACTCCTCCAATTAATATAAATAGTTCAATTTCAATGTTCAACCATTGTTAAAATTGTTGTTATTCTCTGTAAAACAGCTTTAACCTCACTGTTGTTTTTGTTCATTGTAAACCGTTTTGAATTGGAGAAAAACAGTATATAAAAAAAGGTTAATGTCAAGGGCCAATATGAAATTCTTTTCAGCAGGAGCTTCAATTGCTTGATTTACAACTGTTTTGAAAGGTTGTAAAGATTTTTCTTTTTCAGTGAGCTTTTGGTTCAGCTTTTGGGGGTCTGAGAATTGAGGGGAATGTGTCTTTTTGGGGTGGGTTGGTTTTGGGTTTTATTTTTTTATTCTTATGGTTTGTTTTATGATGTAGCATTTATTCTGATGTGTACCGTGCTGGGTGGTATTCCGTTGTGCAGTATAGAAGTGCAATAGTCTATGAAGGGAACCTGTCACGGTTCAGACAGTTGTGTAGTGGGAGTTCCAAGTTATTATTCTCCCTCTCCCACCCACCCACCCACCTACCTATCACCTTTTTTTGGCATGTGTGTGTCTGTGATATTTCTCTCACTAGGTGGACTCTGAGGCTGACATTTTACAGGAGTCTTTCCACATCCTCTCCACCGCAGCCCCGCTGAGAGGTGTGGTAATAAGACATTTTCTGCAAACTATAAATAGCAGAGGAGCTTTTAGTGACTTTCAACTAAAAATATCCTGATAGATGTTGGCGTTATCAAGGGTCTAAAAATATGTCACCCTCCAGGGGCATTAAAGGACCAGCTGTCTAAATGGGCTTGCGCTGAAGATAATCCGCTATCTGGTGATGAAACTTTAATTTTCATGGCCAAACATAATTTAATATTACTGTTTTCCTTGCTTATTCATTGGGATGGCCATTTTGCTTGTGACTGATGTCATTCAAGTACAGAATGGGATCAATGATCTCGCTGGAAGCAGGAACATGGGGAGAGGGGTGCACACCCAGAGAGCTTCCTAGGACCTCTTGTCTCAGATGAGGCAGAAATGGTATCTCTGTAGTTTGTGCCCCTTTTATATAATATGCAGTGTAGAGTATGAGCCTTTGAATTGGTATGGTTACACAGTGAACTTGTGTTTTAATGCTACCTGCGGGCAGAGGTTCAGATCCCAATGCGGACACCAACTCTGTAGCAAGTCATGTGACTGCTACCTCCTATCCCCTTTTACTTTTTGACTGGAAGAGCTTTGGTGTTAACACTCCCAAGTCTAGATCTCTTTAATCTTTCATCTTTTGCCTTGATTTTGAGGACGTGTGAGGGATGTTTGTAAAGCACTCAGGGGTGCAGTTTGCAGGACAAGAGGATATAAGTAGTCCCCAACATCTTGGGAGAGCTTTATGCTGCCTCTGCTTATTTTTCTAACCCCTTCCATTTATATCTAATCAAGGAATGTGAACTTATGTAGAAAGGTGAATTGGAGAGTTAATATTCAACTTTGTTCTACTCCATAACTCTCACAGATTTTCCCTCTGCCCTACTAATCCCCCTTTCCAGCACTAGTCCCTTCTCCCCCCACCCCTGCCCTCCATATACAGCTACGCTTACTCATGCCCCAGAGCAACACCTGCTACTTCAGCATGGGAGCCCCTTCTCTCCCCAAAGAGGGCTGCACATAGCTCTTCCTTAGCTGCATCCTCCAACCCCGCAGAACTGAATGGTTTCATGCAGAGTGCTTGTGTTTTGATACAGAAAGTCTTGTGCTGCTTTTTTCCATTCTTGGAGCTGTGATTATTCATGGATGAACCCTTCTTAAAGCCTCCCACTTAGAGACCAAATCCTGTGCTCTAGGGAGGGCCCATGTTTTGCTTGGCATGGAGGCAGAAGAGGGGTGGAGATGAACGGAAGCTACAGCCAGGCTCTGCTCCCAGAACAGGCCTCGTTGTCTTCCTCTGATCGCATCATTCCACAGTCTGTGCCCAGCCCAGACTGAGACAGCTCCCAGGGCTGTCTCTATACACGCTTTGCTCTCCGTACTGGGCTTGTCCTATTTGTTTTTGTGGATGGCCAGGTGCCAGATTCTCAACACTTCTCCAAGCACCATGCTCCCTTTACTACCTTCCACTTAAAATCTGTCAGCGCTGCCAGAACCCATCCAGAGAAAGAAGGGCTGGAAACAGCACCACATACTGCCTTGCTTCTGCATCCTATTGTGCCACTGTCTCCTCTGCGCCCTGGCTAGTGCTGGGCTCTTTTCTGGAGGATGAAGTTTTCAGATCCTGCACACAGGTCAATAGATGCCTTGGATTCAGAGCACAGCACTGCCCTTTGTACACCTCACTTGCTCTGTTAAGGAAAAATAATCTGTTGGGTGTGGCAGGCAAAGGGTAGCAACAAAACCTTCTGGCCCTTTCCAGTTGCCTGGCCAGAAAGGTCTCGCCAGAATAATAGGCATGATTTTAATCTGATGCTACAGAAAAAAAGGCAATGTGTGCCGTCAAGTTGGTGCTGACACCTGGTGACCCAGCCCCTGGGCCTTCTTGGCAAGGTGCAACTGGAAGTAGATTGCCAGGCCTGCCTTCCACGCAATGAGTTCACAGCTTCTGGCATTCCAAGGCTGTTCTGAATTAACCTGTTCTTGGCTGATGCTACAGCTGTCCCCTGTTTGTGTGTGTGTGTGTATGTATGTATAATATATATATATATATATATATATAATATACACAAGCATTGTGGAACCCTGTGTCTTTTGGGAAAACTGCTAGGTACGTCTGACCTAGATTGGCCACTGTTGGAAACAGGATATTGGGCTTGATGGACCTTGGTCTGACCCAGTATAGCATATCTTATGATAAAATGCCCCTCTGCTCTCCTTGCTGTCCTCGTGTATGAATTGTCATATCAATTCATATTGAGGACAAAAGAGCAGCTCCCCTTGTCCTTCATACACAAGTCACACAATATTGCATTATAATGAGGATATATGCACCCCAACAATATATCAGAAAGCTCCTCAGATCCAGGGGAACTACCTCAATGATATAGGAATGGCTGTAAATGTTGGGTGAGGGGGAGGGTACTGCAGTGCAGAGGTGGCTTAGATGGATATTATGCTACTGAGCTCTGTGTACATGGTGTTTGTCTCTCTCCCCAGGTCTCCTGCCGCCTTTGGATTTTGGGTGGGCTGGGGAATGAATGAGTTGTCTGTCCTATGGTCCTGCCAAGCTGCAGAGAGATGAAATGCGCCTTTCTTGTAGTTCGGTTGCGCTTTCTCTTCAGTCTGTTCCTCCCTCTTTCCTGGCCTTTGGCTCTCTCCCAGGCTGGAGGGATTTAGATAGTCACAGGAGTCTGTTCTTTACAAAAGGTGGAGGGAGCTAAACTTGATACAGATTACCCCTCCCTGGACATAGTAAGAGTCTACGTAATATGGTGGGGGAGGGGTGTTTATGCACCCGCAGAGCTGGCACCTACATAAGAAATGCCATACTGAGTCAGACCAAGTTCCATCAAGCCTAGTATCCTGTTTCCCAACAGTGGCCAATCTAGGTCACAAGTACATGGCAGGTTCACAAAGAGGCACACGGGTTGCACAGTGCTCTACCTGGGGTAAGCAGTGAATTTCCCGGTTCCTCTTAATGGTTTATGGTCCTTCCCTCCAGGAACTTTTCCAAACCTTGTGTAAACCCAGCTACACTAATGAGTGGAGTTTCTTGAAATCTGAAGGGAAGGTACCAGATATCTTGCTGAGGAGAAACAGTGTTTTTAAATGCTCTACCCTTTGAATGCTCCTTTGCCTCAGCAGCATCTCTGAGCTGTTGGTGAGGTGGGTGGGGAGGGGGTGTTTTCTTGCTGACTTGGGTTTTTTAAGTTGGCCAGTGGCTGGTGCAAGGAATTGCTCTTCTGCTGTGAATGATATTTTTGAGTCTTATGATGTAGGCTGCATCCTTTGGTAAGTTTAACCCCCCCCCCCCCCCCGAGTATATTCTGAAGATATTTGGCCACTGTAAATGACACCCCTCCCCCAAAGATTTTGTATTCTGCCCCTCTTGGTTTTCTCCTAAGACAAGCAGGATGAGTCAGCCACACTTGGTGACGTCATCCGACAGCGCCGAGACGGAAGTATTCTCCATAGCTCAGAAGGGCTTTCGCCCTTCTGAGCATAGGCCAACCGGCCCGCCCCTAGCTAGCCAGTTTTCAGTTCTTCCGCCTTGCCAGCAAGACGGACCTCTCTACTCTCCAACTGAAATGACCAAATCTTGAACTTTATTCTGAAGAAAAAGAGGAATTCCACTTACTTGCTTAAAAGGTCTCTAATGTTAATGCTGTTATGCCTTTTTATTTCAGATCCATTCCGGTATCGTTCAGAGAGGGCTGACTAGAACCCCTGGGCCTGTCGGCCATGTGCGCTCACAGCCCAGCCCGCGGATGCGGTTGTTAAAGAACTTCTGTGCCCCCAGTTCCAGCCGGCATCACGCTGCGGAGGCCGCTGATTAAAGATGCTTCGGACTAACAGAGAGGCGTTCCAGACAGGCAATCGCCCTCACGGCAGCCCAGGACGTGCCTAGAAGGCCTCCGTCCCCGGCCAGCCACGCTTTAGCGTCCCTCCTCTGCCTCTTCCTCCAAGGACCATCCTCACATGTGGATCATGGGGGTGGCCATCTTGCTCTGGCCTTGCAAGCCGCCGCCCCTTCTGCAACGATTGCGCATCAGTCCTCTGCAGAGTGAAGAGCAGGTCCTCTCAAGCCCTCAGCCAGCGGCTCGTCAAACCCCAGCCCCACGGCTGGCTAAATTCTGGCTGCAGTAGCCTTCTAGACAGTGCCCGGCGCTGGAACTCCCTCTCGCAACGCCGTGCCTATGGTCTGGGCTCCATTGGCTGAAAGCTGACCCCGCCCCCGTGACGCCATTGGGTAACTCCATGACAACGGACTCCGGAGCAGTGTCATGCAACGCTGGAACTCCTCACAGCTGGAACTTCTCTCAGCACCGTGCTTATGGAACAGCTGCCGAAAGGGATCCTCTCCACCCCTCCTCGTGGCGCCAGGATCTCCCGCTCATGAAGCTTCAGCAGAGTCCGCTGCATCATTGGAGCATCTCTCCCAGAACGCATGATCAGCGCGGCGAACTCTACGATGACGTCAGCACTGTGCCCTTCGGCGCCAATGTCAACAAGGGCGCCCGCGCTGAGTGCTCTGTCCTCCCTTCGGCACCAATGTCAACCTGGTCGGCACAGAAGAACCGTTTCCTCAACACTGGGGTCACCCGATAGGGCAAGCCTCCTCAGCAGCAGATCGTTACAGCGGATCGTTACCAACTAGCCTGGATGACGGTGGATCGCGTCTAAACACCGTGCACGAACAAGCTGTCAAGGGGTTACCACATGAGAGAGAGATGTGAGAGCTCTTTCTCAAGCTGCCTACCTTCTAACAAGAGGTGACTGGTTCAGGACTAGCCTATCAGCATGAGCTTGTTTCTGCAGCGCCACAACACCCCTGCTAGGGCTCTTGAACGCCCAAACAAATCACAGCAAAAAGCCACAGGGAGAGCACTCTTACAAAAGATGGCAGGCATGGCCAAGGCAAAAGGGCTATTCCTCTGCCATCGAACAAGCCTCTCCTGTGCTGACTCCCGCGTATGGTGCCAGCTCCTGGTAGGAAGCCGACTGCTTCAGGTGTTGGGTGAGGCTGTGTAGCCATCCACCCTCCCCAAACCCCCCCCCCCCTCGTCTTGAGACCATGGCCCTCCGTGTGGAAACCCTCGGCCCCCCTCAAGGCTCAGGTCAAGGGCCTTCGCCCTTATGAGCAACTCTAGACCCTTAACTGCGCTGGTGTCAGGGCAAACAGTCTGCCACTTAACTGCACGAATCAGAGCCTGCCCACAGCCTGCCCCTTTCTCATAGCCAAAAAAGGCAGTGGCTCCCACCTGGCCATGGGTGGATCTAGCACCTGTGCTGTTGGAATACCCAACTTGCCATCACATACAGACAGGGCAGCAGGGTGGTGCAGCACACATAGCCAGCATGTCTTGAAGCAGAAAGTCACAAGTTCAAGTCCCTGCTGTGGATCTTGCAGCGCAGAATATGCAGAGCAGATTATGCTTCAAGAGCACAATATCCCAGCAAGACTTCTGCATTGGACAAGGCACAAAGACACAGGTGCCACTCTGGCTCATTCACCCACAGAATTGGTTCACCGCAGGGACCCTAGCCCAAGTCTCATACTTTCCTGGCATCCTCCAGTGCAAGGCTGGGCAATCCACAGCCAATTTCGGGGCATTAACTGCATCTAAGATGGCATCTTAGAATGCAGAAGATGACACTTCAACTCCTAAGATGCAGTGTCATAGACCCTCATAGCCTCCAACCAATGCATGAAAACACAGAGGAAAATGCTCATAGTCCGCATATTAGTACACGAACTTCAGGAGGGTCAGTACATGAACTTCAGAAGCTAGGAAACATGATCTATTCCCAAACCCCTTTTCCCTCGCAGTATCGACCATGGTGCTTGATCACCCTACCATAGATGGCTTAGGAAACCGCCTCTGCTCCTGGGGGTAAGGCAACTGAGGTTGTCCTCGGAGAAGGTAGCCAACCCGCAAACTGGGCAGTTATGTTGGGCACCCTCTTACTCTTCTGCCAGGACTACTTCACATCCTCGCTTACAGCTCAGGGACGATCAGAAGGCCAGTGTTGCATACCTCACAGCGTGTGGTGGCAGCAGACCCCTGTGAAAGATATTGGAGTCTCGCTCTTCTTGAGAAGCAGCCGACCTCTGCCTTGCCTTTGTGAGGCTCCATCCAGCATACCATGCCTGTCCACTTGGGCTCCCTGGTGTATCACCAGAAGCCTCGCATCGACTGGGTGCTGTTGGGGTGAACATCAGCACCGAGTGAGTGCTGTCCCCCGTGGGCTCCCTGGTGTACCACCGGAAGCCTCGCATCGACTGGGTGCTGGTGG
This sequence comes from Ichthyophis bannanicus, assembly GCA_033557465.1. Taxonomy (NCBI): domain Eukaryota; kingdom Metazoa; phylum Chordata; class Amphibia; order Gymnophiona; family Ichthyophiidae; genus Ichthyophis; species Ichthyophis bannanicus. The sequence goes on along the minus strand of CM066051.1, from coordinate 68,311,599 downwards.
GGGTGAACATCAGCACCGAACGGGCGCCACGGCTCCGAGGAAATCCTCCCACAACACTGGAGGGACACAGTATCATCATCATGACTCGGGACGCCTCCCCGGAGGGTCACAGATCCGAGGCCCAGTTGCGGACCTCGGAGAACATGTCTGCATCTTCCTGAATATCATGGCCTAATGGCCTACCGTGTGAAGCCTGCATCTCTAGTGAAGTCGCACAGGGCCTACGGCAGTTCTAAGATCTGCAGCTCCTGGCTGCGCTCAGCTTCCAGAGACAGGAACAATTGGTTCCGACTGTTTCCCAGAAATAGGGACAACAGGCTACCCTCATGCTATCCTTGCGGAGAGAATCCTGAGAGAATCCTACACTACACAGACCCCCACCTGTGAGATCTGTGACACCAGGTCACCGTGGGCATGAGTGCAGGGTGGCTACCATCATGCTATCCTTGCGGAGAGAATCATGCACTACACAGACCCACCTGCGAGATCTGAGAGAATCATGCACTACGCAGATACATTGGTACAAAAGGCCACATATCCAATACCTGACTGCAGGTCCAGTAGGGATTTGAGCACACCTCCAGAGCGCCATGATGATTCTGCACTCTCTGGCACGCACACTAGGTCCCACTGCCAAGGGCCCAACAGTACCCATCCATCCAGACAGCCCCTGACTCGACTGCCAGACTAACCGGTAGGTCGGAATTTCCAACCCTTCACCATCAGCTTCCTTCTCCCTTCGGGTGGCTGACCACAAATCGACCTACCCACCTTGTGGGGAGCAGGAAGGGCAACTGTTTAAAACAGTCAGATCCATTCCATCCTCATCATGCCCTGGCCAGCACCTGGCCCTAGAACTCCTGCATACCTTCTTCCTGAGGATACCTTCTTTCTCCCGTCAAGTGCGAGTGGACAAGGAGTAACTCGAGAGCCTAACACTGTTGACAGCTGCCAATTCTGAACTGTCAGTTCGGTCCCAGTGTGTTGTCTCCTGATCTCATACAAATGGAAATCCATCCTGTGCTGTTACAAATGAAAGTCCATCCTGCAAATTTCATCCTGGGCAAATCCATCCTGCAATTCCTGCAGCACCTGGCACATGCAGCAGCAAACAGGCAGGGCGATCGTGGCCTCTGACGACTGCGCCCAGCAGCCTTGCTGCCACTTGCAGGCAAAATTGGGGTGGACCACCAGTAAAAGTTTTGGATATCTGCTCAGTCCCATAGTGGTCCAAACTGCTAGTCTGGATGGCGTACCTACCACGCACATAATGCTGCCACGGCCGTGAAACAGCACATCAACAACAAGGGACCAAACTCTTTCATCACATGTGACCTCAATAACCCGGCCTCCTCAGTAAGCCTGTGGTTCCAGCGTACTCCACCTCTAGGAATTCCGCATGCTCCCCTGGCCACCCGGTCCCAGCGTACTTCACCTCTAGGAATTCCGCATGCTCCAAAATTCAATCAAGCCATGCCAAGGACAGACACATGGCTCTAGCGGTGCCAAAGGATAAGGATCCTTCAACAACCTGTGGCCCATACTTGTGACAGGGACACCTGCTAACACTACATGCAGCATGGACAAACGCGTCGCCTAGCAGTCTCACGTCCCTTGCGCTCTATTGCGCCACTTTTGTAGCACTGTCGACATTGTCGCTGGCCCACTGTCGATATATTGTTGCTGGCCATATATCTTCGATATTACAGCTGGTCCACTGTCGATCTTACAGCGCGGCGCCTATCTTGCACCACTCTTGCAGCGCTTCCAACATTGATACCGTGGCTGTTGGTTTCCCTGCTCGCAGTGTTTAACTTGATGCTATTGCTTGGTGGGACTCCCCCTGCTGCTGCATACCTGAGGCTGCCCATGGAGACCAGTTACTCTGCAACATACTCTCACAACCACGGCCGCCGCGTAGGTGCAACGTGGGACTGCATGTCTACACATTCAGTATTACTACACTCAAAATGGGCGCGCACCCATTAGCACTGCACACTGCTCATAGTACCGTGGGTGGGTACACTCCACATTGGCGCGTTTCACGTCGCCACGCCACCAGTACCAGGTACCCAGGGCACACCATTTAAAACTTCCAGTCCTGAAAAAGCATCACCTGAATCTGATCTCGGCCTCCCCCTTTCCACCGCATTGCATAACAGCTTGGGAGGCACCAAGTGTCGCTGACTCATCCTGCTTGTCCTAGGAGAAAACGGAGTTACTTACCTGTAACAGGAGTTCTCCATGGACAGCAGGATAAGTCAGCCACACATACCCGCCCACCTCCCCTGGGAAGGAGCTCGGCCTCTGACCAGTGCCCGCCTCCTAGCAGCTAAGGCTCAGCTAGTGACAAACTGGCTAGCTAGGGGTGGGCCGGGGGGTAGGGCCAGTTGGCCCATGCTCAGAAGGGCAAAAGCCCTTCTGAGCTATGGAGAGTACTTCCGTCTCGGTGCCGTCGGATGACATCACCAAGTGTGGCTGACTTATCCTGCTGTCCATGGATAACTCCTGTTACAGGTAAGTAACTCCATTTTCTGTTGTGTGTGTGTGTTTTTGGAGGAGTGGGGAGATATCCTTTGAGGTATGTTGCAAAACACTCATTTCCTGGAGGCACTTGAGGCTCATCCTGATGCATTCTGGAACAGTAATGCTGAAGACACGTGGAGCTGGACTGCAAATTTCACAATGCAAGGGAGGAGAGTGGCTGGCTGGATAACAGATTTACTTTTGGAATCAAGATTTCCCTAGTAGTCTACAGGGTGTTTTTTTTTTTTTTTTTTTTTTAAGTTTTGATCCTAGTGAAATTTGTGACTTGACATGTATTTAAAACCTTAAGTAAAAGGGCCCCTTTAAAGTTTTTTTTATTGGATTCAACTGCAGATTAATGGCATAAAATCATGGAAATCCTTAAATGGCACTTTGGACTACCCTTGTAGTTCAAACCCACTCCTTCCCTCCCTCCCTCCCTTCTCTCTTAGTAGTATCATAGGCTTATCGATGCAGTACAAAACAAGACTTAGACCAATTTGTGAAGTGTCCCCAAATGTTACGGAATTGACTAACCTATTACTGATTTATCACAGTTAAAATGGTAACCTTTTCCATTTTAAGATAGCAGTTCAAACTTGTGTTGTGTTCTTCAATTAACACGTTAAGATGATAGAATCATTTAGAGTTCAACACCTTTAGAATATGGCAGCCTAACTTGTAGATGTTTGAATGAGTGTTGCTGCCTTTTGAAGCAGTAACACCTGTTGCCTGTAAGGGAATGGGTCCAGTTGAGAAATTGAGGGGGTGGCATTAGAGGTTCCGACTAGATGGAGTATGTGTGGAGAGGGATTTATGAGACACAAGTTCTTGGTGGTAGGTCTTCAGCTGGTAGCCAACTAAATGGCTTCTAGGAAGAAAGATGAAAACGCTGCTTTATTCATAAGGAGGCGGCAAATTCTGGGTTGACCAGAAAAACATTCTTATAAGAGTATGAGGGGTGATGGTTGACCTCTGGCCAGGGAAGTTGGATTGATAGATGGAGAGCTCAATGTATTGGGGATTATGATGTGGGTTTGCAACAAATTTTATGATTTAATTGTGTAGTGCCCAGCACATGTATTTGGTACTGTTAAATATGTAAATATTTAGAAATGGAATTTAAAATGGTTCTATCCTGTGTTGTGTATGTTCAGAATAGTCCCCTTCCTTCCAATCCAGCGCTCAGCCTGTTAATTGAAAATGTTATACCTATGTTTATGGATTTATTGCAAGTCTTCCATCACCAAAAAATACCTTTTAGACCTGAGCCCTTGATAGTGGCCATGTTCAGAAACTGTGCCATTGTGACATCATAAAATCCCAGCAGCTCATTAGTCTACCTGCACTGTGATGTCACACTGCTAAAAGGGCATGAGTGATCCCCTAACACTGTGACTATGCTGGGGAGGGGGAGGCAGCCCAAAGCCTTAAGGGGAACTACGCTGTGCTGCTTCCACTATGATGTCCCAGGAAACATCCAGCTTCTAGCACAGCTGCTTCTAATCCTATAAATAGGAAGGGAGGAGTGGCCTAGTGGTTGGGGCACGGTACCTCAGGCTGGAAGGTCAGGTGTTCAAATCCCACTAGAGGACAGCAACCTTGGGCTGGAAGGACTGGGGTTTCTAGTCCCACAGTTGCTCCTTGTGGTCTTGGGCAAGCCACTTAACCGTCCATTGCCCATGTTCCCTGTAAAAAAAATAGTTATCTCCAAGTTATAATGCCCTGTTCAATGTAATTTCAGTTTGTTCAATGTAAACCGCCTTGATATCATGAAAGGCGGTATATAAGAAATGTTAAATACAATTAAAATATAAAAAAATAAATATCTTCCTCTGGTGTCTCTCCCAGGCTGGCAGTGATGGGCAGAAGATTGGGAACTGCCCCTTTTCTCAGCGCCTCTTTATGATGTTATGGCTGAAGGGTGTGACCTTCAATGTCACAACAGTGGACATGAAGAGGTGAGTGCGCCTTTGCTCAGGGGAGAGGGGGGTGTTCTCTCCTCCATTGCTGTATCTTTCCCTCGGAGTTTTAGGAAGAGAATACCTACTGAAAATCCTCAAGTCTCAAGACATCAAGTACCCAAGCAACCTGTCAGAGATCATAGTAACATAGTAAATGATGGTAGATAAAGACCAGCATGGTCCATCTAGTCTGCCCAGCAAGATGGCAAGAGTAGGTGCACCTGTCGCTCTGTGCAGGCCACCCCTCCCCATGTCTTTGTTTAGGGGTAAACCCACCACTCCATGTAGGATACCCCTATTTGTTAAGACATTATATGGTTCAGAAGTTAGATGGCACCGTTTATCTTGTTTTTATCCTATTGCTGTAAAGGGATCCACTGTGTTTGTCCCATGCCTTTTTGAATTCCGTCACCGTGTTTGCCCCCACCACTTCCATCGGGAGAGCATTCCAAGCATCAACCACCCTTTCAGTGAAAAAATATTTCCTGACATTGCCTTTCAATTTACCACCTTGCAGCTTCATGTTATGCCCTCTGGTTTTACAGCTTCCCCGTCTTTGGAAGAGGTTGGTTTGTTCATCATTTCTCTTTAAGTATTTAAAGGTCTGAATCATATCTCCCCTGTCCCTCCTCTCCTCCAAAGTGTACATATTTAGGTCTTCAAGTCGCTTCTCATAAGGCTTCTGATGCAGGTTCCAAATCATTTTGGTCGCTTTCCTCTGAACAGTTTCCAGTCTTTTTTACATCTTTTGCAAGATACGGTCTCCAAAACTGAACACAGTATTCCAAGTGAGGCCTTACCAGTGACTTATACAGTGGCATAAGTACCTCTTCCTTTCTGCTGGTAATCCCTCTTTGTATGCAGCCCAACATCCTCCTGGCTTTTGCCACCGCCTTGTTGCACTGTTTTGCCACCTTGAGATCATCAGAGATAATCACACCAAGGTCTTTCTCCTGAACCGTGCATACCAACCTCTCGCCCCCATCATGTACATTTTCCTTGGATTTCTGCTACCCAAGTGCATGACACTGCACTTTTTCTCATTAAATCGTAGTTGCCAAGCATTAGACCAGTCTTCCAGCTTTTGTAGATCTTTCCTCATGTTAACCACTCCCTCGGGGGAGTCCACTCTGTTGCAAATCTTTGTGTCGTCTGCAAAAAGACAGACTTTTCCATTCAGTCCTTCAGCAATATCACTCACAAATACATTGAACAGTGCTGGGCCCATCTCTATATATGGCCCCACACTCTGGAACTCACTCCCAGGTACACTAAGAGACACCAAAGACCCTAATGACTTCCGTAAAAAAAACGAAAGACTTTTTTCTGTTCCAAGACTTCTTCAGTCCTGAAACCTAACACAATTGCCCCTCTTTCTGCCCACCCCATGTAACCTCCTCACAGTATCCTGACATCCGCGTACACAGCTATACCCACAGCACCTTCACCACTGTGCATAATTCTACCCTATGCCTAACTCTCCTCCCCAGCCTACCCAAACACCAAATTTTTTTGAACACATCCTCTAATCAATGTTCTTGTATAACTAGATTTCTATGTCAAACACTATTCCATGCACAACCGAGTTTACAGTTCAATGTAAACTGCCGTGATAATCTGCAAGATGGTATAAAAGAAATGTTACATATTTATTTTTTTTATTTTATTTATTAATAGTATAGAGATGTCATGTAGTACTCATTGAGCCCCTTGTCTTGAACATTAGAGCCTCAGAGCTAATTCACTGCCCCTCGTCAGTGCTTTCATGAGAATTCAGCCTAAAAGAATTTAAAACCAGGAGCTCTAGCCAGTAGGAAGAAATCAGATTAACCTTCCATTTACTGCCTCGTCCTGCACCATCTCATTTCCCTATACCTACAAGTACAGGTGCTGTGAAACTTATGCACATACCTTTTTAACCAACGAGCAGAGAATTGACGCACATTGCCTCCACTCTAGCCTTTCAGAGACGTCACAGAAACGTAATGCCACATTTAAATACTTCTGAATTTATAACCTGGATGCACCATCTGAAAAAATCTCTCTGGTGGCAGACTTATAGGGGAGCAGTAAATCCACTCCTTGACAAATCAGTCATGGAATCCTATATGCCTGAGCTGTGTACCCCAGACCTTGCCAGATCAGCAGCCTGGCAACCAAAGTGACTGGGGGTCAAACTCAGACACTCCTTGTGGCCTTGGGCAAGTCACTTAACCTTCCATTGCCTCAGGTATAAACATAGATTGTAAGCCCTCTGGGGACGGAAATACAGATGGATACAGCAGGTAACTTGCTTGGAAAGGCATAAACTAAATTTAAAAAAAATTATATTTAAATTTTGGAGCTGGCTGCTGAGACATGTTGCAGTACCTCACTCCCACCAAAATATACCCCTGCAGCTCCTTCAGGGCCTGGTTACTGTGTGTGGGGGGGAGGGGGTATATAAATCAGGCCCGTACTGTGTCAACAGAAAGCAGTAGCTATAAAAGCCGTGCATGCAGAACTAAAGCTATGCTTTTTTTACTGCCATGGGTGTAACATTCCAGGCGCCATGGTTCAAATTTTAGGTGCCCTGTTACCACTGACAAATTCCAAGTGTTTGACTAACAAGAATGTCTGTCTCTCTTGTTTTTCCTGTTCTGATTCCTATTTATAGGAAGCCTGAGATTCTGAAAGACATAGCCCCTGGCGCACAGCCCCCCTTCCTGGTCTATGGAGGGGAACTGTGGACAGACACAAACAAGATTGAAGAGTTCTTGGAAGAGACATTGTGCCCACCAAAGTGAGTATGAGCACAGCAGAGTCCTTCATAAACCAAGGAAGGCTGCAGGGCAGAAGTGAGGTACATTGTGAGAGGCCAGTGTAACAAGGGGTGCTGTGGAGCAGACGTGAGATGCATTGGTGTCTGGTGTTTTAATAGCAGAAATTGCTGCAGGACAAGATTGAGGTGTCTGGATAGAGCCTTGTGTGTTTGGAGCTGTTGGGGGTGGGGGGTGGGGGGTCTGGCATGGAACACTGTAGGAATGAGATGTCTTTACAGAGATCTGTGCATTTTGTTGGAGCTCAGTACTGGAATAGCAGAGGGTGCTTTGGGGCAGGAGTGAGATGCATTGGCAGAGCTATGTGATGGTACAGGATCTCTGTATTTATCTGAATTGTTTCTCTTCTCTTCCTCCACGCACTTTTCCCCTATCCCTGTTGCCTCCAGATATCCCAAACTTGCCCCCAAGAATCCAGAATCTAACACAGCTGGCCTGGACATTTTTGCCAAATTTTCGGCATACATCAAAAACTCTAGACCGGAACTAAACCAGAGTGAGTTTATTTTTTCATCTGGTATATGATGATGATGATGAAGGGGGCAGGAGGCTGGGTAATAGTTTGGGCAGGGGCTCCCCACTGTCTTGTTAATGGCCCGTGCTTGACTTTCTCCCCACAGACTTGGAGAAGGGGCTTTTGAAAGCCCTGCGGTCTCTTGATGATTATGTGATTACCCCCTTGCCGGACGAGATCGATGAGAACAGTGCCGAGGATGAGACGACGTCACAGCGCAAGTTCCTAGATGGGAACGAGCTGACGCTGGCAGATTGCAACCTGCTTCCAAAACTCCACATTGTGCAGGTGAGACCTGGGAGGGGCAAGAGACTAGCATTATCTGCTGTGAATCCATTTCACTGTGTTGATAATGATAGTGGAGGAGTAGCCTAGTAGTTAGAGCAACTGCCTCGTATCCAGACAATCAAGGGTTTGATTCCCACTGGCACCCCTTGTGACCATGGGCAAGTCACTTTGCCAGGCCTTTTCTTCCAAGGCATTGGAGGTTAATCTACTTTTGGTGATATATTGCCAAGAAAGCCCAGAGGCAGCTGGGTCGCCATGAGTCAGCACTGACTTGATGGCACTAACAAAAAAAAAAGGTTGACAGTGCCCTCCCTCAAAGAACTTAGACTGGAAAATTTTATGACGTGATGGAGGTGGACAAGTGAGGGGTGCATGATGCATTGAACATCTCTCTGCTCCCTGTAGGTGGTATGTGAAAAATACCATGGCTTTAAGATTCCATCGGAGTTCACGGGTATACACCGTTACCTGAAGAATGCCTATGAGCGGGAGGAATTCTGCAGCACCTGTCCTGCCACTGAGGAGATTGAGATTGCCTATGAGCTAGTAGCTAAAGCATTGAAGTGACCTGCGTTAAGCCCACGTGCCAGGATCCCAGGGGTGGGGAGAGCAGAGTCTTCTCTCCAAAGGAATTGCTGTGCATCCTTCGGGGGGGGCATACTTGGATTGCTGCTGACCTTCCTGCTTCTAGACATGGTTTGGGCAAGACATGGCTTAAATGCAGAGGCTGCAACATATTTTCCTTTAAAAAGTAGATGTAATGTTACATTTTTGTACAGAAATCTTATTCTCAGATTTTGTTGCTGTTCTAGTAACCATTCCACAAGAATCCAGTCCAGAGGGATCCAGGCTGTCCTAATTTTTTTCCCCTGCCCCCTTCTCCTCCCTACACTTTTTTTTTTTTTTTTTTTTTTTGTACGTTTCTTGTTGAAATGAATTTCTGTGACCTGGATTGGAAAGGCCTGTCTCAAGACTGTGACCCATTTTTAAAAAGAGGTGGGATAGATAAGTGAATTCCCCCCCCCCTTTTTTTTGGGTTGTTTGAATGCTCCCTCCCCCCCCCCCCCAAATAAAGAAAATCACATTCTTGTAATCAAACCAAGAAAATGCTGCCCACCCCATTCTAACCTCAGGAGGTCGCATGCAGGATAGAGCCCTAGTTAATCCCCTGCTGGCATCTGGAAGGAATCCTGGGTAGTTCTTGTTCTTACCCCCACCTATAGTTTCTCAGCACAGTTAATGTACAGGAATATGAGATGTGATTGGACAACACACCTCTCACACTGACACACTAGTAATACAGAAGGCTGCATGCAATAAGGGAAGCAAAATGCCAGCCCTTAATTCACCACCTCCCTTCTCCCCTCTCACTTTGAGCTGTGGAGTTCCTTCTGCTTAGGGGATGTTTAAAACTAGAAGCCTCAGCATGCCATGGGATTAAAACTAGTGCTTCCCAACTCAGTCTGTCCCCTCTGAGTCTGAACCACCTGTGGCTAAATTTTAAAACTGATTATTTAAACTATTAACACTAGAATAATCCCAGAAAATTGCTTGCATGAGGAAGAAAAAAAGGAGTAACTAGAGAGAGTCAGAGAGGATAAGCAGATGGTGGGTGAGTCAGGGAACAGTGTAAATGAAGACATCCTTTTTAAAACAAATAAACCAAAACAACTTAGATACTGTTCTTTTGAAATCACAATTCTTTAAGGGTGAAAGGTGTGGGTGAGAAATGTAATGATTTCCAAAGGGAAGCCTGTTTGTTTAGCTCAAGATCACCATCTTGTGGTTACTGTATAAACTGCAGGCAGCTTTCCTGCAGCATTCTTTTGCAGCGGTAGGAAGGTCAAAAGTTACAAGGTCAGGTCTAGTTTTGTATTGGACTAACCCTACACGCTTTGGGCTTTCAAGAGTTAATCTCCATCAGCTTTCACAGAGATCTTGTGAAAGAACAGTTAACTCTTGAACAATAAATAGGTTGGTTAAAAATATCACTTAAAGGGTGACTTCATGAGCCAGGTATACATATTATCTGTGCTCCTTACTAATGGAATGAGGTATCAATGGCTTAGACTTTTTTTAAAATAAATCTTACAAGGCACTCATGTGAGCAGAGATTGTATTAGAGAGCGCTGGGGCCTCTGCTTGAGATGGAGTCCCTACCCATGAGAGCACTGAGGGGAATCTGACAGCCCAGCTCAGAGCAGAGACCCATCACCACCTCTAGAGATGGGAAGTTTTAGATTCTCTGAATATATAGGTCCAGTTGGCTCCAATCTTTCCAGGATAAATGTATCCAGTATTGGTGTACACAGTTTCTCTATCAAAAGTTCTGATTTTTTTTCCCCTTAAGATCAGCAGGACCTACAGATCTGGCACACAACATAAGTTTAAAAAAAAAAAAGAAGACAACCTTAGACTGCCCTAAGCACTGGTGCTGGTTGGTTACCCTGCTGTGGGATCCTCCAGTGTCCTAGTTGAGCCTCAGCTACAAAGGGTTTCTGGATGCTTTTATAGTGTTTGTGTTTAAGAATGGAGGGAAGGGCTCAAATCCCCAGATGTGTAGGAACTCTCAGCCCCTCAATTCTGAAGACAGATTTTCCCCCAGCCTAGACAGATCATGGAGGTAGAAATAATTTTCATTAATACCTGACACCCTTGCCAGTAAAAATGGGCCCTAATTGTCCTTTCAAATATTTGCTGTTGTGTTCTTTGCTTCAATAAAGTTGTTCAAGGGTCGATGTGTTGTTGGCTTTCTAGTTGTACTAGACCTTTGGAGTGGTGGTCTTTATTTTTGGGTGGGGATGGAAATTGCAGCAAGTTCAGGACGTTGAATGCCTGATCTTACCAGTGATGGGCCCCAGACTCTGTGTGTTTAATCAGAAGTGGGTTTGAAGTAAGGGGTGGGGATGGTTGTCGTCATCTGAGAGGTTTGTGGGGAGTTGGAATGGGCTGTGGGCTTACCCATATCACTTGCAAACAAAGGCAGCTGTTTGGTTGCTGGGTGACCTCATCCAGCAGATCTGTACAAGCATTGCCTGAAAGGAAGTCATAGTGCAGATGACACAATATAGATAGCTCCAAATCACACAGAGCAGACACAGATGCTTTAATAGGGCCAAACATGGTTTAAGCTATAACTCCCCTCTCCCCTTGTTATATTTTATTAAATTAGCTTATGCCTTTACAGTAGTAGTTCAAGGTGAGTTACAATCAGGTACTTCAAAGTATTTCCCTGTCCCCAGAGGGCTAACAATATTTTGCATCAGAGACGATGGAGGGTTAAATAACTTGCCAAAGGCCACAAGGTGTGGCAGTGGGATTCAAACTCTGGTCTGTTTGGTCACCGGACTGCTCCTCTGCTATTTAAATACAGATTTTTCTCCTCCCCCTTCCAAGCAGTGTGTTTAAACAAGGACCATGTACAGCATAAAGCAGCCTTCATGTAAAGGTGCAGAAAGAGCAGGTCCCTGTCCACGGCAGTATCCTAGCACATTCCACTGTATATTGGTGCTAATCTAGGGGAGGTATGAATATAAATGTGCTCATTATCTATAGCTGCATTCCCTTGTCTTGGAATAATATTTGTGTGCATGTTGTATGTGTGACTCCCCTCTGTGTAAGTGGTGTGTGTGTCTGTGTATACTCTTAAGATGTGTGGAGACACACAAGGTACAGACGCATAAGAACATTTGGGGAGGATGGCCATTTGTGCGTGTGCCTATGTGTTGGATAGCTTATGGTTGTGGGTTGTGACATGTACCATGCCTTCATACATCAGTTTCTTCCAGTGTTAACATGTGCTCTTGAGGGCTTTTATCTGTGGGCTCCCCCTGAGACACTTCCGCTGCTTTGGTCGTCATCTTCCTGTCACAAGTGCAGTTCTGGATCCACATGACATCGCGTGTGGGGGAGACTCCACTGTTGCAGCGGAACCGCAGGGGCAGGGTCCGTGTCTTGGAGGGCATGCAGTGACGGCCGTCTACACAGGAGCCACAGAAGTTAGGAAGCAGTGCCTTTTTGCTCTTGCAATCCTTGTACGACCAGAGCAAGGGTTCATTGGTCCGCAGGAGTCTGGTACATTTTGGTCCCTGTTTCAAGATCTGCAGGGAGGCAACGGGGAGCTACAGTTAAAACTTGCCCTCAACAGAGCTAAGGTTATATCCACTCTGAAACTGAGGCCATTACATTTATTTTCTTTCCATATATTGAGGCTCAAAAGGAGGCTTCTGGTATGTCAGTCATTTGATGGCCTCCAGCCCAACTCTGCCCTTTTCTTGGAATAGCCTCCTGGACTGGCCACCATATTGTAGGTGAGATCTCCATAATATGTCTTTAATTCCTGTGTGTGTGTGTGTGTGTGTTCCCAAGCATCCCTATGACATAAACCATGCATCCGTATTACGGTACGTTCACTGGCTTGAGATCGGCCTAAGATCTTCCTCAAATGTATCACTTCCTTGGATATCTATACCCAAAACATGCACTTGACTGAGTCTGAACTACCCAGCACTTGATCATCTGTAGTGTAGTTGCGGGCTATGCCAAGCTTTCTTAGACCAGTTCTCATTCTGTCTATGCCTGCTGTGGTTGTTAACTCTTGACATATGGTGGTGTCATCTCTTTAGTCACTCTGAATGTGGACAGATTTGGCCCAAGGACTGATGCCAATTTCTAATCAAGTCTACCAACCTATGACCCACCTCCAAGCTACTGTTCTGTTCATGAGCTCCTGTATCAGTACAACCTCAAAAGCAAATAGATCCTATCCACTGCACTGCCTTTCATTTAATTCATGAGATGCCTAAGCAAAGATACCTATCAAATTCATCGGATAGATCTCCTCCTGTTAAATTCAAGCTGCCTCAGACTGAGCAACCACTTAGATCAGGAATTCTCAACCCTGTTTGCGGAACGTGCCTAATTGGTCAGGTTTTCTGGATAGTCACACTGAATATGCATAGGAGAGATTTGCAGTACTGCCATTGTATGTGAATCTCTCTAATGCATATTTATTGTGGTTATCCTGAAAACCTGACAGGCTAGATGTATCCCAAAGATTAGATTTGAGGGGCTTCATTACCCTCCTCCTTTGTTGTAGGGTCCCCAGTAACTTTCACACCACTGCTATATGATGATACTCTTGGAACCACACCTATCTATACAGTTTTATTGACTCTTGCAGTGGACCTGTTAGGATGCTTAGGGGGATCCCGAAGAAGTTCTTTCTAAGCACGTGTCTTTGATTTCAGTTTTATTTGATAGCTACATAGAAACCCTCTTTTCTGTAAATGGTGTAGTTTCTGTACTACTCCCCTTCAGTGTTCACCCTTAACAACGGAAGGTCCTCCCTCCAATCTCCTCTCTAGTGAATACTGAATTAAAGTATTCTTTTTAGTCTTTCCTACTAATGTTGGAAAGAAATTAAGACATAAGGTATTGAGAATGTTTAGACGGTTGTGGGGAACATAGTAAGTTTACTAGTTAACAGGACCAAATTTGGGGTGGGGGAAGAGATGAATTACATTTGAGAACTGGCTTGATGGGAGTTCAGCAGCTGCAGCATGGAAACAGTGATGTACTCTCACGTAGTAGTTGGAGAACTGCTCCTTTCAAACTGCCTCTCTCTTCTGTCACAGCTATAAAGACGTACACATATATCTATTTGGTTAGAAAGAACTCCGTGAGCCATGCTCTACATGCTTTCCCCACTTGTTGAGATCTTTTAGCCTTCTTAAATGCAGTTTTTTTTTAATCTTTTACCCATTGAAAAGGTAAAAGCAAAAACATCCCATGTTATGCTTTTTGCCACTGTGTTATGGTTACACCTAGGACTGAGTATGGTGTTACACATGCTAACTGTTGGCTGTTATTGACACCTAGGAAAAGCAGCAAAAAAAAAAATTAGCTTGGTCTTATATCGCTCTTATATTGCTCTCTCTGTATATGTGTGGGTTGCCATTGCTCTCTTATCAGTTACTCACTGTATAGTTTCCTATTTGCAGAAAGTCCCCACAAGGGCGCACCAAGCAGAGGCGTCTCTCAGGGTGCGGGGTGCAGCTCCCACCTCTCCAGACAAGACGAATGGAGATCCCCTGGCCACAGGTTTTAGAGCACTGGGACCACTCCGTGGGTTCCTTCGTACAGCTGTTTGCTTCTCCATCTTAGAAAGGAACATAAACATCAGCCATGGTAGAAACAGACTTGCTGAAAGGCTAGCCTGGTACAGGAATTGAGCTCAGTTTCTGCTAGGTTATTTGGGGCTTTTGTAGAGGCTGTGTTTACAGCCCCTGCAGCGAAGGAAATCATACTGGTGGAGCAATAGTACTCTAATGGCCAAATTTAAGGCCCATATTTGCAGTGTACCAGAAGGAGCCCAGGTGCAAGCTTCTAGCAGAGAATTGTCACAAACCATGACTGGACTAAACTAAGCCTTTAGAGGACTATAAAATTGGGGCAAAAATATATCCTGTTGGGGTTTTTCTGGACTTCCCCCTACAATTATTTGGGAAATTTTCTAATTTTGTTTGGCTGCTTGTGTTCGCCCCAACATCCAAAAATTGTATATACAGGAACATCCTAACTAGTCTACAATATCCTACGTATGCAAAATTTTCTACTATCCCTGCCTAGTAAATGAAGGTTCATGCAGCCCGATTCCATTTCTAGGTTGAATTCATTTAGAAGCCTAAGAAAAAGAATCCTAGTTCAGCCTTGCAGCTGAACTAAAGTAATTAGTGGAGCAGTGTGGTACTATAGCCATCCCTGACTTGTCCCAATGTCCACTAGTTGCTCATTTGCATTGACTACAGTCACTAATGTCCACTGTAAAGAAGGTGAATGATAGACCAAGATCAGCTTTTTATAAGCATCTATACCCATTTCACGGCTAGAATATAGTATAGTCAACCTGGCAGAACCTCAGGTTGACTGTACTAAGAATGGTTGATCAAGGTTACTTTATGATGAATTTTAGCAAACCCATGGTCATTGTTATCAGTTCTGCTCAAGTTATTGACAGAGGTCAGTATTGATAAGGAACCACATGTATTCCATAGTCAACAATGTCCCTTGGTTTTCTATCTGACAAGATGGCCGATCAAGGTAAGCATTCGTACTGAACCATAACCATTGTGCTGCTGCCTAGATAACCATGACTGGAACTTGGTATTACGCAACTCTCCAAAGCCAAACGTGGTGCCTGTTACCTTTAACGTTCTTCTTAGGGGCGGCAAGACCAGTCTTTCTTTCCAGTTGTGCCCGAGTTTTCCTTCTCTTTAGCCCAACTTTGCTTCTGGAAGCTTCTTGGTGGATCTTACTCCAGGTGGGTTTCAGCTTGTGGTACTCCATACAGATCCACTCTTTGCAACACTTACCAGGCACTAGTGAAAGTGGCCAAGAAACAGAGGGGGGGGGGGAAGAAAAGTTTAAGAGCAATGGCAACTGGTTTTAGAAAATCAATTGTCCATGATGTGATGATATTATCACTCTGGTTGCTGAAAGTGGCTGGAACTAGCTGCCCCTGATGTGACATTCCCTACTGCTGTCTAATAGGGAGGGAATTGCACTGCTCGGTGAACAGACTTACTCCTGTGACCTTGCTCATATCCTATTTCTCTCATGGCTTCTTTTGACCTTGGTGAAAATTATTTAATCCACTACTGCCTCAGATACAGAACTTGGTTGAAAGACCTCTTGGACAGTAAAATACCCACTATACCTGCATGTAGTGTGTCGTGAATTCAGAATTTGGAAAGTCATGTAACTTAAAGCTAAAGTCAAGCTAGTGAGGGATGACTTTGGGTAGAATTTAGGGGTGATGACTGACACAGAATGTTACTTACCTACACCACTGAGGTGTACCCTTTTCAAGAAGCACTAATAGCCAGATGCCAAGTTCTGACCAATTCCTCACCTTCCATGTGCTCCAAGAGTTTGCACCCAGGAACACGAGGAGGAGATGTAGGTGGGCACAACGATACACAAGCAATCGTACTGTTGTGGCAGATGCACAGGCCCTGGCATCCCATATGGAACTTCTCTCCATGTTGGTAGAGGCTGCCATTCAGTAGACAAAAGCGTCCCTTTTGGATCTCTGGGGATGAGGAGGGGAGACCAAGATACAGTTTTTCAAGGCACATATTAGAGGAGACGGAACAATTCTCATGATGATGATTATTAAGCATTTATAAAGCGCTATTGTGCATGCGGCACTACAGACACAAACGAAGACAGTCCCTGCTCAAAGAGCTTACAATTTAGAAGACAAACCTACAGGACAAAATAATAGGACAGGAATAAGGGCAAAAGGCATTGAAATGCAAGGGAGGGGACTAAGAATCAAAGGCAGCCTCGAAGAGGTGTCTTTCAAGCTTGGACTTGAAGGCGAAGGAAAAGAGACAGGGGCAGGTTGTTCCAGGCAAATGGAGCTACAAGAGTTATCAGCAGAAGAGACTGGCCTAGAGAAGAAAGGTAGAAGAGGAACGGAGATCAATGGGAGGGGTATAAGGAGAGGAAAAAGGTAAGGAGGTAAAGATGAGTAAGCACCACCCAACCATCTTCAATCCCACTTGCACATGATAAAGTCATTCTGCTAAAAGAGACTAGATTCTTATGGAATCTTAGTGTAGAAATTTTTTGGAGAAATCTTGGATACAAGCAAAGAATGTACACATGGAAGTCTACTACTATTATTATTATTAATCATTTATATAGCATGACAGGGCATACACAGCATTGACCAGGCACATATACGACAGCCCCTGCTCATCAGAGCTTAAGAAAGACAAAAGCTAATAATAAGAGTAAAAGAGAAGAAACATGAGGAAAAGGGATTAGGATCCAAAAGCAGCCCTAAAGAGGTGGGCCTTTAGCATGGATCTGAAAAGAGGCAGAGATGAAGCCTCTTTATGGAAGAATATAATTTATACGCAGCCCTTTAGACCTACCCATCAGAATGTACAAATCCACATCTCAACCCAACAGAAACAAGAAATGTGACAAGGACTCAACAAGACAACTTCAAAACTGTAAATAGTTCTTAGTTAATTATACCCAATGTTAAGCAGTTCTATGTTTATTTTGTTACACTGTTCCAGTTCTGTGTAAAACATTGTATGTCTTGGTCATGTTAATCTATTGTTTAACATTAAACCGCTTTGAATTGTAGAAAGGGTATAAAATAAGTTTAAATAAAGACTCGGCTAGTTTGTTCCATGCATAAGGAGGAGCCAGGTGAAAGGATCAGTCCGGTGTTAGCAGTGGAAGACAAGGGCAAAGAGAGAAGCAAGACAGTAGACGACCTGCAGCACCTCCTTTCATGTCGAAATCTTGCATGAGATAGAATTGACGCATGCCTAGAGGTGCCTTTAGAGGTCACCATGAGCTATTAAGGCGGTGAAAGAGGGTTGCTCTGACAAAGACAAATTAGATACCTATTGCTGGACAAAGAAGTGTGATAGCCATGTTAGCCCACTATAATGGTAGTTTATTTAAGTACTTTAATGCCCATTGATCATGCTGCATCTTTCAAAGGGACACCCCCCCCATGTTCACCCTATGCTCTAGCCTTTGAAGGATCACCTCCACCCTGCTCCTGCAATGGTAGGGGCCCATCATGGGGCTAGATAATTCCAATCCCACTTCTTACTCCAATACTAACTCCCTGCTATACATGAACACACAGCTCTGTCTATACACCTCAGTCCTACCCTGGAGTACCCTTGCTAATAGGGATGTATGCCAGGGAAGACAATTTGGCTAATTTTCATTTTTATTTCTTTTTTTTTCATGGACCTTTCCAATTTACAGGGTTTTTTTTTGTTAGTTTCACATATTTGTTTTGATAGAATATTTTCGTATGTGCTAAATCGATTTAGCAAATACTATATTTGTGGCAGTTAGACTCTTAAACACGTTTCTGTACAGACTAGATGGGCCATGCTGGTCTGTATCTGCCGTCATTTACTGTGTTACTCTTTTAAAGAACATGCTAACAAACTGAGGCGCATGTTTACTAAACCGTGAATGACATGGGTACCATGCTACCCTGGTAGCGCATGTTGGGGTCAGGAATGGTGCGATTGTGGGTGTTCCCAGCGCATTGGAACTAGCACAGGCACTAGTGGTCTATACTAACTGTACTTGATGCTGGTAGCGTGATTAATGCTACCTTGAAGGGGGGTGGCATTAGTTGCCACTGTGCTCTGGTCTCTGGTTTTCCTGCACTAACTGCAGGGGGCTGGTTGTACATGCCTCCCTCCCTGCAGTTAGCGATGAGCCCCACGCCATGCTAGTAAACATGCCACTGAATGCGCATCGACGACTACTACTCTAGTATTGAAATGCCCTCTGCCAGTGTACCTCAGTCCTAACATGGAACACCCCTGCTCTTCCAACACTGGGGTGTCTTACCTAGATTGTATTTCTTTGTAGTGCTTTGTAGCCCCCCCTTGGCTTTCCTGCCTTTGAGCTGAATCTTTTCCCTGGGCGGTCTCTGGTCATCATTCCAGGAGGGTCTGGTTACTCCTCCCCTTACTCTGATGCTGGTATCTATGGCAGTTTCACTTTCTGATTCGCCATCCTCTGCCAGCCAATCCTTGGCACTGTTGGACTCCACACACTGCCATTCCTCGCAGCATTGCCCTTGCACTGGAAGAAATAAGTAAAGGCAAATCAAAGGGTCGCGTAAGGGCTCTACAAAGCCCTTGGTAGCGGAGGTCTTGTAAAGTTAGGACTAGAGCAACTCAAACACTAACTCTGTCGCAGACTATAATTGGGGATGGCAGGCTATGATGTGGCAATACTGTAGCTGTGCTCGCTGCCCGTATCTGAGCTGGATTGACTACAGAAAGAGAGGACAGTGACTGGTGAAGGATTGTAGCTAGGAATGGCAATCTTTCTAGTGTACCTGTTCATCTCTCTGCTAGTAACAGTCTTACATAAATAAAGCATTATATTGACTTATCCTGTAATTTATGTTCAGATAAGTGATATTTGCAGATATTTCAAGAAAGTGTGGGTGAGGGGAAAGGGTCAAATAATTTGTTAATGACATTTTCTGCACCATCTACTTTGGCTTTTTAGGTGTCACCTTCTGGTCCACCAAAGGTCACCAACCTGATGTGATTTACTATTATGCAAAGATCTGTGATCTAATCTTGATTGTTCCAAGCAGTTTAAATAAGAACATTACAATCTCAGTGATAAAGTGGTATATAAAATGTTATAAATAAGCAAATTTAAAAATATTCAAATAAGTACATATTTTATTACATTTGAAAGACATAATTAATACTGCTTTTCTTGCTGCTTCATTCTCTGGGTCTGCTTGCCAACATTAGTCAGTTGAACTTTCCAGGAAAGGAAAAAAACAAGTGAGGCTGATGAAATCATATGGTTTTAAAGTGGCATACAAAACAGCAGTGCATACCACACTCCTTTCAGTATGAGAGACTGAGATCTTAAGCAGGTTTAAGAGGTCCCTAAGAAACCTCCCCTGGGTGATCACGAAGAGCCAGCCCTATATCTTGCCCTCCCTCCCTCTTTCGTACCTTTCACCAGCTGCATATCTTTACAGCCTGGCAGTCTGGGCGGCTTCACCAAGGGGCAGAGTGGCACACACCCCACAGAACCATCCTCACAATTGCAGATAGCCTGGCACCCGAGTTGGAACCTTTCCTGATGCAGGTACACTGTGCCGTTGATAAAGCAAGAGCGTCCTTCTTTGATTGCTAGACAGGGAGCAAACAGACTAGCTTAAATATTTCACCTACATTAGAGATGTGCATAGGAAACATTTTTGGCTTGTGTGCTTATGTTTTGTTTTCTCATGTGGGCTCTGTGTTATTTGGAAGTGCTTCATTTTGGGTTAAAAAGATGGTATTGGTCCTAAGACCCCTCCTTTCACCCATCCTTGTCTCTCCATATCTCTTGCAAATATAATTTTCATGTCTCCCCCTCGCATCTTCCCCTGTTTGATTTCTTTGTTGTGGTCACAGGTACAGGCGACATGTCTTCCGAACTGCTCATTCTTAACAACTTATCTTGGGTCTGGGGCCCCCCTTGTGTCTGCTCTTTTAAAACAAATTTGGTCAATTGTAGGACATACTTTCCCCCCACCTAATCTGTAAATAAAAAGGTGTGTCTGAGCCAAAACCAGCCATACCCTCTGACTCTGTGTTGAGCCAAAAGATGCTCACGACCTTTTTCTGGCTCATTATCCAACACTGTTCTGTTGGAGATGATATGGGAATTGAGAGGGGTCAGGGATAGGTGTGGGGCTGGTCTAGAGCCTGACCAAATGTTCTTTTCTAAGGAAGTAGGAATTCCTAGATTTGTATTGGGAGAAGGATCCCTCCTAGACCTGGCCTAATTATTTTTTTAAAGATGGACATCCGAAATGATACAATCGCCAAAACAGAATTTTGTTATATGGCTTATAGTTTGGATGTGCAGTGATCTAAATGATCTAGATATTGCTGGCAGGTGTACACCAGCTACCGTGGAACTTTGGTATGAACTAGGTAACCTCTCAAGGTTCCTTCCAGCTGTGCTTCCCTGATTTTGGATGACCTGACGTCTTCACCTAACCCTAACATTACGCAGTTCTAGCTGGCCACTTTTTACTTGAACCCTTAAAATGGAACATTGCCAGCCAGTGGGCATGAAATAGATTGCAGGCTTTAACTTGTGGTTGTTTAGCTCGATTTGCTTATAGTTCCTTCCAGTCCCATGATTCTAGATAACCTCTCATGCTTTCTTCCAGCCTTAATTTTCTTTGAAACTAGATGACCTCTTATGGTCCCACCCTACTCTAGGTAACCTTCTGAGACTCCTTTTGGTCCTATCTTTCTATGATTATGATCAAAGCTTCCCCAACCTGTCCTGTGACCTACAGCCAGTCACGTTTCAGGATATCTCCAGTATATACAAATCAGTTGTTGATACCTTGAAAATCTTACTGGCTCTGGGAACAACAGCAACGTTTCCTCCAAAGCAGGGGTTCTCAACCCAGTTCTAGAGACATACCTTCAGTCAGGCTTTTAGGATAAGCACAATGAATATCATGGTATGCAAATCTTTATCAGACATATTCATTGTGGTTATTCTCAAAATTTGACTGGCTATGTGTGTCTTGAGCACGGGGTTGAGAACCCTTGTTCTAAAGGTCAGAGCTGCTCAGTTACCCAGTTCCAGGAATGTGATTTTAAGCCTGTCCTGGATTTCTGACGATCTCATCCTGATGCCCTATGGAACCTGTAGCACTGATTCCAATGGGTAAAATCAGGAATTACAGCTACTGCAATGACAAAAAATCTCCTAGAACTGGGTAGCTTAGCAAATCTAAAAGCGTGCAAGAGACTGCCACCCACATTCGTACCATCAAGGGTCGTAATGCAATATCATGGTTTCAAATACAAGGCATAGGCAAATTCTGTAGGACTTGCAGATGACCTGCCTTCCCCTTGCAATTGAATTTGCAATATTGCAGAACTATTCCTAATGGTAGGAAATTGGATGGCAGACCCTCGTGTCTCTTAGAAAAACACTGGTCAGCATGATAGGTTTGGGAAACCCCATTCTAGATGACCTCCTGACATCCCCTTCAGCCCATTACGTTTTTGTTTCTAGATGATCCGCAGACCCAATCCTATCTTTTTATGACTCTATGATCTCTTTGAAGTCCCTCCCTGACATATTTCTATTTCTAGATGATCTGAGCTCCCACCCACCCTCCCTATCTTTTTCCGATTCTAGAAGACCTCCTTTGGTCCCTCTCTGCCTTATCTCCTTTGGATTCTGGATGACCTGAGGCCCCTTCCAGTCTTATCTTTGCAAGATTCTTTGATTTCTTGCCATAATCAAGCCTTTATCAGAGTAAGTATTAAAATAAACTTCCAGAAAATGTGACATAGGTTTATTCAATATTTGCTCTGATAAAGGCTTGCTTATGACGAGGAATCAAAAACATGTGCTATATATTTCTTTCTTCCAGTGTAGAACTTTAAGACCCTTAAGACCCTTGTTCTGGAATCAGAATGTCATGATGTCACAAGCCATTTCTGATCAATCAGCTATGGCTGAGGAGACACAGATAATTTTGGAATTAGTCGATGACATTATAAAGGCACTCTCATAGTTTCCTTCAAGCTAAGGCAGTTTTGAATCATAGGATGCACAAAACATTATTTTCTGTAGTTTAAACGTTGAGGCCAATTCCATTATGTGCATCCCCCACCTGTCCAGCCGGTCAGAATCGGGACGTGCTCTGGTGCACCCGATTCTGATTCTGTGGGGGCTAGACATGCCTGCGGGATTAGAATCGGGTCTACCAACCTGTACATGCAGGATGTGCCCCAATTCTGGCCACCCAAACATCTAAGCAACTCTCTGGCTAGCCCAGCCTGGCTCCTGCATGGAGTGGCAGTGATATGGCATCCTGTTGCCATGCCACTGCGGCTCCGTGCCAGAGCTACGATCCCCTGCATACCCCACAAATGTCCTTTCTCTGCCACCTAACCCCCAATCAGGCCTGCCAGGGTCAGGCTGCAGGGTACCCCTGACCTCATTTTCTGGTCCTAGTGCATTCATGTCCCACTGTCTAGGGGGACGTATTCCACCTCCGTCTTGATTGTCGACCCTGGCCATACAGGGCCGACACAGGAATCTATCCTGTACATCCAGGGTCAGGGTCCCGCTTACAGTCCACCCTCGCTCTGCCTGTGGCCTGCTCCATCCACAAATGGAGCTCCCCACATAGCTCATGTCTATGTGTGGGACGCTCTATTCGCGGTTCAGAATAGACCCCTAAATGAACTATTAATGTCATTGCTTTAGGCTTTTATGATGGAAACCCTCAGAGTGCCTTTACCATGTTAAATTGTATCTGGCTGGTGAAGGGCTGTAATGCCACTGAAGTCCAATTGCCAGAATAGGAAAATAAAATGAACTACATAGAACTAGTCATTTAATTTTTATGTATTATTTTAACTGTTTTTATTTTAGTGCATAATAAATAGAAATGTTATAAATGTAATGCTTGCTTCCAGTTTGTTCTAACCACATCATTGGTGTGATTGTTCTGGAAGTGGCAACCAAGACTTCCCACGCTCACAAAGGCACAGGAACCAATCAGAAACCAGTGGGCAAAGGATATCACTTTTGCCTCTCTCCTTACAAGATAGCTGCCCCCGAGGTTCATCCTCAAAGGATCAAAAATTTCAACATTAAAACAATCACAGAGGGAAAGAGCCCAAGAGAACAAATGGATCCAGGAGTTTACAAACATGGAATCATGTTTTCTTAGTCACTGTATTAAAAAAAAAATGTTGAAAAACAAAAGGACCATGGTTTATTTCTAAGTCCTGTTATAAACAGGAAGATGGGAGCTTCTGTGTGGCCGATCTCATGAGCAAGTAGTAAAAGGCAGGAAGAGCCACTAGGGTTATCACTTCCTCTCCTACAGAAGATTTCAGTATCTCACCCGTGCAGATGCCTTCTTTGCTTTCAAGGTTGTTGCTAAGGTCACAGCGCAGTCCCCGGCTGGAGTCACAGGGCAACAGCTCATTGCATTCCTCACCCAGCTGTGCAGCACAAACCTGGCAGCCACAACCACAGAGATCTGGCAGGAAGGGCACATTGGGGGGGCAGGGCAAGCTCGGGGGACAGAAGCAGTCCAGGGGACATACTGCCTGTACCTGCAATGAGAGAAATCAGGGAGCATGTGTAAAGAGGAGATATGAAAAGTACATTTGTGTGAGGCATAAAGAGACAAGGCATTAGAAACGTGATGACAACTCACACCCAGCTAGTCGGGCTTTTAGAATAGTCAAAATGAATACACATGGTACAGATCTGCATGCATTACATCCCCTGTATATTCATTATGGCTGTCCTGAAAACCCAACTGGTTGAGTGTGTCCTGACGACTGGGTCGAGAACCACCATTTTAAACTAATAATTCAGACTGAACAGGCCCAGGAGAGGACAGAGGCATACAATTTTTAATGCAGACTCACCAGCTACTTTGCATCGATACACACATCAAGTTTCCATCTGTGACTTCTGTACCGATGGCCCCCTCAAAATGAAAGCTCCTGTTGAGCACAGTCATAGCAAATCCAGTGACTTCCCTCCCCCTCGTGTGCTATGAGATATGAGCTAGCAATGCTCTCTCTTCCTGAGTGCTGTAAGAACAGAACTAGCGCTGAAGCTGATCTACAGTGCTGTGAGATGAGAGGCAGCAATGGGATCACCAGAGTGCTGTAAGATTAGCTTTGGTGACAGGGCCCCTGTGTACTGTTGTGAGGGCAGATCGGATCTAGCGGTGGGGCACTGTAAAATCAGCGCAAGCCATGGGATCCCCAGAATGCTCTGAGATCAGAGCCAGAAATGGAATCCACGGAGTGCTGTAAGGTCAGATCTATAGATGGGGCCCCCAGAGCCATAAGTGATACATTTTACTTATGTAAGTTTCTCGTTTACACCAAAACCACAGCATTCAGGGCAAGTGAGCAAACCAATAAATAAGACAATGAATGACAGTGCAAGAACAGTAAAGAAGCCTCCCAAAAAAGGTCCACATACCTTGGCTTAGAAGTGAGGTTCGTGACTGTCATGGTATGTACAAAACAAAGAATCCATACACAGTACAAATGGCAATAAACAAACATCAATAATAACATATAAAAAAATAGGAAAATGAGGAAATTATTTATTAAACGTGAGGTAAGGGGCTAAGGCTTGCCTAGTACAATGCCACTCTCCAAACCTTAAACTATAGGCAGCCAAAAATTAACTAGAATAAAACAGCTTTCAATATCTCCATGACACTCCAGGGATAGCTGGTTCCACAGACTATGACCTAAATATGAAAAGCCCCAGTCATGTACTAGACAGATAAGCCTTTAAAGCCCTCTTAAGAGGAACAAGAACATAACGATGAATATGTTTAATTAGATGCCCTCTCCCCCACCCAGTGTTTGTGAGAAAAGAACTAGTAAGGATGCCCCAGGATGCTATGAGATCAAAGTGGATGATGGGGGCATCTGGGGGGAGGGAGGGTCTGTAAAACTACAGTCGGACATTGGGCTCCAGGATCAAAAGATACATACCTTGCTGGGAATTTGAACCCATGCTGCGACCATCACAATCCTGAGGACCAGAAGCATGGTGGCGATGGGAATTTGCTCACTTCAAATACTGTGTTCCTCTCTGCTCACCTCTCTCATACCCCTTCCTCCCTCCCTCGTTTCTCACCTCCAAATACTGTCTCACTAACCTTGCTCTCACTTATAGCTGAGTCTATTTAGCTCTCCCTGTCCAGCACAGGAACTCACTTCTCCCATACCCTTCTCTCTCCCTCCTGCTCCTAGGTCCTCATTCAGGTCCAGGCTCCGAAGAGATCTAAAAGTGCTAAAAAGCCAATTTCTCCCTATGGTCTTGGCTGCTGTCTTTTTATAACCCTTCCCCACCTTGACCTTCTGCATCCCTCCGCTCTGACCGACCCTAAAAATATTATTCTGTGCCGGAGGCATCTGACCACAAGGCTCCCTGCTGCAGGAGATAAACAAATTCAAATTATGGGAGACGCTGAATCCCTCCCATTCTTCCAAAATAAAGCATTTTAAGGGAACTACACGTCTTAAAAATTATGCTGAACTCAGTGCACATTTCCTTCACACACTGAAACACACACACTGCCCCACCACAGAACAGGTACAGCACAGGCATCAATGGTGGAAGTTTCCCAATCCCAGATACACACACAAAGCCCCACCCAGAACAGGTACAGCAGAAACAGGAGCAGTGGAAGCTTCACTTGCCCACACCCCTTTGCTGCACCTTCTCAGCTTTCAGTCTGATATTTTTTCAAGAATGTTATTATTTTTGCTATACATAAATGAAACATAGGGTGTCAATATTCAATGACAGGGGTAACTGTAATAAATGAAATGTCAGCTGTGGTGTTTAATGCAGTTTGTGTACTCAGTACTACTACCTGTATATTCAGTGACATTGAACATGCACGCAATGCGGTCCTCTCCGCACCGCCAATTTTTTTGAGTTTAGGTTTCTTAGACTGAATGTGTAACTTATCCAGATAGCAGCTGAATGTCGCCTCTGTTTGAACAATTTTGCCTGACCTCTGCTGCCTTACTGTATGGATAGTATTGAGCCGTTAAGATGGATACTGTTTGTTTAAGGGTTAAAAACCCATGGATAGGGAAATTATGCGTTCATCGGCCGCTGATGAACATAGAACGTCTTTTAAATATAGGCCTAATAATATTTATAATAATAGCACAGTTTCTTATCTAGAATACAAAATGTTTCTGTGGGCATGACCTAGGGTTATCTCATCCCCCCTACTGTCTCATCCTAAGAAACAAACACTTCACTTCCTCAGCATGAAGCCCATTGGCAGAATCCCAAAGGTTACAGCTCACGATAGTCCCAACAGAAAGGGGGGAAAAAAACAGTCCTGCTGTCAGCCAAAGTTGTAATAATATATGAATGCATGTGGGTGTGTGCAGCTTGCTTTTCTGCTACCTGTGCTGTGCCTGTTCTCTGGTAAAGTATGTAAGTGCATGTGAGTATGTGTGCGTGACTTGCATTGCTCCTATCTATGCTGTACCTTTTCCGCGTCTAGGTGTGTGTGTGTGCACATGCATGAGGGAAGCTTGCACTGATCCCATCTTCTGGTCTTCTTCCTGTAGTGAGGCTGTGCTTATGCATGTGTGTCTGCATCTGAGGAAAGCTTGTACTGCTTCTGCCTGTCCTGTCCCTATTCTGTAGTGAAGCTGTGTGTGTGTGTGTGCATATGCGTGCATGTATATCTTGCATGTGTGTTTATGAGTATCTGTTTGTGCATACCTTGCATCACTCCTGTTGGTGCTGTACCTTTTCTTATAAGGGACAGTGTGTATGTGTGTCTGAGGAAAGCTTGTACTGTATCTGGTCTGTGGTGGGACTGTGTGTGTTTGAGTGGACTGTCCCTGCTGTAGCTTTTTTTTTTTTCTTCATGTGTGTGTGCGAAGTTGCATTGCTTCTGTCCATACTGTATCTTTTCAGTGTATGTGTGCGAAACTTGCATTGCTCTTGTGCATGCTGTACCTTTTCTCCTGTGGGACAGCATGTATGTGTATCTGAGGGAAGCTTGCACTGTCTCTGTTCTATGGTGAGCAATTTATGTCTGTGTGGCAGGGAAGCTTGCACTGCTCCTTGAAAGGCTAAAGTCATTAAGAACACCTAGTGAAAATGGATTTAAAGTCTCAGCTGACATTATTACACAGTGAGCTGATGCCTGTGTTTTAGTACTAATCTCAGCCTCTACCACTGATCCTCTTTCTATGACCTTGGGGCAGGTCCCTTTCTAGAACAAGGGGTCATGAAAAGGAGTTTTAAAGTGGGTATGTTCAGGGGCGTTATAAAATATTTCTTCACAGAAAGGCTGGATTGGCATCTTAATGGAGATAGCAGAATCAGAACTCAGGAAAGCCTGGGATGGGCACAAAGGATCCTCAGCAGTGGAGGAGTGAGTGATAAACTCTGGGGCGGGCACAGAGGACCTGAGCAGTGAGAGAACAAGGAGTGAAGACCGGGACAGATACCGAGTATCCTCAGCAGTGAGGGAAAAAGCCTGAGATGGTCATAGAAGATCCTTAGTAGTAGGGAAGCAATGGATGAAAACTGAGATGGGCACAGAGGATACTCAGAGGGTTGGGACGCAAGAAAGAAAACCTGGGACAGGGCCAGAAGGCCCTCAGAAGAGACAGAGTAAAGCCTGAGAGAATTTGTAGCAGTGGATGTACAAGGGGCAAATCTTCCTCTGAGACACAGACAGCTTGATTGCAGAAACCCTGAACTAGAGCCCAATGCTAAAACCCTACCATAGAAACACGATGACAGAACAAGACCACATGGCCTATCTAGTCTGTCCTTCCATATCAACCACAACAGTCCCCTTTTTTCCTTTAGGGAGCCTCTGTGTTTGTCCCATGCTTCTTTGAATTCAGTTACTGTCCTCATCTCTGCCACCTCCACTGGGAGACTATTCCATGGATCCACCACTCTTTCCGTAAAGAAATATTTCCACATATCACTCCTGAATCTATCCTATTTCACCCTCATCCCATGTCCCTTTGTAGCAGAGCTTGCTTTCAATCAAAAGAGGCTCTCCTCCTGTGCATTTATGCCACGGAGGTATTTAAACATCTCAATCATATCACCTCTATCCTGCCTTTCTTCTAAGGTGTACATATTAAGATCCTTAAGTCTGTCCTCATATGCTTTATAATGAAGACCACTAACCATTTTAGTAGCCACCCTCTGCACTGACTCCATCCTGTTGAAGGTGCGGTCTCCAGAATTACACACAATACTCCAAATTTGGTCGCACCATAGACTTATACAGAGGCACTATCACCTCCTTTCTTCTGCTGGCTATTCCTCTCTCTTTGCACCCAAGCATCCTTCTAGCTTTTGCCATCGCCTTTTCTACCTGTTTAGCTACTTTAAGATTATCAGACACAACCATGCCTAGGTCCTGCTCTTCTTTAGTGGACAAAAGTACTTCACCCCCTATACTGTATCATTTCCTTGGATTGCTGCAGCCTAAATGTATGACCTTGCATTTTTTAACATTAAATCTCAGCTGCCAAATTCTAGACCATTCTTCAAGCTTAGCTAGATCCCTCCTCATGTTATCTACACCTTCCTGGGTGTCTATTCTATTGCAGATTTTGGTATCATCCGCAAAGAGGCAAACCTTACCCAACAGCCCTTCCACAATATCACTAATAGAGATATTAAAAAGAATCGGTCCAAGGACAGATCCCTGGGGCACACCACTGGTAACATCCTTCTCTTCAGAGTGAGCTCCATTTACCCGAACCCTTTGTCACCTCCCACTCAACCAATTTCTTAACCAAGCAGTAACTTTAGGGTCCATTCCTAAGGTGCTCAGTTTGTTTATAAGTTGCCTGTGAGGAACATGTCAAAGGCTTTACTGAAATCTAAATACACCACATCTAGGGCTCTCCCTCGGTCTAACTCCCTGGTCACCCAGTCAAAGAAATCAATCAGATTTGTTTGACAAGGCCTGCCTCTGGTGAATCCATGCTGCCTCGGATCCTGTAATCCGCTGGACTCCAGAAACCTCACTATTTTACCATGGGTAAAGGTTTGGACAAGTTCCTGGAGGAAAGGTCCATAAACCATTATTAAGAAGGGACCCAGGATATCAATGCTTGACCCAGTACAAGCATTGTGGAACCTGTCTTTTGGGGAAACTGCTAGGTACATATGACCTAGATTGGCCACTGTTGGAAACAGGATACTGGGCTTGATGGACCTTGGTCTGACCCAGTATGGCATATCTTATGTTCTTATGGGTTTCCTAAGCAAATTGAGTGCAGAGATTTTGTTCAGCGATGCTGTAAGCAAACGGCATGCAAATGAGCTGTGTGCAAAAAGTCTGTGCTAATCAAGGAGAGCAAACCAGACACATGGCACAGAGGTCTACATTAGCAGCACCTATATCCTTAGCACAACCTCCCCCCACCCGCCTCCCCTAAAAAAAAAAAACAACTTTCGGCACTTGTGCTGGAATACTATCTGGCACATAAACACCAATATTGTTCTGAGCAGAACTTCTGCTGCGAATAATATTGCTGTTTCTGCGGCAGATAGCAATCCAGCACCTGCACATGACATTCTTTCATGTTCCTTCTGCTGTTTTATCTTTCAGCACTCTCTTCAGCAAAGCCAGAAAAACGTTTTGGATGCTTTACGCTGAAGAAACAGGTATGAATTCCCACCAGTTCTGACCGTAGTCTTGTGAGATAACCCTTAACACCTCAGACCTCATGTTAACATCCCGGCATCTGAGCTCAGCCTTACCGTCTTCTGCACACTTCTCTGCATCTGTGCCCCATAGTTAATTGATTGATTACCATCCATTTAAATGGACTTAAATGCGCAGTGTACTGCCGTTTGCACTGGCTTTGGCACATTGTCTATGCTTGCGTTAGATTCCTTCCTGGATTCTGTGCCTACACTAGTGTAGAAAATTCTGTGTAAATGCTGCAGATGTCAGCGCTAACAGCAGCACACTTTTTTGCATCGAGCTGAGGATCTGATTTTATGTGTTACTTCATAGAGAGGCCACAAGATGGCAGAGTAACAATAAGAACAAGTATCCAATATCTGTGAGTGAGATTTAGATTAAGGGAAATTTTACCTTTAGATTAAGGAAAGGTTTACCTTTTAGTTTAGCAGATGACATTAAGATCTGGAACAGAGTGGAGGGGGCTGAGAGAGTAGACAGAATGGAAAGTGATCTACCAAAGCTGGAGGAGTGGTTGAGTGGAGGGCTGTCTTTTGGAGTGTGTGACCTTGCACCTTGCAAAAAGGGATGCTGCCATGTCCTTTCACATCATTTGGGCAGAGGTTGGGAGGGAAAAGATAGGGAGTAAGGAGGAGACTGGAAATAAGGGTGCTGGATAGAGGAAACAGGGAAAGATACAGGGATATTTTGCTGGAATCATCCATTACCAAAGGAGAGAATGCTGTACCTGAGCTGCCGCCACTGGAGAGGCGCAGGATACCAATATCACATTTCGCACGGGACTCTGGTTAGCTTGGAGCTGGCCCTAATTCAGTGGCTGCCAGTGGTGTATTTATATCCATGGTTACTCTGAGGCTTGTGGACGGCTGGATGCCCCCTCCTTCCCATGACCATCACAGCGCAACAGTTCATGACATAAGACAAGTGACTCAAACACAGGGTGGCTGCCCCATTAGCACTTTCCTACTGGTAAATTCATTGCTAGTGCTTGTTAGATATAATGCAATGCAAAACAAAGTACAGAAGCCTGTATTTGGGTTGCAGGGGTGAGAAGCTTCTATGGGTCGGCATCTGTCATCCTTCTGTAGGCTTCAGGGGAGAACAGTGACATTTGACGGTTAGAAGTTTTAGTTTCTTTAAGTCTTGTGTTTTATGTTTGTAGCTTGTGGCTCTAATGCTAATTTTGTGATTATTAGTTTGTAAACTGCTAAGAAAAAGCTGCTCTGATGAGTGGCATATCAAATGCTTTTTTAACTAGATAAGTGTGTACTGGGCAGGAGGATGGAGTTTGACAGTCTTCCAGGAAGTGAAACAGTGTGATAAGATGGTAGCCAGAGGCAGGGGACTGCTGAGATGAGAGGCAGAACCAGCAGAGAAAAATGAGATAACAATGTCTCAGTACATGAGGTGATGAGGTCAGGGCCGGGTTTGAGATTCTGATGCTGACAGGACTGCGAAGAGTGGAGGTGGAGGAAGTTGGAATATCACAGCAGCACCCCCTTAAAGCGCATATCCCTAAAGCAAAGGGGAGCAGCCTGCCCTCCTTTAGCCTGGGTATTTGGCCTAAATCCAGGCCCGTGTGAGACATCACGTAGAATATCATGCCCAGTTCTGGAGGCCGTAGATCTGAAAGAATATACAGTGGCAAGAGGCAGCCCAGAGGAAGGCATACATAGCTAGCCCCTCGTGTCCAGCATCTCTTCCCTCCCTCTCTCTCCCCCTCCCATGTCCAGCATCTCATCTCTCCTTCCCTATCTATCCCCACCTATCATACTGCTGCTCTACTATCCCTATGCGACTTGGTTCTTAGTAGCGTGAACCCTTGTGATGCAGGAAGAAACTCCAGGGCAAGTCACCAGACTCATGAGATTTGCACTAGAGTTCCTTCCTGCATCAGGTGACGTATAGCTAATAAGAGCTGAGTTGCATACACAGACAGAGGTAGTAAAGCGGTACTTGTGGCAAGGTTTGCCTCCCCCAAACATTTATTAATTTAACAATTTATATTCTGCTCACTAATGTGGTGGATTAGAAAAGGTATATACAAAATCATTGGCACCTTACTGTGCTGTGCCAGTCCTAGAGAAAGACAACCAGAGTAGTATATCAGAAGCCGTGAAATGAGACTTAAAAGCCTAAATGTGTGCACTTAAGAGGAGAATAGAGAACCCAGGTTTTGCTTCAAGGTGGCAGCTTGCCATCCCAGTTTCAGATATTGGATCAGTCCTGGAATAACCCTAAAGCCTGCCTGCAATGCAGTTTTGCCCCTCTCCTCCTCTCCCTCGGGCTGGTGTTAGGAGCAGCAGCTGCTGCAGAACTAATCTTGCAATAAAAGCTGCAAAGTCGGGCAGCGGGAGATGCCAAGTGATTAAATGTTCTTCTTACTGGGCTAAGGCGTGAGGAGGAGGACTGGGAGGATGGGTATGCATTTACCCCTAGCCTGGATAGTGGGAGGGGAAAGAGCCTCAATTAGAAGAGAAGGGGTGAGAAGATGGGGAAAGAACATCTGAAAGGAGGGATGAGGTGCGAGACTGAGAAGGATAAGCTGAGATAGCCTTTGGGGGAGGGGAGAAGAGCATTTGGTGGGATGGAGGGAGTGAGAAGAGGAGAAGAATGTCTAGGGGGTGGCTAAGAAAAGGAGAAAACCTTTAGGGAGAGAAGGGAGGAGAGTGGAGGGAGAGAGAAGGAATAGCTTTTGGAGGGAGGATGTGAGGAATAGGAGCCTCTAGAAAGAGAAGCAGAGGGAGGGGTGAGAAGGGAGAAGAATGTCTGGAAAGAGGGGGTCAGAAGGGAGGAAAACTGTCTGAAGGGATGGATTGAAAAGGGATAAGAGCCTTTGGAGGTAGATAAGGATGAAATGGTCTAGAAGGGAGGGTGGAAACATGGTGTGAAGGATCTCGAGGGTATGGAAAGGGGCTGGGGGGAGGGGGAGGAAATGGCTGTTTCTTGGCATAAGGCTTAAATTTAAGCCTACCATTCATTTGCCTAGATTTATGAGCCCAATTTAGTAGCCTAGTGCTAAAAATCAGTGCTAAGCTCTTAACTTATTTTCCTCACCCTAAATTTGCCCCCATTGCCACACACTTTTTATGTCCCTAAGTTTAGGAATTTAATGACATTTTAAGAAAATATTTGGCAGTCAGTCATAGTAACTTAGAATATAATGGCAGCTAAAGACCAGCATGATCCTCTTTACATGATACTCAAATTGCAGCATTTATAGAAGCGATCGACAACCTTGGATACAACCAGATAGTCAAAGAACCCACTCATACTATGGGAAATACCCTCGACCTGATATTCGTTCCACAAGCCACCTCAGAAACCGACCACAATTATGACATTTCCATAATACCAGTACCATGGTCGGACCACAGACTAATCTTATTCCAAATTCCCAACTCCTCCAAGGCCATTAACTCCAAAACCACCCTCTCCAAACCAACAACTAGGAGGTTCCGCCCATTTGACAAAGACGAAGTACTCAAGAATATTCTCCCAATACTACACACCTCTGAACCTGACTTGGATAGCCTAATCAACACCTGGAATCACACTCTTAGAACCAATTCCCAAACAGCAAATATGACAAGAAAGTCCAACCATCGGACACATGTAGCTTGGTATTCTAATGAACTGAGAACATCCCTCCTCCATCTCCGAAGACTTGAAAACGCTGGAGACGATCCCACTCTACAGACGCCTACACAGCCTATTGCAAGTACCTAAAGAAGCATCGCCAGGAAATAGCAGATCGAAGAAAACAATTCCATACTAATCTCCTAAAGCAATCATTAAATAAACATCATGATCTCTTCAACATTGTAAAGACAATGGCAAAGGAACCAACTCCCCAACACACTCAAACGATACACCCACAAGATTATGCTGACTATTTAAAATCAAAAATGAAGAAAACAACCAACACCTACATCACAGAATCAACAAATATAGACAAACTATCACAGTCAACCACACTAACCAAGTTTAACGCATTATCAACCAAAGAAATTGAAAACACCATCGCAGCAATAAATGCCACCACTGCAGCGAATGATCCATGTCCAGCGGCCTGGATAAAAAATATTAGACATGAAGTAAGCTTCTTCATACACAATATCCTTGAACAATCGTTCTCAACTGGAACCTTTTCCTCAGTGCCTTAACAAACCTCAATTAGACCATTACTAAAAAATAACAAATTAGACCCCCTTAAAGTAGAATCCTATAGGCCAATATCCAGCATCCCTCTGCTAGCGAAAATAATTGAGAAAGTGGTACAACGTCAAATACAACAACACATAGACACTGAAGCCCCACTGGACATTGCACAACATGGTTTTAGAGAAGCCCACGGAGTTGAGACCCTCCTCATCACTCTATTCAATACATTAATCACAGGAATAGATAATATCCACCAAGGATTTATCCTTATATTCATGGACATCTCAGCTGCGTTTGATTCAGTAAGCCATCAAATACTTATCGCTCGCCTTATGGAAAAAGGAATACTTGGAACCGCACTTGACTGGTGTATATCCTACCTAAATAACCGTTGGCAACAAGTAAGAATTGATGAAAAGACATCGGAACCATTTCTGCAAGATCAAGGTGTACCACAAGGATCCTCTCTTTCAGCACTAATGTTTAACATATACATGCAACCGATCTGTGACCTCATCCGCTCCTTTAATGTTACCTGCCTAGCATATGCAGATGACATTCTCCTATACATGCCATTCTCCATCAACCATCCTGATTTTACACCTTTGATAAAATGCTTTGAATCAGTAGAAGACTGGCTCCTCTCACAGAACCTTAGAATCAACCATAGCAAGACCGATGTGATGTTTATCACAAGAGACCAAAACTTCACACCTCCCACTACCTTAAAAATAAAGGACAAGGAATTGACAGTAAAACCTACGATACGATACCTAGGTATTACTCTTGACCAGCGCCTCAATATGAAGACCCACATAAAAAACACAACAAAACTAATATATCACAAGATACGCACACTACGCCACTTAAGACCTCTACTTGAACCCACAGACTTCAGAACTGTCTACCAAGCCTTGGTGATGCCTCATTTCGACTTCGCAAATGCAATTCTACATGGTCTCCCGCAATCATCTTTAAAACCTCTACAATTGGCGATGAACACCGCTGCCAGAGTACTCGAAGGAATATCAAAAACAGACCACATAACTCCAATTCTAAAAAGACTCCACTGGTTACCAATCAACGCAAGATTCCACTACAAGATACTAATCATTACCTTCAAAGCCTTAAACAATCAAGCACCATCAACGATCACCAACCTCATACACACACAGACTCCCAATAGATCCAGAAGATCAACTACTATAAACTCATTAACAATCCCAAGACAAACAGTCAGATACAATAAGGAAACATCTAAAAGAGCCTTCAACATTCATGCCCCAACAGCTTGGAATGCACTACCACCAGAACTTAGAGCCATAACCAGCCTAACACAATTCAGAAAAAGCCTCAAACACCACCTCTTCTTAAGCTATTTCCCGATTTAGTTTTACACAAGAGAAACACTACATCCATAATCAGGTCAAGACAACTTCAACTGTGACTAATGTGTATAGACTATTGTATATAGTTATATAGTGTATATAGTTTCCCTTACTACCAAGTTCAAATTCCTGTTACTTGTAAAATGCATTACAGTTTTTCTGTATGTATATGTTTGTTCCATGTAAACCGCGCTGATGGTAATAGTGCGGTATATAAGAGATGTTAAATAAATAAATAAATAAATAAATAATTTAGTCTGCCCAGCAAGGTGGCAAGAGTAGGTGCACCTGCCATTCCATGCAGGTCACGCCTCCCCATACTTTTGTTTAGGGATGTACCCACTGCTCTGTGCAGGTCAACCTTATTTGTTGAGATATAACAGATAGTTATGTTTATTTTGATTTTATCCTTTTGATATAAAGGGATCCACTGTGATTGTCCCATGCTATTTTGAATTCTGTCACTGTATTTGCCCCCACCACTTCCATCAAGAGGGCATTCCAAGCATCCACCACCCTTTCAGTGAAAAAGTATTTCTTGATGTTGCCTTTCAGTTTACCCCCTTGCAATTTCATGTTATACCCTAGTTTTATAGCTTCCCCATCTTTGAAAAAGTTTTGTTTGTTTGTTCATTGATATTCTTTAAGTATTTAAAGGTCTGTATCATATCTCCCCTGTCCCTCCTCTCCTCTAGTGTATACATATTTAGATCTTCAAGTCTCTTCTCATACATCTTCCGGTGCAGGCTCCAAATCAGTTTGATCGCCTTCCTCTAAACGGTTTCCAGTTTTTTTATATCCTTTGTGAGATATGGTCTCCAAAACTGAACACAATATTCCAAGTGAGGCCTCACCAGTGACTTGTACAGCGGCATTAGTACATCTTTCTTTCTGCTGGTAATTTCTCTCTGTATGCAACTCAGCATCCTTCTGGCTTTGACCACCGCCTTGTCACATTGTTTTGCCCCCCCTTGAGATCCTCAGAAACAATCACTTCAAGGTCCTTCTCCTGGTCCAAGCACACCAACCTCTTGCCCCCTATCGCCTACATTTCCCTTGGATTTTTGCATCCCAAGTGCATGAGACTGCATTTATTTGCATTAAATCTTAACTGTCAAGCATTAGACCACTCTTCCAGCATTTGTAAATCTTTCCTCATGCTATCCACTCCTTCAGGGTAGTCCACTCTGTTGCAAATTTTCGTGTAATTTGCAAAAAGACAGACTATTCCATTCAGTCCTTCAGCAATATCACTCACAAATACATTGAACCGTACCAGTCACAGAACAGAAGCATTTGTTTAGCATTTTCGCTTTTTCAATGTCACTTTCCACGAATCCATTCTCGGCACTTTTGAGTCTTGCAATTTCACCTATAAATTTTCAAAGAGGCCAATTTAGGAGCATATCTCTCAAAGTCAGGAGCCTTGAGTATCTTTTGTGCAGGGCTCGTTATTTTACAAATTATCTGGCAATGAAAGGAGTGAGTGTTGTATTACTGTTAATTTGAATATATATTCCTTATCGTCCCTCCAGTCCAGTCCCACACTTCTGGGTAGTGTACCTCTTCCAGCAGCTTGGAGACTGAGCATGTCATCTTTTTGATGACACTAGTGTACATATGCAGCTGGCATCGCCCACCAGCCCCAGTATGCTCAGTCTCAAAGCAGCTGGAGGAGGTTGTGAGCTAGGGTGCTGGACTCACTGAAGGGACAACTAAGGAGATAGGTTTAGTTAGAGTTTGCTTTTATTTCCCCTGTTAAGGTGCAGGTTTCTTTGTTTTTAAAGGCAGTAGTAAAAAAAAAAAAATCAGAAGCAACACAGAGAACCCAGGAGACAGCAGGGCTGAGGGGAGGATATTCCTTCTTCCCCCTCTCCCCCCAGGATTTTTTTTTGGGGGGGAGTTCTGTGGGGACCTTCCTCAGTCCGAGACTTCTGGCTGCTCCCGAACCCATCAGTTGAGGAGCTGCTGCAGTTGCTTGCAAGGAGTGAAAGCTGGCAGCCCTGAGTTGCCCCCCTCAGTGCCAAAGCCGGAAAGGAAGGCTGAGCGTGAGGGGTAGAAAAGCCATGCTGCAAAGAGGCTCCAAGGTAAGAGTGGCCGGGTGGGGGACGAGAACAGAAACCTCTAGCAACCGCCAGAACACGAGGAGACAAAGAGCGGCCTGCAGCCGCATGTTTGGGAGCCTGCAGCGGTGTGGGAAACTCCCCCTGCTGCATTTAGGCGTGATTTCTTCTTATTCAGGCCCAGATGTGTTTAACCCCCTGCTGTGTTTTGGGTGCCCGGGAGAGGCAGCCACCGGAAAACAAAGCAGGACAGAGCAGCCTCTTCCTAGGAGGCCATTTGCAGTTTCCTACCAAACAGGTAGGAAAGGCAACGGCAAAAGCCAGAAGGATGCTTGGATGCATAGGGAGAGGAATGGCCAGCAGAAAGGAGGAGGTGATAGTACCCCTATATAAGTCTTTGGTGAGACCTGAGTACTGTGTGCAATTCTGGAGACCACACCTTCAAAAGGATGTGAACAGGATGGATTCGATGCAGAGGGCAGCTACTAAAATGGTCAATGGTCTTTGTCATAAAACATTTGGGGACAGACTTAAAGATATTTTTGAGGAAAGCCGGGTGATATGATAGTGATATTTAAATATCTCAGTGGAATAAGTGCGCAGGAGTGTCTCTCAGTTGAAAGGAAGCTCTGGACTGATGGGTCATGAGATAAAGGTGAAAGGGGATAAACTCAGGAGTAATTTGTGGAAATATTTCTTTATGGAAAAGGTGGTGGATGTGTGGAACAACCTCCCAGTTGAAGTGGTGGAGGCGAGAACTGTATCTGAATTCAAGAAATTATGGGACAAATACAGAGGATCTCCAAGGGAGAGAAAAGGATTGTAGAACTTAATAGTCCTTATGGCTGGGAGACAGGATAGGCCATATGGTCTTTATCTGCCATCATTTTCTATTTTTTTATGTTCTCCCATAGAAAATGATACCCTATTAAAAGAAATCTCAACCCATACATACTTTTCAGGAATGTTCTATCCAGCACTGTAGTCTTCTCTTGAGACTCAAATAATGTGTTACATGACTGCTGATCAACAAAAAATAAGTTAGAAAAATGTCTGAGATGAAACCACTTTTCAAACTTATTTTCCTTCCAGAAAGGTGAGAAATCCCGGTTTGTCATCGTTAGTCTGCTCTTGCATCTTGAATACAAGCAGTAGGTGCTCTTCAGCTCCAACCTAAAAGATACAGCACATTCCCCCTTTCCCCCCAAACTTTAGCAATATCCTGCAGATATCTTAAAATAACCTCCCTCTCCATCCCTGACTCCATAGGATGAGTGAGGGCAGTCACCAGGCGAAAGGACACATCAGAACTGGCAGGAAGACTATTTTTAACTGGGAGTATCACACTTCTATGACTAAGGCTAGGGCAGGTCTTAGTATCAATGACGTCCTGTGCAAGTAGCAAGAATGGAGCCCTTTCTGAATGGAGGAGGGTTCCCCAAAAACACTGAATCAGCGGCACCCCATTAAAACCACTGTTGCCCGTGGCTCTGAAGCATTTCCACAGGGTGCACACCCCTAAAGCTGGTCTTAACTAAAGCTGAGTGCTATCATGGCAGGAGGTGCAGCTCAGTCATCAGATGCAACATTACTTAGGCATAGCAGCATTGGTATCTGTGACAGGATCTGGGTCATCAGGGGAAGACTTTATCTTTATTTGTTTGTTTGATTTTTATATACTGCTCTACGCTCAGGCACAGAGCAGTTTACAAAACATAAAAGACTGCTGAAAGGAGAAAAGAACACCATGGTTTTTGATAGGAAAGAGAAAGAAGAATGGGAGATGGCGAGAAAGGACAGAGAGGTAGGGGAGAGAGCCACCTCAGCATAGGGGGGAAGAGGGAGGGAGATTAAAGGCAGAACGGAAAAGATGAGTTTTCAGCATTGACTTGAACTTAGTGAATGAGAGTTTCAGTCGCAGATCTGGAGGGAGGGAGTTCCAGAGTTTGGGGCCAAGAAAGGAGAAAGCAGAGTTACGGGTGGACTTCAGGTGAGCTTGAGAGGGGGAGGGGAGGGACATACGATTGGAGTGGATGAGTCAGAGTGAGCGCAAAGGGGTGTGGAGATAAACCAGATCTGAGAGGTATTGTGGGGTGCTAGTGTGAATGACTTTGTGAACTATGACTAGGACCTTATACTGTATGTGGGAGGCAACGGGGAGCCAATGGAGTGAATAAGAAATGGGGTGGTGTGATCAGTGCAGGAGGCATGGGTGGCAATGCGGGCTGTGGTGTTCTGTAAAAGTTGCAGTCTGTGTAACTGGTACTGTGGAAGACGGCAAGAGTGATATAGCAGTAGTCTAAACGGAAGATCACGAGAGAATAGTAATGTGACCAGGGATGGGGTAGTGAGAAAGGGGCAGACGGCACAGATCTGACGCAGAGAGCAGAAGGAGCGGCATATGATGGAGGATAGGTGGTCGTGAAATGATAAGGCAGAATCTAGAGTGACACCAAGATAGCACAAGGAGAGGACCAGGGGAATGAGGGAGGAGGGGAGTGAGGGAGCTAGGAACTGAACAGGACTACCGAAGGTGAACCAGATAGCCAGGATTTTAGTAGGGTTGAGGTGGATAGGTCGGCAAGAAGTGTAATGAAGGAGTTATCACGCTGTTTGGATGGGGAGTCGAAGTGCACATTAAAATCTCCCATGATCATGATGTTAGAGTATGAGAGAGTGGCCTCAGAAAGAGTAAGGAGGAGGCAACCCCCAGAGGTAAAGATGAACAGAGGGAGGGGAATAAATGAGGAGGAAGTGAAGAGGAGGGAAAGCATCAAGGTGTAGAAGAAGGGGATTCTAGGTAATGCAACACCAGAGAAGATAGTTCATGGCTAGGGAGAGAGGATCGAAAGAGAGCTGCAACCCCCCCTTCTGTCCAACCCCTGTGGGGAGTGGCAAGGATGGAAAAGCCTGGGGGGAAACACCGATTAAGGAATGCTTCATTGTCATCACGGAGCCAGGTCTCCACGAGGAAGAAGAGGTCAAGGGAATGGTGAACCATAAGGTCATGGATAGGGGTGGACTTAGAGCATAGAAAACGACAATTCAAAAAAAACAAGTGCAGGAGTGGAATTAAAGGAATGGGGGAATGGGCCGAAGGGAGGAAGGCCTGGGAGGACTGGGAGGGGGCATGACTATGACAAGGAAGGAGGTTAGCAATGGTTCTGAGGGGAGAGACTGAAAGGGAGATAGAGGTGGGAACGGGCACCACCCCCAGTAAACAGGGATGGCGGTCATTGAGAAACACGGGAATATGCACAAGATGATCGGGGGGGGGGGGGGGCACTGAACAGAGGGGGTGTGGCTGTAACTGTGGTTGGAGTCTTGGATAGGGGAGGGGGTAGCGTGAGGGGGAGGATGGTAACCAGGGAGTGGAGAGTGGTCATATGGGCCTTGACAGAGTCACCCCCAGAGTTGCCCCAAGGAGCGCTTTGTGCTCCTTGTGTGCGCTCCTTCAGCATGCGTGCGCCCCGTGGCACAGAACGCTGCGGGAGAGTTGTTTATATCTGGGAACAGGACCTCAGAGGGATGCGTCACTTCCGGGGTAGGCGGATCATTCCCAATGGCTGGTGGAGAGCAGGGGAGGTACCTGAAAGACAGTGAGCAGTGTTGAAGGGACAACAAAGCAGGCAGACAGATAGAGCAACAGAGGCAGGTTAGCAGTGCTGGAACGCCGCAGGAGAGTTGTTTATAACCAGGGACGGAGGCAGTCCTGGTTTCATCCCAAGGCAATTCCTAGAGGGTCTCCATTGCAAGCAAGGTACTTCTGTGGCTCTTGAAAACAAACTCTCTGCCTGAGAGCTATTAAAGTGTTTTTTTTTTTCATTTTTAATAGTTTTTCTGCTGCATTGCCTGGTGATTTATAGCTATATTGCAAAACAGCTATTTTTGTGTTCTTAGGCAAAGCTTTTTTCTGCTGTTCTAGTCTTTTTTTCTTCTCCTCTAACCTCCAGCTTCAAAGAGGTAGGCAAGCTCCTTGAAGTCACTGCCCTCGTCAGGTGTTAGATCCTTCCCTTCCTACCCCAGCTTCCACTCACCCCATGTGAGAATTCTTGCTATATAGGGCAACTCACCAATTAGCTTGTTAGCAAAGATTACATATTTTATTAGTTGGTAAAGAAAATCTAGGAAGTAAATAATTCCACATTTGGATATCTACTAAAAATAAACAATTTGATATTCTTGAAGGAGCTCTGATTAAGTAATTTTACAGAAGGAACACATTAACAATATACCTCAGACACATAGTGATATGTTTACTAAGCAGTGGCGGTGAATTCAATGGGGCCGCGGTTACGATACCACACGGCAGCCACTACCACTGCTTAGTAAACATACCCCATAATATCAGAATTTAATAGTATAAAGTAATAACTGCCTAGCAAGCAAGCAGATCTACACACAGGTACATAGAACAGAGCTGTTAAAAAACATACAAAAAAGGACATCTGAGGAAAAGTTACATCTTTCTCATTTCCTTCAACAGGTTCCAAAGCTACAACAACTGAACTGTGGCTGGGAAGAATCGTGTTGCCAAATCTGCAGCCCCTGTTACAGCTTCTGCCTCTGTCCAGACAGACAGCCCAATTCCAATTGAGGGACTGGTTCCAGGTGCACAATGCCTGCAAGCTGAAGCCTTCATGAAACAAGTAGAGCTCAGAAAAGAGGTGGCGAGGCTGAGAAGCATCTGTGACAGCGAACAGTACATTGATGAGATGTTTCTTGAGGCATCCAAGCTCTACGACAGAGGGCAGGCTACAGAATGAAGTGAGTTTTATTTATTTCCTTATCGTTCCTCCAGTTTAGTCCTCAACCTCTGGGTAGTGAACCTCCTCCTGCAGCTTGGAGACTGGGCATGTCAAACTCATGACATCACTGGATATAGCCTGCTGGTCTCTCCCATCAGCCCCCAGTGACGTGTCCAGTCTCCATGCAGCAGGAGGACATACTGAGCCTAGCTTCTGGGCTCACTTGGGGGAACAGATAAGGAGCGTTTAGTGTGACAAATTCTATTCTGATTTTACTTTTGATTTTTACCTTTAATTTTACTTTTAATTTTACTTTTAATTCAGTTACCTTTGGTTAATTGGCAATCAGGGATTAGTTCCCTTTAGTTGTTAGGAGCAAATTTCCTTATAGTTACAGTAATTTTACATTTGAGCCTGGCTCTTTAAATTAGTAGCAGCTCCCGCCTTCCCTCCTTGTCAATTATTTTCACTTGCTGCAGGCATTCGCCGGTGCAGATCTCTCTCCCTGAACGATACAAGAGAGA
The DNA here is from genome assembly GCA_033557465.1 of Ichthyophis bannanicus. Taxonomy (NCBI): domain Eukaryota; kingdom Metazoa; phylum Chordata; class Amphibia; order Gymnophiona; family Ichthyophiidae; genus Ichthyophis; species Ichthyophis bannanicus. Next base: position 68,268,754 of record CM066051.1, on the reverse strand, counting down.
GCTCTGGGACCCGTACAGCCACACTGAAGCTGTGTGAGATGGAGCCTCTCCGTTGCTGCGGGATTTTAATTTTACTCTGTGGAACCAGTTGAGCTGTCCTTGCCGCGGCTGCCAGGCGCATCAGCGCGGCTTGAGGATCGGATGAATTCAAGGCGGTAGGAGCAGGCTGCATGGCTTTCGGCCCTGCAGGTAAGGCCATCGAGCTCTGTCGGTCTGCTGAGGCCTCCTTTTTGCAGCGGCTGTTGTTCTTGGTGCCAAAATTTGTTGGCAAAGGGGCAGCCATTTTCTTTCTAGGTATTTGTACCGCGTGGCGGGAGTTGCAGCGAGCTGCCTGTGTGAGGAAGACGACAGGCAGAATAGCTAGATTTTTAGGTCTAGTGTTTCTTTCTTTTGTTTGTAGGATTTTTAGGCTCAGGGGGTTCCTCGGCCTTAAGGGGACTGTTGTCAGTCCTCTTTATTTTTAAGTTTATTCTTAGTTTTATAGGACAGCAGTTTTGGCATTGATCTCTGATGCCACATGTTCTTTCCCTCCTAATCATGTCTCTGAGGAGCATCTGTTAAGTCCCGGGATATTAGGCAAATTGCCAGCTTTTAGGTTCTTCAAGAGCAGAGCCCTAACTTGTAGGTGGAAGGAGGGACAGGCTGGAAGTGTGCTTGAGACAGTAGCTCTTTTTTGTATTCACGGTCTCTAGTGAAAGTTGCCCAAACGCCTGTGGTTTAACAGGGACAGGTTTAGGAAACCTTAGGATATAAAAAAATATAAAATAATAATAACAGTTAAACTGTCAACCAAGAAGTGCCTGTGCTACGGTCTATGGCCACCAGAGGGCAGCTGGTACACTCAATAGTGCCTTTCTGTGACCGTGTGTATGCAGCCATCATCAGATTGATCTCTGCAAGTCAGGGAAGAAATAACCACAGGGCCACCTCATGGGCACTCAGGGGTTAGTGGCTAAACAAGCAACTGTAATGTTCTGCAAATCAAGATTATATGACCAAGATTTAAAGCTCTTAACTTCTGTATCATTTGTCGGGCTCTGGTGCTCTAAAGGCCACCGGATGGCAGCGCTGCTCATGAATCACATATAGTATTCAGTGCCCCATCCCTGGGGGGGGGTGGTAAAATACGAAATCGTATTCTTCATCAGGTTCACACAGGCAGCAACCTCTAAGACCTCCACTTGCAAGGTTGTCAGTGTATCCCACTGCTATTTCTCTGACTGCAGGAAGGCCAGGGGTGGGGGGGTGCCTGTGTGTTTCATAGCTCTACTTAGCATGCCCTTCCCAGGAAATTTTCATCTATTTCTAGAGCCTGTGCCGTCAGAGCAGGGCTTTAAGCACTTAGCAGGGGCACTGACCCGTCTGTGCCATCTTGTTAAAGGGCCCATGCTAAGGGTGAAGAGAAGGACGTCTAGGTAGCACAGTCTGGGGCTTAGCGCTCCAGGGCACTGGAAGGTTTCATAGAGGAAGTCAATACTCTGTGTATGCTCCATGCATTCAGCCTATGTTCAAGCGTGCTCACTGCACTGTGTTTGGGTGACAGGTGCTGGGTCATCCGTATATGTAGATGTGCATTTTGTATGTCCTCACAATTGCTTAGGCATGATTTTTGGGTGCACTCTTTGCAGAGTGAGACTGCATTTCTTTGCTCAGACTGTATTATCAGGCTAAGGTAAGTTCTCCAATAATGGGGGGATGTTGATTGTAATAAAGTGCGTGAGGTCCTCATGGTGTTACATGGGGTTGGAGATGCAGTCGTGGGATCTGCTGTGGAGTGAGCCGTCCAGAGGAGCTACAGTGTTACAGTCACCAGTTTCTCTTTCTCTTTGGGCTTTGCTCCCAGATCCTAGCCCCTCTTTCTCTCTGATGTCCAGGACGCAAGGTCCCCAGCCCACTGGACAATCTATTCTCAGCCTTTTCTTAATGCTGGCAGAAGGACTGGGAGAGCGAGAAAGGAAGACCAGAAACCAGCACCAGCTCTGATGTCTCTCCACTGCCAGTGTTTGCTACAGTCACATATTCCCAGTTAGTTATTTATTTGAGTATACTGATTGCCTACAGGTCAGGGTGGCATACAGTCGATTACGGTATTTCTATTTCCCTTTTCCCTGAAGGGCTCACAATTTATGTTTTGGTACCTGAGGCAGAGGGTTAAGTCACTTAATGAAGGCAGAAGGACCACCTGTGGGACCAGAAACCCCAGGTTTTATGGCCCATGGTTGGTGGTCTTGATTAGAATTCAAACCCTTGGTCCTCTGGCAACTTGCCTCAACCACTAGGCCGCACTGCTCTGTGTGAGCTAGCCACAGGGCCATAGGGCCAGGCGCAGCCTGTTACTTCCAAGGCAGAGACCTTGGGGAGGTGTTCCATTCATAAGGATACGGGAAGTGCCATACTGGGTCAGACCAAGCTCTTTCAGGTACAGTATCCTGTTTCCTAGGGTAGCCAATTCAGGTCTTAAGGACCTGGCTGGTTTCCAAAAAGACGAATAGGCTACTCAGTGCTTGTATCGGGGCAAGCGGTGGATTCATGTATGCTCATATTTTAAGGGTTCCATTGCATGTACAACAGATGTGACGCTCTGTTGGATTGTGTGCCTTGTAGAACATTTTGAATTGGTGAAAGTTGGTATTAAAAAAAATTTTTAAATAATTTTCCAGCTTCTCTCTAATAAAAGGTTATGGACCTTTCCTCCGGGAGCATGACCAAAACCTTTGTTAAACTCCGCTACGTTCGGAGATCATTTCGCGCAAGGCTCTTGGAGTACACAGGAGATCTAGTGGTCAATCAACCGACTGGAAATGCAAGCGATACGCCGGGCGTTGAAGGCGTTCGAAGCTACGGTGACAGGTCGAGTGGTGCGAGTACTGTCCAACAACTCCGCGGCGGTGGCCTACATCAATCGGCAGGGCAGAACCGGAAGTGTGGCTGTGGCAGAGGGTCTGTGTGTGTGGATAGAGCTTTGGCTGCCAGCGTTTTCGGTGGCGCATGTTGCGGGTAAGGACATTGTGACGGCGGATTTCCTCAGCTGGGTCCGAGTAGATGCCGGAGAATGGGAGTGGCATCCGGAGGTGTTCGCACAGATCGATTGCATATGGGACAGCCAGTAATGGACCTCATGGCGGCATTTCACTCTGCGTAAATGGGTCGCTTCTTCAGCAGACGATGCGAAAGGAGGTCGGAAGGCATCGGCGCACTATTTCAACGGCGGACGTCGTCCGGTCTTCTCTGTCTTTCCACTGGGGGCACTCATAGGTTGAGTAGTTCTGCGTATCGAAGCGCTTCGGGGAAACGTGTGGTTGCAGGCCTCGGGCTGGCCGAGGCACCCGTGGTATGCCTGCCTCATACGGTTGCTCGACGGAAATTCATGGAGGTTTCTGACATTGGAGATTCTGTTGCTATGGAGTTCCCTTCGAATGCCTCAGGTGCATTGGTTTTCGCTTACAGGGTGGCCATTGAAAGGGCAAGCTTAAGGAAAAAGAGTTGCTCGGCAGCAGTCTTTGCCACCTTGCTGCAAAAAAAAAAAAAGTCTACGTCACTTGCATATGTGCGTATATGGCGCATCTTTGAGGATGGGCGCTCGCAGAGGCACGCTCACGCGACAACAGTGTCAGTTCCCTCGGTATTAAGTTTTCTGCAGGACGGGTTTGGTAAAGGCAGGTCCTGAAGAGTTCAGTTAGAAGCTCTGTCTTGCTATAGGGGCAAAGGACAGGGAGTGGCTCTCATGCACAGGTCAATGTGGTACGCTTTCTCAGGCGGTTATTAGACTGTAGCCCTGTTGTAGGATATTAATTCCACCGGGGAAGCTCAAGTTGGTTTTAGGAGCGTTAGCTAGCACGCCATTGGAGCCCTTGCAACAGGCGTAGGTTAAGGGTTTTGCCTTGAATACGGTATGTTTGATGGTCATCTGTTTGGCGAGGCGATTTTCGGAGTTGCAGGCGTTGACCTGTCAGGAATCGTTTTTTTGTCTGTCTCCAGACAGAAGGTGGCCTGGCGGCTGGTTCCGTCGTTGTTGCCAAAGGTGGTTTCTATGTTCACCTAACTAAAATGGTCTCTCTTCCAGCGCTAGTTGCGGAAGAGGAGAGCGTATTGAACCATAGCTTACGTGGTTTGGACGTCAAAAGAGCGCTGCGGCAGTGTTTAAAGGTTTCAGAAACTTTTGCAAGGCGGATCGTCTCTCTTCAGGGTGTTCGGAGGGCCCTGCAAAGGGAAGCGGCGGTGAAGGAGTCCATTTCTGGATGGATTGGAGCGGCGAGTGCGTCAGCTTATCTTCTACGGGGCCGTACAGTCCCAGGGAGCTTATGAGCTCACTCTACCAGAGTGCAAGCGTCTTCTTGGACGGAGCACAGTTTGGTTCCGCCAGTGGACATCTGTAGGGGGCCTCTTGGTTGTCTCTCCATGTTTTCAGTAAGCACTACTGCCTAGATGTTCTGGCGGCTAAGGATGCCGTTTTCAGGAAGGCGGTGTTGAGATCCGGCTGGAAAGGTCCCTCCCAATGATTACTGCTCTGATACATCCCAGAGGTTGAGGACTAAACTGGAGGAATGATGAGGAAATAGGAATTACACTTACCTGGTAATTGTGGTTCCTTGAGTGACTCCAGTTTAGTCCTCATTCCCGCCCGGGGATGGGGTCTTAGCAGTGGTCTTTCTGTTGGGGGAAGTGCAAGGTTAAAAGTGGATATAGGCCTTCACTGGTGTTCAGTTGTTTTGATGCTTCCATTTGTTTTGCACTATATTGTTATATTATTATATTATGATATTGTTATATATTGTTATATATATTGCTATATTGCTCTGGATTGTTTAGGGCTAGGCATTCGACAGAAAGGAGAGCATGCAGGAAGCAGTACCTTTCCTTCCGGAAGGGTAATAGTAGGTAGATAGGTTATATGTTCTGCATGCCCTTGAATATAATGTTAAGTTTTAAAAAAAAAGTTACTGATTTTTTGCTCCTTTGAGTCTGCTTTGTCAATAGTTCACTGGGGGCTGATGGGAGAGACCAGCAGGCTATATCCAGTGATGTCATGAGTTTGACATGCCCAGTCTCCAAGCTGCAGGAGGAGGTTCACTACCCAGAGGTTGAGGACTAAACTGGAGTCACTCAAGGAACCACAATTACCAGGTAAGTGTAATTCCTATTTATTTATCATTTTTATATATAGCAGAATGGTCTACGCAATAAGGTTGGGGTCCTGTTCAACTCATGGGAGATTGAGCAGAGATAATAAAAGTGTGAAGGGCATGGGGAGACTAAAAGAAAAAGTGAATGTTCAGATGTGAATAATGGAATACAGGAATACAGCTGGACCCAAGTCACTAGAGTCTGCAGAATTGACAGTTTAACTCCTCCAGCTCTCGAATTGAAGAACCAGTATGCAGCCCTGGAAGTGGAAACATCTCAGGAACAGGAAGAACCAAAGCTCAAACACCCCAAAGTTGCAGAATCAGTGACCACAAGGAAGTGAAGGGTAGTGGTGGTTGGTGACTCTCTTCTGAGTGGTACTGAGGCGTCCATTTGCCAACCAGAATCGATGTGCAGGGAGGTGTGCTGTCTGCCAGGTGCAAAACTCCAAGATGTTATAGAAAGTCTGCCGAGTCTCATCAAGCTTAGTGACGATTATCAAATGATGCTCATCCATGCCAGCACAAATGACACTGCTAGATATCCCTCTGAACATATCAAGATTGATTTCATGGCTCTGGGAGAGAGGGTGAAGCAGATAGGTGTGCAGATGGTATTCTCTTCCATCCTCCCTGTTGAGGATAAAGGTTGAGGCAGAGAAGCTCGCATCTTGGAGATGAACTCATGGCTGTATGGATGGTGTCATTGAGTGCATTTTGGTTTCGTGGACCATGGGTTGATTTTCCAAGAGCTGCTGAGCAGAGATGATGTCCACCTATACAAGAAGGGTCAAAGTGTCTTCTGCAGCAGACAGACTAACCTACTGAAGAGGGTTTTAAACTAGATTCATTAGGGATAGGTGAATAAAGCCCCCAGGTAAATAAAAGCCATCAGGTAAGTAACACTTTAAATACCTCTAGAAATGGGTAAAAGGGACAACATCTGGAAAGTAGTGTCCATTAATGCTCGTAATATGGGAAATAAGATCCCAGATGTTGAGGCTTTAATGGAAGAGGCTGACTTGGATTTAGTGGTGATTACGGAGACATGGTTCACGGACATCCATCCATCCAGGTTATGCTTTATTCAGGAAGGACAGGGTAGAAAGAAGGGGAGGAGGAGTGGCACTATATGCAAAAAAAAACAACAATATTAAAGCTACAGAATTACAGGGCTTACAAGGGAAGGAGGAGGCACTGTGGGTTGAACTAGAGAGAGGGAATGTGGAATCCATTTGCATTGGTGTGATATACAGATCTCCTTCACAGGCAGAACAAATAGACAGAGATTTAACTGAAGATATTCACATTATTGCCATGAAAGGAGAAGTGCAACTGATAGATGACTTCAATCTGTGGGATGTTAATTGGCACATCCCTACTGCAAGGTCATCTAGAAGTAAGGATATCCTGGATTTTCTACAGGGAGAATTATTCTGGCAACTGGTAACAGAACCTGCACGTGAAGGGGCCATACTTGACCTAGTGCTTACCAATGGGGAAAATATTTCTGATGTCATAGTGGGAGATCATCTCGTATCCATTTATCACCAGATGGTGTGATTCAGTATTAGGACTAGGGCTGATAAAGTCCATTCAAAAGTGAGGGTCCTAGACTTTAGGAAAACTAACTTTGCCAAGATGGGACAATACTTCAAGGAGTCATGAGCAGGATGGGAGCAGCTGGGGGATGTAGAAAAGCAATGGGCAAAACTGAAAGGGGATATTTTAATGGCAATAAACCTTTTTGTTCAGAAAGTAAGTAAATATAAAAGAAAAAGGAGGCCACACTATGGGGCTTGTTTACAAAGCCACGGTAGCGGTTTCCGATTGTTATCGGAGTCGCGGCCCCATTGAAATCAATGGGGCCGCGGCTCCAATAACGATCGGAAACCGCTACTGCGGCTTTGTAAACAAGCCCCTATGGTTTTCAAAAGAAGTAGCTGTAAAGGTGAAGAAAAAGAGGATAGCCTTCATAAAATACAAGAGATCACAGAAAGAGGAAGACAAGCATCAATATTTGGAAAATTTTAGAGAAGCTAGGCAGGAAGCAAAGATACAAATAGAAGAAAGAATTGCCAGTGTAGTAAAATGGGGTGCAAGACATTTTTCAGATACAGTATATTCGTGAGATGAGGAAGTGCAAAAGTGGTATTGTCACACGCAAGGGTGAAGGGGAGGAATGTGTAGAAGATAAGGATAAAGCAGAATTGCTTAGCAAAATAATTGTGTTCTATGTTCACAGATGAAGGGTCAAGAACAGGACCTCAGAAAATACCCACAAATAGGAACAGAAGTGAAGGGGATCTTGAACAGTGTTCAGAAGACTGTGTTTGTGAGGAATTAGCTAAACTAAAAGTAGACAAAGCGATGGGACCGGATGTGATACATCCGAGAATATTGAAGGAACTTGGGAACATTCTAACAGCTCCACTGATTGAACTTTTCAATGTTTCTTTAGAGTCAGGAGTGGTCCCAGACGACTGGAGAAAGGCAAATGTGGTCTCTTTACACAAAAGTGGAAGTAAGGATGAGGTTGAGACCTACAAGCCAGTTAGCCTGACCTCTTTGGTGAGTAAATCAATGGAAATGTTGCTAAAACAGAGGGTAGTGAGGTTTCTGGAGTCCAATGGATTGCAGGATCCGAGGCAGCATGGTTTTACTAGAGGCAATCTTGACAGACAAGTCTGATTAATTTCTTTGACTGGGCGACCAACAGTTGGACCAAGGGAGAGCCCTAGATGTGGTATACTTAGATTTCAGTAAAGCCTTTGACACCGTTCCACACAGGTGACTGATAAATAAACTGACAAAAAAATAGGCTAAACAAAAAACAGGATTATAATCAACATATAATAAAATCCTGAATCCAAAATTTTTTAAGGAAGGACCTCATAAGTATCAGAGCAGTTAGTACTTCTAGCAAGAGAGCCTGAATAAATTGAGGCCACAAAGCCAGAGTTGCTCAATTAACTCATCATTAGTCAACCAAGACTCCTAAACAGAAGCCATGACGTCCCAACTCAGTACAAGTTAATTTTTAAATTCTTATGTTACTTAAATTATTTATTTAAAGTATCAATTGTTTTTAAATTATTGAAACTGTTATTTGTTTAAAGTAATTTGTCACTGAAAATTTGCGCACATATCAGCTGACAGGCAAAAACATTTCAAAAAGAGCAGAAAATCAGTAAATATCCAAAAAATATCCAACACAAAATTGTGTTTTGACTTATCTGCATCAGGTATATAAATGGTCTTCAGAGGATCACAAAACTCTTTCCAGATTTAACAAGAGATTCCATGTCCATACATACTCCAAAATACAGTAGCTGTAGACAGTGTGTTAAGTCTTTGGTGAGACCTCATTTGGAGTATTGTGTGCAGTTCTGGAGACCACACCTTCAAAAGGTAATAAACAGGATGGAGTCGGTGCAGAGGGTGGCTACCAAAATGGTCATTGGGCTTCCTCGTAAGGCATATGGGGACAGACATAAAAGAACTCAATTTTTATACTTTGGAGAAAAAGCGGGAAAGAGGAGATATGATAGAGACATTTAAATACCTCCGTGGCATAAATGCACAGAAGGAGAGCTTATTTCAGCTGAAAGCAAGCTCTGCAACGAGGGAGCATAAGATGAAGGTGAAAGAGGACAGACTGGGGAGTAATATGCAGAAATATTTCTTTACGGAAAGATGTAGATGCATGGAATAGTCTCCCAGTGGAGGTAGTAGAGGCCAGGACAATATCTGAATTCAAGAAAGCACGGGACCAACACAAAAGATCTCTAAAGGGGAAAAAAAGACTATAGTAGTTGGTATGGAAGGGCAGACCATATAGACCATATGATATTTTTCTGCCGTCATGTTTCTAAATGTATACTAGGGCTTGTAGACATATGGTAATGGAGACAGATAGGGGCTGAATTAGCTGGTGAGCTGTAGCAGCCAGGGCTCACATTCCTAGCTAACTTCCAGCTCTCATTAGCAGGGCTAACATGTCCAGCCCATGGATTTATCAAAGAGATAGTGAGGACAAGGACATGGACTGGATGCGGATTTCGACTTGTAGCTAATTCAACCACTTCTGTGTCCATAAGCAGTACCCAGAACCTTGAGCGATGTAAGGAAGATAAAACCAGGACCAAGCTCCCATCCCTGCACATTTTGCTTTGTCAAAGTCTCCATTGGTACTTTTGGCATTTTTTAAGGAATCTCTTCTGGACAGGGAGACCACCCTTGCCTCATGCTATGAGAAACACTTACCTGCAGCTGTCCCCTTTCCCCATTAGCTGCAACCTGAAGTCTCAGTTAAGCAGGGCCCCACGATTTTATGGAACCCGCCAGCCCCATGTGGTTCAGACTTAAGATCTAAATCAGCAGAAGGGGAGGTGGCCACAGGTAAGAAGCACCGCTCGTCTCCTGCCAGGAGCTTGGAGGGTGTGCGGTTCAGGGAGATAGCTATGACATGTTCTGGGCTACCCTGCATAGCCTGATTGTCATGGACTGCTTAGGGATGCCTCTGGTTCTGGTATTTTCAGACCTTCACATTTTGCTGGCCTCTTCCTTCCTATTTTCAGTTCCTGTGCTCTCTGCATTTTGCTGGACTGGCTGTCTACTGATTTCTTCAGGCCTTGTGCAGTGCTTGCTGCATGTCACAAAGTTACAGTCCCAGCACTCTCTCCAATTTCCTGGAGTCTTTTCTGGTATTTTCAGCCTCAGAATTCTCTGCATTTTGCTAGCAACTGCCCCTGTATTTTCAGCCCTTGTGCTCTATGCATTTTCCTGGACCACAGTCTCTTATAGTAACATAGTATATGAGGTCAGATCAGGGCCGGATTTACCTATACGCCATGTACGCCATGGCGTAGGGCCCACCCGGGGCCGGCCCACACACCGCAGGGCTTCAGAGGGAGCAGGGTAAGCTGGCTTCACAGATACAGCCGCCAGCGTGAAGGAAAAGGCTCTTCACGCTGGCGGCTGTACAGAGGGAGCCGGGACCTCGCGCGAGCTTACCCGGCTCCCTCTGAAGCCTTTCAGACAGCCGTGGTGCTGGTCGGGGGGGGCCAAGGACTGCATGGGCTGTGATTGGGGAGGGGGACCTGGACCGGAAAAGGGCTAGGGGGGGGGACTTGGACTGGAAAGAAATGGGCTGTGATATGGGGGGGGGGGGAACCTGAACTGTAAAAGGGCTATGGGGGGGGGGGACTTGGAAAGGAAATGGGTTGTGATGGGGGGGGGGACCTGGACCGGAAAAGGGCTATGGGGGGGGGGGGACATGGACTGGAAAGAAATGGGCTGTGATGGGGGGGGACCAGAACATTAAAACGGCGATGGGGGGGGGGGGGACATTGACTGGAAATGGGTTGTGATGGGGAGGGGGACCTGGACCGGAAAAGGGCTATGGGGGGGGTGGACTTGGACTGGAAATGGGTTGTGATGGGGGGGGGGACCTGGACCGGAAAAGGGCTATGGGGTGGGGGGGTAACTTGGACCGCAGATGGGCTGTGATGGTGTGGGGGGAACTAGGACTGCAAATGGGCTGTGATGGTGCAGGGGGACTCGGACTGCAAATGGGATGTGATGGTGGGGGCTAGGACTGGAAATAGGCTGTGATGGGGGGGGGGGGCTAGGACTGGAAATGGCCTGTGATGTGAAGGCTAGCACTGGAAATGGGCTGATAAAGAGCTAGAATAGGACTGGAAATGGGCTGATGTGGGGCATGGGAGAATGGGACTAGAAGGGAGTGGATGCTGGGTGGGTCTAGAACTATAAGGGAACTGATTTTGGGGGAGGACTAGAATGGATGGGGAATGAGAATGGAGAGGGGAAAAATATTTTATGTGGAAGAAAAGTCTATGATGGGCCGGGTATTGGGAGAGTAAGAGGGGCTTGAGAATGGAAGGGTGAAATTTAAATGGATGATAAAGGAATAAGGAAAGAATTGGGGGAAAGAGCAAAAGGGAAACAATCAGTATGTTAAAGCAGAAATAGAGAGAGAATGGAAAACATCTAAAAGAGAAGAAAGGACAAATGGATAGCTAGCAGAAGACACGAAGAAACCAGAAGAAAGTGACTGGAGCAATTGCAACTGAAAAATAAAATGCCCAAACAGAAGGTAGAAAAATACTTTTTATTTTGAATTTATTAACTGGAATATGTCTTTTTTTAATGTATTTCTTGAATTCCGATGCTGATTTTGTCCCTATTGCCTCTTTATGTCAGGCAATTCTATACATCTATTGCCATTTCTGTTTTGGTAAGTTGATCTCGTTTTTATTTTTTCTGGGGGCCCACAATTTTTGTTGGCGTAGGGCCTCACTCAAGGTAAATCCGGCCCTGGGTCAGATAAAAACTAGTATGGTCCATCTACCCAGCATGAGTAGGTGCACCTCTCCCCATGCCTTTGCTTAAGGGTATATCCACTGCCCTCGGTATCTGCAGAACTTGTGCAAAGCTCCCTGCATGTTACAGAAGTCTCCTCTAGTATTTTCAGCCTGTGCGCGCTCTGCATTTTGCTGGAACCCCCCCTTCCACATATTTTCAGCCCCTGCGCTCTCTGCATTTTGCTAGCATTCCCCCAGTATTTTCATCTCTGCTTTTTGCTGGAGTCTCTCCCAGTATTTTCAGCCTCTCTTCTCTCTGCATTTTTGTTAAACCTGCGTCTCCTCTCCTCTGGTATTTTCAGTCCCCGTGCAGGGCTGTCTGCACGTTACAGGAGCTTCCCGTAATAGTTTCAGCCCCTGGTGGAGCAGATGCTAAGCTCAGAGAGGGTTAAGCACGAGGGCTCCTCCCATAAGCCATTTTTAATTCTCGGGACTTTAACGATGAAGTGAACCAGGGAAGCTTTAGCTGCCTCTGATGTGGGCTCAGATTGCTACAGAGAAGGTAGCGCCGTGCACACAAAGAAAGGACCATTCTCTCTGATTTTTAAAGAACTACAGCCCCAAAGGGGAGGCTTTATCGTAGCCCTGGAATCCCAGCTGTTAACAAAATCCAAATATTTTCCGCCCACTTGGCAAGAAATTGGAAGAATTTGCCAAAGGAGGAGAAAGAAGAAGGACGGAGCGGGGAGGCGGTTCTCGGTGGGCATCCGAAGCAGATCCTGAAAGGAAAACAAATCAAGAGCTCAGATCTTGGAGAAAGAGGGTTCGAGAAGGGGGAGAAGATGCCGAGTGCTATTTTTGCAAACTTGCAAGACATCTCCAAGACAATCGGATATTAACTCAGCAGCCCAGGCCGAAATATCCGAGTAGCTTGCAGAGATTTGAAGGTAACACCTCCCCACCCCCCCATAAAGCCCATATTTAAAAAAATTAAAAATACAACGCCAGTGAGAGACATGGATTACCAATATGCTAGGACATAAACACAACAAGGGGGGAGAGGAGGTGGAAATTTACGCGGGAGGGGTTTCTTCTTGTTTTTTTGCAAACAGTTTTTTTGCATCCAGAAATGAACTGAGATGTGTTGACCTAACTAAAACTCTGGGCTGTTTATTTTGGAAAGCAAAGATAGGTTCGGTAGAAAAGTGTTCAGGGAGTATAGAAAGGAAAGGAAGGAAGTCTGGTTAAGAGATTTAGGGGGAAAAAGAGCGCCCATCCCCTTCCCGATTGAAAACCACGCAGGCACACACAATGTAATTTATTTATTAGCTTAAATCAACGCATCCTAGTTTGGTTCTTTGATCCTGTGCCGGCCCAAAGCACTTACCAAGGGGATTGGAAAGACTAATTGAGCGGTTGGTTTTATTTCCTCTTTGGAGGAAGCTCTGGTTACGTAGCTGGGCTGAGATTTGAAGACTGGCCTGAGAGGGTAAGGCAGAAAGTTTTACTAGTCCTCTCCATTTATTTTTTGAGGCAAGGGTCTTTGTTGCTTTGGAGCAAGTTACCCGGGTTCTCACTTTCCCCCCGGCACAGGTGGCTAAAAGATTCCGAAAGCGAAAGGGGATTTAGATTTTATGAAAAGGGCAGCGCAATGTGATTTCTAAGGCAAATTTAAGGACAATTCTGATCAAAATAATGGAGCAGTTCAGAAGGCAGTATAACCTTTGTACCTATAAGTGGTAGGATGGGGGGAAGAAGGAGGAGGAGGAGGAGGAGGAGGAGGGGGGGGGGGGGGTTGTGTTTGTGCATAGGCGGTGTTCTGGGGAGTGGGGATGTCTGACTGCCAAAAAGAAAACCGAATGAAAGTCAGTTTTGCCGGCGGAACTGTTTTAAGCCAACGCAATAGATTTCAGGGCTAGGGGAGGGAGGAGATGACCCTGGGAGACATACTGAGTAACGGGGTAGGGGGGCAGGCTTAGGTTCTTTTGCATTTTGACATAACTAACTTACTGCCACACCCTCCAAAAAAATATTGTTAGGGCGTGCAGGAAGTAGCCCAAATAAGATCTTGAAACTTCAGTAGGACAAGCACCTAGTCCCAGGAGGAAGGAGCGTGGACAGATCGGACCCTCGTGGAAGTGGCTTTTGCAAGCGTCCCGGGGGCTTTGGGTTGTGTTTTTTATTTATTTATTTATTTGTTGTTCTTTTCCTGCAGGCTGTGATAGAATTATCTCCAAAGATGTTGAGCGTGAGTTTTTCGTACCTCGCAGATCGCTTTCTTTTGGCTTATTTTAGGAGAGGGCTCCTTCTTAGGATGGTGCTTTAGGGACAGAGGTGGTCTCTTCAGTGGATTCTTCTGTGCATGCAAAGAGACTTCGTCCAGGATCCTGGCTAGGAGAAGATCTGAAAGGGGGGAGGGGAAGCATTTAGTAAAATTTTGATTTTACTATGATGGACTCACTAGGCCATAGAGTTTATGGGCCTAAACAAGCTGGCATTCCTTATTTGTTTTTCGTTATATTATATAGCTTGGAATTTGTTTGTACTCCATGTTCTAATCTTATCCACTTTCGTCCTCCACAGAATTTTAGTTTCTATGCCTTTAAAGAGGCGGAACCTATTTAATTTTTTGTCCATTAGAAAACTGGAGGCAGCTGGGATGATTTTTACTTTATTCATTTTTTTTAACCCCCCAGAGAGGATGGGAGGGGGAAAGCTTGCAGTCAGAATAGCTGGACAAGAAAGAAAACCTCGTAGGGTGTGGAGTGTTCTCTAAATTACATTTTCTTACAGTATATGAAAGGGGACAAGTCTGCTTTGTGGGACAAGCCTTAAACTTTAAAGAATTAGTGGGGACTTGTTTTGGTTTTATATTTTTAACTGATTTGGCTTTTGTTTTTGTTTTTTTGGTTAGGAGATCCACTGAGTACAAGACTGCAAAGAATAAGGTGGAAAACTGGACTAAAGGACAAATGTTTCCAGCTGTTGCTTAAGGGAACAGACTGACTTTGAATTATTTTTGGCCAGGCTGGGGTTGATCTGAGGCGAATAAGTCTCTTGGAAATGGCTAGCTTGTGTGTCCTGGGCAAATACACCCATGCCTTGGTGAGGGCTGTCCCATTATCCTTCGGCGAGATGCTGGATTCTTCACAGAAGAGCACAGAGCCAGTGGACCTGGCCAAGGCACAGCGGCAGTATGGAGTGCTGGCGGGTATCCTGCGGCAGAAGCTGGGCCTACAGGTTGTGGAAATTCCGGCAGAGGAGGAGCTGCCTGCTGGGTCCCTGGTGGAGGATGTGGCGGTGGTGCAGGGGGACACGGCACTGATCACACGTCCCTGGTCACCATCACGCAGAAAGGAGGTGAGGAGGCAGCCATAGGGTTGGGACATGGAAAACTGGGACTCTGATGCCTCTTCCTCATACTATCAGCTGCTTGAACAACCTTGAGCAGTGCTCTTAAAGCTATTTCTTGGGCTGTGACCAAGTTGCTTAACCCCAGTCCAGCAAGAAACATGGCGTGAGAAAGTGTCAAGTATAGGCCAGGCTTGACGTTCATAGATAGAGCTCTCTCTAAGTGGGGATATGCTATTAGTAAAGCAGGAGGTACTGCAGAGCAGGGATGAGGTGCTGTGTAACATCTTCCCCCAGTACCAGAAGGTGCTCTTTGGCACAATGCAAGTACTATACTGAGCATTAGCAGTAAACCTGAGGCTGAGATCATACCCCGGCTTAGAAGTGAGGTTCATAACTTGTCATGGTATGCGCAAAACTAACCCATTTAGAGAAATTGACCAGAAAAGCTGGGTAATAAGTGATAAACTACTTAATACTATGTTTATTAACTGCATTGCACAAAGCTCTCAATCTAAACAGCCTTGTAGCTGAAAAGTATTTCTAAAGTATTCACTGCCAACATCGGATCTGTATGTTGTGTGCCCTTGAATGGCCAGCATGGGGGGGAGGGAAGAGGCGTAACTAGGACAGTTGTACTGGGCCCCGATGCTACAAGGGTCCCCACACTTGCCTGAAGGAGCCACAGCCTGTTGGTGGGCTTCAGGGGCCCCCAGCTCATATTTCTGTCTTGGGGCCCTACATGTCTTAACGCTGACGCTGAGTTTTGAAGTACCAGGACCAGTATGTGGTGTCTTCTCTTCACTCTGTAGGTTTTACTAACCCCTAGCTCCTTCATCCTGTTATCTTGTTAGACCCGATTTCACTGAGTTGAGTCTCTTTAATTGGATATCTGTACAATTTATAACATGGCTTGAACTAGCGTGTCTACTACCCACCTTCTCCAAATGTGAGCTCCAGGCACACTTGCGTATTTTGATAAGTTGGTAGCTCATAGCCCAAGAGGGCTTACGTTTTTAAGTCCAGGCCTTATTGATTTCGAGAGCCAGTATCTGAGACCTCTTCCAGAAGCCTCCATCCCATATTGTCCCATCTTAAATTCAAGCATGGGTGGGAGTAAATCCTTATTTAGGTCTATAGCAAATTTTCTAGAACTGAGTTACTAAGGCTCTATCCCATTCTGTGTCCATGGGAAAAGTTTTTGATAAAGGAGTCTCTCATAGTGTGTCATAGCACTTCGCTGGCAGAAGCGGGGCCGGTGTGAGTATATGTGGTGCCCTAGGTGAACCTCATTCCTGCTGCCCCTCTTTGGGACCTGCGGCAGTAGCAATGCCTTTAAAACTGCACCATAACCTCTGGTGCTGTTACTGCTTCCGCCCCTTTTGCATGGGGGCGGAAGTGGCTAGTCCAGCTGCTTCTGCCCCCATGCAGATGAGACCACTTGCATTGGAGGAGATGGAAGCACAAACATACCACAGTACTGGAGGTTTGGGTAAGCACTGCAGTGCAGTTTTGAAGGTATTGCTGAAGCTGCTGGTGGCAGCAATAGGCTGCCCTCAGACCATAGGTGAACTAGGCAGTCACCTAGAGCACCAAATAGCAGCACCGGCCCTAGGCAGACGTCAGTAGCCTCCCTTCTCCAAGTGTGCTGTCAGCAGTGCAGTGGCACCCCAATTGCTCCTTCACCCTGTCTCTCTCCACTACTACTAATCATTTGTATAGAATGCTCTCCTTCCCCTCCAGCTAACTAGCCCTGCCTAATCCCCAAGCAATTTAAGGCTTGGTGTGCCTCTGTTCATTTCTATAGTGTTGCTTCGTATAGCCCTCATTATACTTGCCTGTCAGTAATTTTGAGCTACTGTACTGTGCAGCTATGCATTGCAGCAATGTGGTGTGTGTTCGGGTAATGTATATGAACACGCCCCCCACCGTATTGGTGGCGTGCAGTTTCCAAGTGCCATGGTGACCTCGCACCTCACATTTGTTGAGCCCTGACCCAAGTTTTACTTGGCTCCTGCTGGACCTCTGCCCACATTAATTCAAAATATTGCAGCTTTTTGTGATATCTTATTTCCGTGTTGTATTTACATGAAGTGCCACTCAAAATCAATATGCTTTGCTATTTTGACAAACAAAGCATGCAGAAATTTGCACATATCAAAGCTTTGGACACAGAATTTTGGGTGCAGAATTCCAGCAGGACCAAGTTAGAGGGTGAATGGACTTGCCCAAGGTCAGAGTGTGCAGGAGAAGCAGGATTCGCACCCTGGTTCTCAATTTGTTGCAGTACACTAGGATACACCCACTATGCCATTGTTTTTTGGAGTGTGAGGGTTCTCCCCTTGCCCAACATCTGTTTCACAAGGATTGAAACAAAATGTATCCACTTTGGATCTAAGTGTCAGCTGTGCAACTGATGACTTAGGCCTGGACAGGCTGGTCCTGGCTTGTTTTTGTATTTCTGCCAGCTCCCATGTGTAGGGGGTGTGTCCCTCTGCTCTCCTGTGCTAGCTTCTTCTAGACAGATGTGGTTAAGAAGAAAAAAGGTGATGTATTTGTCCAATAAAAAAAATCTCCCTTTTAGTCTTTTTCAGTCCTCTTTATTTTTAATTTAAAAATTTAAAGTGGCAACCCCACCACTTTCTCCTAGACTGATGTGGGCACAGGGATTTGAAATGTTTATCTACCGTGCACATGGCAGCTATTCCCAGGGTTAGTGAGGGAATATTAAGTGCTTTAGGTAAACGTTAGCCTTGCATCCCTCCCCCCCCTCAATAATTTTTAGCCCGCCCTCCTGCCCTACACTCCCCTCCAAGAGGTATCCTGTGAAAAAATGTAGGACTGGGGTCATTCATATGTTTATAAATATGTGTCTAAAAATTAATGTTTAAACATAAAATGAGTAATTCTCAAGCAGTTTAGCCAGGTAAATAGCTGGTTGAAATTTACTCACCCTTCCTGCTGATAAAAGCACATGCAGATAGGCCATGTGGTTCTTTTTCTGTCTTCATATTTCTATGTTTCTATCTAGTCTGTCCTTCCATATCAACAACTACAACAGTCCCCTTTTTTCCTTTAGAGATCTTCTGTGTTTGTCCCATGCTTTTTTGAATACAGACACTGTCTCATCTCTACCACCTCCACTGGGAGACTATTCCACGGATCCACCACTCTTTCGGTAAAGAAATATTTCCGCATATCACTCCTAAATCTATTCCCCTTCATCCTCATCCCATGTCCCCTCGTAGCAGGACTTGCTTTCAACTGAAAGACTCTTCTGCCCCCCCCCCCTGTACATTTATGCCACCGAGGTATTTAAACATCTCAATCATATCACCTCTATCCCGCCTTTCCTCTAAGGTGTACATATTAAGATCCTTAAGTCTGTCCTCCATATGCTTTATAATGAAGACCACTAATCATTTTAGTAGCCACCCTCTGCACCGACTCCATCCTGTTTATATCCTTTTGAAGGTGCGGTCTCCAAAATTGCACACAATACTCCAAATGAGGTCGCACTAAAGACTTATACAGAGGCACTATCACCTCCTTTTTTTTTCTGCTAGCCATTCCTCTCTGTATGCACCCAAGCATCCTTCTAGCTTTTGCCATTGCCTTTTCTACCTGTTTAGCTACTTTGAGATCATCAGACACAACCACGCCTAGGTCCCGCTCTTCTTCAGTGGACAAAAGTACTTCACCCCCTATACTGTATTGCTCCCTTGGATTGCTGCAGCCCAAATGCATGACCTTACATTTTTTAACATTAAATCCCAGCTGCCAAATTCTAGACCATTCTTCAAGCTTAGCTAGATCCCTCCTCATGTTATCTACACCTTCCTGGGTGTCTACTCTATTGCAGATTTTGGTATCATCCGCAAAGAGGCAAACCTTACCCGACAGCCCTTCCGCTATATCACTAACAAAGATGATTTTGTTTGTGTGATCACCAGGGTATATTGTTATGCTTTTCACTATAGCAGGTGTCTGCACCCCCCCCCCCCCCCGGAGGCTGCAGTCTTAGGCAACTGCCTAGTCTGCTTAATGGTTAAATTGTCCCAGACTTTGTCCTTCCTCTTCTCCCCCCCCCCCCCTAATTTTCAACATGTTAATGTTTTGTACGCTTGTGAACCTCATTTCCTGTGTGCTGGGATGCGCTATCTATATATACTTAATATCAGAGATTAAAAATGACAGCTTTACCCTTTTTTTTTTTCCTCTTAAGGGCCTTTAGAACAAAGGCCTAAGAAACCTGTTTGTCAGTCTAGTCCCCTGGGGCAGTGTAGCTGTTCCGGGAATACCCCCACCCCCACCAGTCTGTGTGTGTGTGTGTGTGTGTGTGTGTGTGTGTGTGTGTATAAAATATATAGTGGATATTCTGACAGCCAGATTGGCAGGGTGGAGGGGTGCCTCAGGGTGTCTCTGGCAGTAGTAGTATCTTTTGCCCCTTCTTCAGATACTACATCCTCTTAACGCTCTATCACCTCCCTAGTTAACTCTGGAGGTTGTTGGAGGTAGGGAGAACAGTCAAATGCCTCATTTGCCTTTTTCAAGAGCTCATTTATGCTGATGAGAGCCAGATGGGGGCAGAGGGGGTCACGTCCCCAGCCCTTGAGGAAATGGCTGTGTGCCTATTTCTTTTATAATCTATACCCTGACATTTTAGCCAAAAAATAATGTAACACTCTCCTGTCTTTTGCTATTGTAGCTTTCATCACTGCTCTTTCCTCTAGGGTGTCCCTGGGGCCTGGGAGCTGCAGAGTGCCATTCAGATCTGCTGACTCCGTGCATTAGCAGACTTCATCATAGTGCACTCCTGACTCCTAGGCCAGTACTGCCTTAGAATACCCAAGGGGGACTGGGTAGGGAGGGGCAGACCTGTACACACGCAGCTTAGCTGCTGCACTTACTTTTACTATGCAGCACCCCCAGCTAGCTAGTCCAGTACGTGGACCGCTCATCTTTCCGTCATCCTATGTTAAACTGTTAGTGATCTTGATTGAATGAATGAATGATGGGCAGTGCAGCTGGGGTGAGAGAGAGTACTATTATTCATCTTGCAAATTGCATGGTAGGTGTGTGATGTTTTAAAGAGGGATTTTGCTCCACACTCCTAAGCTGGGGAAACTGTAAAAGTTGGGGCTTTCTTTCCCCCACAAGTGAAAAGCAAGACTTGGGAGGAGTTAAGATGGCTTCCAGGCCGGTAGCCATGACAACACCAGAGGAGGGCTGGGAGGCCTTGAAGGCCTGATTAACCTTATAGGGACCTTGGCAGGTCTCTGTGAATCTTTGGGAAGAAACTCCTAGACAGGGTGAGGCCTGGAAGCTGCCTAGTATAACTTGGGCAGCCCTAGCAGCTAGGAGGGGGAGGTACAGGGTTAAGAGTGAACATCTTTGCTTTTTTGGGAAGTATTCCAGAAGAGGCCTTGCACTTTCTCTCCTCACCCCCACCCCCCCTGTGAAGCTTTTTGGGCCCGTTTCAAAATTTTAATTCTGAAAAATACAGTCACATACACAGCGGTTCTGGCCTTCCAAATCCAGAAGGGCATCTCAAGTGTGTATATGAACGTTAAGTGGGGTGCCTAAAGGGACCTAGCTATTTTATCCTCCTTTTTCAGAGGCTTAAAATATCGGAAGGTTGATCCAGGCAAGCATAGCTCTAGGACACTGGTTCTTCATTTCCTGACTCTGAGGGTTTGATCCTTCCAAATTTTAGAGGACCAGGAAGGCAGGATTTCTTTTTTTTTTTTTTTAAATGCCCCCTGCCCCTTCCTGCTCCACCACTCTGAAACCAGCTCAGGATGCTACATGGCAGCTACAGAAAGCACAGTCCTTCCTTGAGTGAGCCTTGCTCTAAAATAAGTTTTAGCTGGCAGCTCTCCTGCTGGTTGAGATAAGCCAGGCCTGGTTTTTGCCCATTTTGTATGCTGAGATATGTAGTAGAATTTGCCAAAGAGAAAAATAAATACATCTCTATGTGCAGGAGGAGTTAAACTAGAGCTGTTGGCAAAAATGGAGTCAGTTGGTAACTCCGGCCTTTTAGTGGCTGTGAGCAGTGTACAGTAAAATACACAAGATCAGTGGTGTGCAGATCAGTTGAGATCTTGAACCTGTGCCAAATTCTAGCTTGACTCACCCCCCCCCCCTCTCTCCTGACCATAAATCTTAAACTCATTTAGGACTACTGCAGAGTGACAATAGCATAGGAAGTTCAGAAGGCATTCAGTTTCCTGTCTGCTCCTGGGACACTAGGATAGTGCTCCATTTCATCTCTAGTTCAGCCAGAAGCAAGTTGGTCACAATTTAGATTTCATTTGCACTGCTTTAAACATTTTCCCCTCTTTTAGCTATTGGCAGTGTCTTCTGCTGTGTAACGTAGTCTGAAACCAGAGTGTCTGTTTCCTTTTCTTGTTGACCCAATAAATATCACTACTTTGGGTAGTTGCTTACCTGGGATAGATTATGTACCAGCCAGCCTTTTACACTGAAACTACAGGTGCCCTGAGGGGAGGGAATCCCATATAGTAGGCACAGCTTTTGGCCCTAGTGTAGATGTTTCAGTTTTCTGTTAAGATTCATGTGAGGAATAACTTGCCCAGAAACCTGTTTTTTTTTTTTTTGAGACTTTAACTTCTTTCTCTGGGGCCTTTCTTGCCCACTTATCTGGGGATGGGGAGAGTAAGCTAGGCTGTGAACCCAGGCTCCCCCAGAACAGCATGGAGGCCATGCCCTGTAATCTTGCCTTCTGTCCTCTCTTTGTGGCAGATTGATGGAGTGAGGAGTGTCTTAGAAGAGCTTCGACTGAGGGTGACAGAGGTCACAGATGAGGAGGCCACGCTGGATGGGAGTGATGTGTTTTTCACTGGTATGTGTATCTATTCACCTTGGGGGAGGGAACAAAACACCTAACCCCTCAATAAATTCTCATCTAAATTTAAAACAAGGTTTAGCTACTGTGTGGTGCAATAGATTAGAAAGCTAAGTCTGTGCACGTGTTCCCATCATCTCCCAGTAGTTGCCATTAGACTAACTTGGCACATGTCTGGCTGTTTTTTATAGTTTTTGAAAAGCAGTACACACCTATCTCCTGGGAGCTTTGTTGCTCAGTACCACTGTTCCCTCTAAGCTGTGCGCGTGTGCGCGCACACACACACCTCACCGAGCAAGCACACATACTTTACAACAGAGCGCACAAAAATTACGGTTCTGATTCTGATAGAAAACAACACAGACGTCTTAAAATTTAAAAGTTGATGTGTATTTACGTTTTTCAAAAGTTCTACAATATTTTCTAGTGCAATCAATGTGGTGTACATACTGTATTCTGACGTGTAGTCAAATTTTAAAGTATATAACTCTGAGTGTCGTTATGTGGCGCACAAAAATTTAACCTTCCTTCAAAAGCTGCACAGCTGATATTTTATGCACACACAGCCTACAGAAAATTAGAGAGAACATTGCTCAGTACCCTGCTGTACTCTTCACCCCAGAGCTGGCTGCATACATTACTGTTAGCAGTTGCAATATGGTCTCCCACCTTGTTTGGATGAGGGCCTTTGTATATAGTCTAATAGACTTATAAGTAGTTAGAAATTTCTTAAGCTCCTCTCCAAACTGAGGATACTCAATGCTTTTTGATGTAATGTATTTAACTGAAGTGCTTTGCCTCCCTACCCCACACTCCTGTAGGCCGTGAGTTTTTTGTTGGGATTTCCAAGTGGACCAATCACAGAGGAGCAGAGATGGTGGCAGATGCCTTCAGGGTAAGCTGGACTCAAAATGACTTCTTCACTGAACTTGCGGCATAACGATCTTGAGAGGAGGGATCTGAAAGGGAATCCTGCTCATTCCCAGTAAAAATTTTGGTGCAGTTTATGGGTTAGGTTTTTTTTTTTTGTTTTTTTGTTTTTTAATTTTAAATCTGGATACTGCAGAGTGGCCAATAACCCCAAAGGCTAGGCTGTGTTAAATTGTAGGAGGTGTTCTAGAACTAGAGAATATTCATTCTTCTCCCAGGAAGACAGTGACACTGCTGCTTGTGTCAAGAAGCAAACTTGAAATGGGGGGTGGGGGCCCTCTTTACCTCACTCCCTCACCTCAGTACTTTTATTGGATCTGCTTTGTGTGTATTCTGTGCTCTGCTGGGAGGGGAGACTGCTGGAGAGTCATAGGTCAGATGCTTTTGGATATCCAGTAAAGTGTAGGGGGGAGAGGGCAGGGGGCCTGCTGCTGCTTCTATTCAGGGGCCTTTGGCACTAAGCTGAGGATGCTGAGGCCACATTCTCAAGCACCAGGAAGTAGGGTGGAGGAACAGTGAGGATGCTGTGGACTCTTTTTAAATCCCCATGCCTTTCAGTCCGTACGTACGTGTGTGTGTGTGTGTGTGTGTGTGTACTTGGCTCCCTATTCCTGTGACTCATCTCTCGTGAGCTCAAAAAAGCAGCGTAAGGGGGATGGAAGGAAAAAAGCCTGGGAGTACTGTAGGAAATGGATTAGTATAATGACTCTGCATAGAAACCTAGAAATGGAAGAGCTACATGATGCATTATTTACAGGGCGAGAGAGCTGTTCTGCTGATGGCAGTTCTGCATCACAAGCCTTCTCAACACGAGGGCTTCTGATGTCAAGTGCCACCTGGGAGGGAGGGAGGGATCTATGTGGAGACAAGCACCTTGCTCCTGCCCTGCAGAACCCTCTCGTCTGTCCTCCAGCACGTCAGCACAGACTGTCCTATTACTTTGACCCATTCTTCTGAGCCCTCAGATGAGGAAAACCCATCCCCTGAGTTATGAACTCCCAGGATTATTTTGCTCTGGCCTCGAACAGTAAAGCATGCACAGTTCTAGAGGCAAGCTTTTAGGAATAGAGCATTCCCTGAAAATGTTCTTCTGATTCCGAATCTAAAGAATTTTATGATGCTGCACAGATTGGAAAAGAGAAATTTTCCCTTCATACCAAGTCTCATCCCTGCTACACCTGTTCTGTGGGTAGTAGTTGCTGTATCTTAATGTATTCTGGAATTATTTTTAGTACTAATTTAAGGTGCCAGACTGTCAGAACTGAAGAGAGAAGTGGTAAAAAGAGGCTGGTACCCTCCTGTCTCTGCCACCTGCTAATATTTTTTGGTCACCTTGCTGCCATCTGCTGGACCTTAATAGAAATAGAACAGCTCATCAAGTTTGCAAGCCCAGCATGAAAGCATGTTTATATATACAATTTTAGCTGGTGGACTATCTAGTAGTTATCAAACTAATCCTAAGTGTTTAATATATAAACTTTATTTTTTCAAGAAAATTAAATTGGGAGTGCCCTAGTAAGAGCATCTCCAAAAGAGCCCTTTGTCATTTTGTTGAGGTAATAGAAGGCTTGGTTTACACGAGGAGTTGTATAAAAGTCTAGTGTAGTTAGCGCCTCGCCCAAAATACTTTTAGCTGTGGAAGCTTCATAACATAAGAACATAAGATATGCCATACTGGGTCAGACCAAGGTCCATCAAGCCCAGTATTCTGTTTCCAACAGTGGCCAATCTAGGTCATACGTACCTAGCAGTTTCCCCAAGGGACACAGGTTCCACAATGCTTGTATTGGTTCAAGCATTGATAACCTGGGTCCCTTCTTAATAATGGCTTATGGACCTTTCCTCCAGGAACTTGTCCAAACCTTTTTTAAACCCAGCTACACTAACAGCCTTTACTACATCCTCCGGTAACAATTCCAGAGTTTGATTACACGTTGAGTGAAAAAATATTTTCTTTTATTAGTCTTAAATAGTTTACCCTGTAGCTTCATTGCATGTCCCCTAGTCTTTCTATATTCTGATAAGGTAAACAATCGATCTACGTTTACCCGTTCCACTCCGCTCATTAATTTATAGACTTCTATCATATCTCCCCTCAGCCGTCTCTTTTCCAGGTTAAAGAGCCCTAACCTTTTTAGCCTTTCTTCATAGGAGTATCCTTCCATCCCCTTTACCATTTTGGTGGCTCTTCTCTGAACCTTTTCTAATAACTCTATATCCTTTTTAAGATACGGCGACCAGAATTGCACACAATATTCAAGGTGCGGTCTCACCATGGAACAATATAGAGGCATTATAATATCCTTTGTTTTATTTTCCATTCCTTTCCTTATCATACCTAGCATTCTATTTGCTCTCTTGGCCGCCGCTGCACACTGGGCCGAGGGTTTTAACATGTTATCCACAATGACGCCTAAATCTTTTTCCTGGGTGGTGGTTCCTAATGTGGAACCTTGCATCGTGTAACCATAGTTTGGGTTGTTCTTCCCTAGGTGCATAACCTTGCACTTGTCCACATTAAATTTCAACTGCCATTTTGATGCCCAGTCTTCCAATTTATCAAGATCCTCTTGCAATTTTCCACAATCCTCTTGGGTTTTAACAACTTTAAATAGTTTTGTGTCATCTTCAAATTTGATAACCTCACTCGTTATTCCACTTTCCAGGTCATTTATGAATATGTCAAAAAGCAGCGGACCCAGCACAGATCCCTGGGGTACACCACTATTCACCTTTCTCCATTGGGGAAAATTGGCCATTTAGCCCTACCCTCTGCTTTCTATCTTTTAACCAGTTCCTGATCCACAATAGTACATATCCTACTCCTGCTGGGATTCAATAGTACATATCCTACTCCTGCTGGGATTCTGCACACAGTAATTCAAAATTTTGCACTGTGATTAAAATACAATACAGAAATTAAAATATCACTCAAAAAAACAATATGCTTTGTTTTGTCAGAATAATTCAGACCTTTTGACACAGGTGTATCAATTTTGTTTGTAGAATTCCAGCAGAGTAAGATGGAAGATCACCCCTGTGGATTGTCCTAACATAATATTGCAAATGATGGCAGATGGTCATGGTCATCTAGTCTGCCTAGTAAATGGCTAGTGTTGTAGAGATGCAGCTGCCACTCTCTGCAGGTTACTCCCTCTTGATGCCTTTGCTTAAGGTTGTATCTGTCACTTCAAGCAGGTTACCCCCTTTGTGTTCATGAAGTTATATTCATTTGCTTCAATTCCATCGTCTTGCTATATGTAATCCTGTGTATCTAGCTTTCTCTAGGAACAAGCAGCAAGTCAGTCCTCACATATGGGTGACGTCGGCGCCGACGGAGCCCTCATGCGGAGCAATTCCCCAGCTTTCAAAGAGAGCTTTTGGGATTGCATCACACATGCGCGGTCCCCTTCTCGCCCAAGGGTGCCATCTTGCTTAGTCTTCTCTTTTTTTTCTGTGGAGCCCAACGGACGTGGTCCCATTTCCACCATGGAAAAAGTAGCAAAGTTGAATTTCTTTCAGCTTCCTGGTTCAACGCCGGTTCCCCTTCCCGCCTTCGGCTCGGTACACCGGTATCGAGCCCAGTCATATTTTTTTGTTTTTGTCCTTCGTGACTAGCGTTCGTGCTCTTTTTATTTTTCACTGGCAGCCCAGTTGTTTGACCTCGCAGGGGCCCTTTTTCCCTCGATGGCTGCCAGTGGGTTTAAAAAGTGTGATTGGTGTAAGAAGTTAATGTCTCTCACTGACGCACACGACTGCTGCTTCCGATGCCTCGGCCATGACCCGGTGGTCTGTGGGCCGGGTGGTAAGATGTCTTTGAAATCTTTGACGAGCAGGCAGCACCAGTGTGACAGGATTTTTCCTGAGTCCGCATCTGAGGCCACATCTCTGAGCCCGAGCACCGTCGTGTGTCTTCTGAGTGGGGGTCTCCCTCCAGGCAACACTGGAGGAAGACAACTCGTGAGGGCAGCATCGCTGGATGCCTCTGATCGGCCTTGGCCCTCGGGTTCCAGGCTGCGGAGCCCGGACCGACACCCTGGGTCCTCTGAGTCAGAGAGGCCAGCTATACGACCTCATAAGGAGCTGGAGACGTCGGACAAGGTAATTTCTGTTGTCCTTGTAGACTCTCCTCCAGGAGAGACGGCATCGGGACCCGAGCCGGGAGCTGCGGAGCCTTCTGAGCTCGGTCTCAGGATGGCAGCCCTGGAGAGCAGCATGGCTGCCTTCATGGAGCAGCAGCAGGCGCTGATGGCCGGCCTTGCCGGTCCATCATCCCTGACCACCAGGACTTCGACGTCGAAGTTGACACCGGAGGCCGAGTCGATCCTCATCCAAGGTCCCCCTCGACCTCCCGTTCGGGACCAAGGTCGTCGCCACCGGTGCCCTCTGCTTCGGGGCGGTTGGGCTCGGAGCCCATCGAGTCCTCCTGGGAGGACTCAGCGTGGGGGATAGAGGAGGAAGACTCCCAGACACCCACCAAACCCAGTGTATCCCATCACACTCTCCGGGTTCCGAGCCTTGGAGAAGTTCCCCTCCGGAGGACACTCGGTTCTTGGACTTCGTAAGGGACATGGCCAAGGCTTTGGCATTCCCTGCGGACGCCAGGATGAGCCGAGGAGCTCGAGGCCCTCCAGTATGACTCTTCCTCCGAAGGAGGCCCTTACTGTACCGGTGCCTCCGATGTTGGAACGGCTGATGCTCTGCATGTGGGAGTCCTCGGCCTCGATACTGGTGCTCAGCAAGCGGGTCAATTCCATTTATTGAGTCTGTAAGAGTCCTGGGTTCCAGAAAGCGCAGCTGCCGCACAACTCCATGGTCGTGGAATCGGCCATGCAATGGCTGAAAAGCCAAAAGACGCACTCCTGGGTGCCTCTCGGCCAGGAGGACCAGAACCTGGATGCCCTCGGCAGAAAGTGCTACCAGGGCTCGATGCTGTCATGCAGTGTCCAAACCTACCAGCTGTACATGGGCATGTACTTGTGTGACCTGGCAAAGGAGATTGCCGGGTTCTCAGCTGGTATTTCCAAGGAACCTTTGCAGCGCTTCAAGGCCTTGTCCACGGGGATCCGAGAGTGCTCGAAGTTTGTGTCTCGAGCAGGTTATGATGGCTTCGAGGCTTCGGCCCGAGTAGCCACGGCCAGCATCGGTGCACGCCATCAGGCCTGGCTCATCTTGTCAGACCTGGAGCCATGGGTTCAGGACAAGTTGGTCGATGTCCCGTGCCGAGGTGACAACTTGTTCGGCAAACCCATGACGGAAAAAGCTGCAGAAATGGAGTCTGAGTACTTGACCCGGACAAGGTTGTCAAAGAAGACATCTGCACCTTCTCACAAGAAGGCGGCCTCGGTGGTGGGGGTGGGGGGGTGGGGAAGCCCTTTTTTCCCGAGGAAGGGTACAGCTTACAGAAACTACCCCACTTACCAGGCCACCACAGCTCCAACAGGGGCAGCAGGCCAGGGGACAGGGGCATGGCCCATGTAAGCCGAAAAGACCCCCAAGCCTCCAGCTCCTACCCAGCCGGGAGGGTTGTGTTTTTTTTTTTGTTTGTTTGTTTTTTTGACTCCCAGTGCATAGCTCCTCTCCCACCAATGGTTTGTCCTTGCACAAGAGGAAGACTGGCCCTGTACGCTCATGCCTGGGTTTTGAAAATAGTCCAACAGGGCTACTTACTTCATTTCAACCAGGTGCCCACCTCCTTTTTCCCAGGAGAGCCTCTCGGGCCCCCTCTTCACAGGAACCTCCTCCTGCAGGAGTTGGCAGGATCAGGATCAGGCGGTGGAACCGGTGCCCCACCATCTGCAGGGGGAAGGCTTCTACTCCAGCTATTTCCTCATACCAAAAAGAAAGAGGCCTTTGCCCCATCCTAGACTTGCGCAATCTAAACAAGTTCCTGGTGAGGGAAAAGTTCAAGATGCTTTCCCTTGGGATCCTCCTGCCTTACCTCCACCAGGGAGACTGGCTATGCTCCTTAGACTTAAAGGATGCTTATACTCACATCCTCATACACCCAGACCATATCTAAGGTTTGTGGTCGGAGGAAACCACTTCCAGTATAAGGTGCTTCCTTTTGGCCTAGCTTCTGCTCAGAGTATTCACCAAATGCCTAGTAGTGATGGCGGCCTTCCTCAGAAGCTAAGGAGTCTTCGTCTTTCTATACCTAGACGACTGGCCCATCAGGCCACTGCTCGCACAGTCACCCTGCTTGTTGTAAATCACGCAAAGTCCACTTTACTCCCCACTCAGAACTTGGAGTTCATATGGGCAAGACTGGACACCCTTCAAGCAAGGGCTTACCTACCGCTGGACAGGGCAAGGCGGTTGCTGGACTTGGTACAACAGGTCTAGCACAGACCTCATGTCTCCAAGGGTCTTCTTACGCCTCCTGGGCCACATGGCCTCCACAGTACATGTGACTCCATATGCTCGCTTCCACATGCGCACAGCTCAATGGTGCCTCAGAGACCAGTGGACACAAGCCACAGGCCACCTCGGAGACAGGGTAGCGATTTCCAAGCCACTGGTGACAGCCTTGCAATGGTGGCTTCACCTCCCTCCCCCAATTTGCTTCAGGGAGTACCATTCCAACCTCCCTCTCACACCAGAGTGCTGACAACAGATGCCTCCTTGCTGGGCTGGGGAGCCCATTGCTAGGGTTCATGCACTCAGGGTCTGTGGTCCTCGCGAGAGGCCGCGCTTCAAATCAATCTTCTAGAGCTGCAAGCCATCCGCCTAGCTCGTCAAGCCTTCTGTCGTCGTCTTTCACATCAGTCGGTGCTGATACAGACAGACAATCAAGTAGCGATGTTCTACATCAACAAACAGGGAGGCACAGGATCTCGCATCCTATGCCAGGAAACCCTGGACCTCTGCTCTTTTGCAGTGGCGCATCACATGTCCCTAAGGTTAGTTTATCTGCCAGGTAAGGAGAACCTCCTGGCTGACAAGTTGAGCAGGATTCTTCAGCTTCACGAATGGCAACTGAACCGGGATGTAGCCCAGCAGATCTTCATCCATTGATCTCTTTGCCAGTCTGCAAAACCACCAGTTGCCCCAGTTCTGCTGGAGGCAGCCACATCTGCTGAGCGTGGCGGCAGATGCTTTCCTGATCTCATGGGCACCGGGCTTTCTCTATGCATTTTCACCCACACCCCTGGTGGCATGCACTCTGTTCAAGTTTCATCGGGACAAGGCCTCTGTCATCCTGGTAACCCCCAAGTGGTTGACAGCTTTGGTTCCCTCTTCTCCTTCAACTGGCGGTCAAAACTCAACTCCACTCCCTCTGGGGGTGCAGCCCGACCTCTTGACCCAGGAACAGGGTTCCTTACTACACCCCAACCTCGTATCCCTCAACTTAATGGCATGGCTGCTGAGAGGGTAATACTTGCTCCTCTACTCCTTCCTAAGGAGGTTGAGGTGGTGTTGCTGGCCTCCAGGAGGCAGTCCACTAGAAAATCCTACACGTTCAAGTGGCGTAGATTTGAAGTGTGGTGTACCCAAAATAAGGAGAACCTGTTCGCTTGCCAAGTACCTCAGGTATTACAGTACTTGCTCCATCTCTCAGAGTTAAGCCTCAAGTCTAACTCTGTCAGGGTCCACCTGAGTGCGCTATCAGCTAACCACTCTCCAGTGGACGGGCAACGTCTTTCAGCTCACCCTTTGGTATCCCGATTCCTCAGAGGCCTCCTACTCTTGAAGCCTCCGATTCGCCCACCGGCTACAGAGTGGGACTTAAATGTGGTCTTGCAGCGGCTTACTCGCCCACCTTTTGAACCAATGTCCACCTGTCATCTCTGCTTCCTTTCCTGGAAAGCACTCTTTCTGGTGGCACTCACGTCTGGTCGACGTGTGAGCGAGCTGCAAGCTTTAGTATCGGATAGGCCGTACACACTGTTTTATAAAAACGGGGTGGTCCTACATACTCATCCAAGTTACTTCCAAAAGTGGTTTCCTCGTTTCACCTCAACCAAGAGGTGGTTCTTCCATCCTTCTTCCCCAGGGCACACACCAGCAGGGCAGAAGCGGTTCTGCATACCTTGGACTGTAAGAGGGTGCTTGCCTTCTACCTGGAGCGTACGCAGGGACATCGGAGAGCTTCCCAGCTCTTCGTCTCTTATGACCCTAGTAAACTGGGTCTACCTGTCCCCAAGCGCACGTTATCCACCTGGGTGGCAGACTGCATCGCCTGGGCGTACAGGGCAGCCGACCTCCAGCTGCATGGCCGAATCACAGCCCACTCTGTCAGGGCTAAGTCTGCATCAGTGGCTAACCACCACTGTTCCGTTGGCAAGACATCTGTCAGGCCGCAACTTGGTTTTCAAGCCAGACATTTGTAGCCCACTACTGCCTGGGGAGAGAGAGTCCCGGCAGGACAGTGTTTTCGGTCAGGCGGTACTCCATAACCTATTCGAGGTTTAGGCATCTCCGACCCTTTGGTGTCAGGCTACCGTGGGGGGGGGGAGGTTGCGTTCTTGGAGAATAATCCTATCGCTGCTGCTGCTCTTCTAGAGGGAACCATTTTCAGCTATGGGTTCTCGGTAGCCTAATAGCTAAGGAGTCCCATATGTGAGGACTGACTTCCTGCTTGTTCCTGGAGAAAGCGTAGTTACTCACCTGTAACAAGTGTTCTCCAGGGATAGCATGAATCGGTCCTCACGACCCTCCCTCCTCCCCTGGAGTTGCAGTCCTTTGATTTTTTTCTCATTCTTGCTGTCTTTTTAGCTATGTCATCTGACTATGCAAGATGGCACCCTTAGGCAGGAAGGGGACCGCGCATGCGCGATGCAATTCCAAAGGCTTTCCTTGAAAGCTGGGGAATTGCTCCGCACAAGAGCTCCGTTGGCGCCGACGTCACCCATATGTGAGGACAGATTCCTGCTGTCCCTGGAGAACACCTGTTACAGGTGAGTAACTACGCTGTCCCACACCTTGCTACCAACCCTCTGGTGGGGTGATGGAAGGCATTTGGATTTGAAATTTAAATTGTAAAATCCAGTCGAGGTGAGTGAGTTGTATACACTAGATCGTTCTCTCCAGTAGAGATTGAAGTGACTCCCTGCCTGTCATTGGGAGAAGTGGGATTTGAACCTGGTTCACAACCCCTATTCTAAGCACTTGAGGTCCAAGTGCTGCTACTGTGGGTTATATGGGGGGGGGAGCTAAATACTCTCACCAGCCTGCTGCTGTCAGTTGTAGACCAGCTGTTCTTTCTTAGCTCATCATGTTCCCAGAGGGGTTATGTCTGTTCCCAGCTTGAAAGATATTTGTGTCTTTTAAAATATGACTACCGTTTTCATCAATATTTTCAGCTGTGATCACAATACACTTACTCGAAGAGTCCTACCAAAATTCTTGAGACCTGACGCCTTGAAAAGGAGACTCCTTTTGTATGTGACCTTGTAGAATATCTAGTTAAAGAACCTGTGAGCTCATCCGATTTGGTGAAACAGGCCAGCTAGACGCTTATCTTGTGCTAAGAGATTTTATGTACCGCTACCTAATCCCTATTTCAAAAGTGAATAGAGCCCCCCCCCCCCACCTCCCCCAGTATGTTGCAAGATTGTGAAATCCAGCAATGTGGCACAGTTTAGTCACCTAGCAATCTCATAAACAGATGAGACTAGTTCCTTATCTCGGTGCCAGATATCCAGAAATCGTGTCCTGCTGAATTTGCAGTCCTAAAGTTGAATGGATAGCGTAATATTTCTTGTCACGTACAGGATGACTATAATGAATGTTTAGGAATATTTCTAAAAATTGAATGACTTCAAACACGTGCAGTGTACGAGTCTCATGATCTGTTTCCTGCAGGATTTTGCTGTGTCTACTGTACCAGTGTCTGGCAATGCACACCTGAAGAGCTTCTGCAGCATGGCTGGCCCAGATACCATTGTCGTCGGCAGTAGTGATGCAGCCCGGAGAGCCATGAAGGTATCAGCTGGCAGGGAGAGGGGATGGTAGTGAGAAAGGGAGGCTGTTATGGCTTGAGGAGGAGAGTGGAGCAGTAGAATCAGCTGCTCACAGTTAATACAGTGGGGTTGACACTTAGCATATGCTAATTCCCACATTAACTGCATAGGGTGGCAGGGAATATCCCCTATGTTTTCTATGCTGAGAACAAACATTGACAGGGAATGTGGGCTCTTGTTTGAGTTTGCCACACAGATGTATGTCCCTGTATGCAAACTAGCACGAGATTGACACGTCTGCTCTTTTTTGTAGCAGGGATATCTGTGGATGCTGGCACAGGGTGACCATGTCAGAGGTGTCTGTTTCTAAAATCAAGTCAAAACAGATGTCCCTGGTGGGTGGGTGTGTTTGGCTTTTTTTTTTCCCGCCCCCTTCCTCTTCCCCCCCCTCCCCCCCCCACCTGCATGTTTTGCCCTGGACGATGCAGACTTCACTTGGACACCCTTTCTAAAATGTCATTTTAACTGTTGACGTGCATCTTCATTATCTGCTGCCTTTAATTCAAAGGCAGTACATGTCACGCCTAACTGCATGGGCAGATGCTGGTAATGTCTCTCTCCCCCCCCCCCCCTTTCCCTCCCCAAAGGTTAACACAGAGACCTTGCAGTTACTGTATAATAACTTTGAGCAATTACCCTCTGGTAGCTGCAAAATCTCAGCACATTTTAGTAAAAGGGCCCCTACATCAGAACCGGCCCATGGGTTTCTGCTGCCCCCCCCCCCCCGACTTCATCAGTGGGGACAGGGCGGTGGCTTGGTGCAGTAGCAGGCCATGTGCTTCCACACACACATGGCGTGCTGCGGGCCACTACTGCTGCCACCCCCCCCTTCCCCCTGACATCAACGGCAGCGGGGCTTGGCTCAGCTGAGCATGGGGGGGGGGGCAGGGCAGGGCAGAGAAGCATGCCATGTATACCAAAGCACATGGCCTGCCGTACTGCCTGCAGAGGTCTGATGCCCTAGGCAGCTGCCTAGTGAACAGGCCAGCCTTGCCCTACATCTTGTTAGTCCTAATTGGAGCATTCAGAAGATCAGCTTGGTAGATTCTTTGTTTGTGTTTCTGCTTTTTTGGTCTTATTCCAAGGTCTCCCTTGCTGCTCTTGGAATGCAAAACTAGCCCTGCTTTCTCTCTATCAGTATGACACCTGTGTGGTTTGACACCTCTACTCCTCCTTGTTTATATTGGTAGGAAATTCTGTGTACTAACTACTGAAAATACCGCTTCAGTGTTGGCACTCTCTGGGAACAAGTCTAGAATTAGAGATTGGGATGGGGGAGGGTTTAGGAAAGAAACATAAAACAAAAATATCTGTAATTGCCATCTGAATTATTAAGCAGCTACAAATCTGCATTCCTTCTCCTGGAAATCTATATCAAATCCAATATTCTGTATCATCTTGCTAGACGGGTGTAGACAAAGAATCAATGAAACGCCCAGGTTTCAATGACATCACTCTCATGCCTCTATTCGCCTCAGCCACTAGAGGTCCTTTCATTATTTCTTTGTCTCCAGGAGATGGTGGATGGATTTCCTCCTCTCTGTAGAAAATCTGAGGATTGAGAGGAAAAGTGTTGATTAAATTCTCATGAACGATCACCTTGAGTACAGAAAGGTGACTCTCACTTGAGCACAATGTGAGAGGCTCCACTATACCAGCGGGCTTTTCGGTAGCCATAGGAGGAAGGAAAATTGGTTCAGCCCTACGCTCTTATCATAAGAGCCAGTTGAACAGCCACAAATTGGAAGAATCTGGAAGAGTGCAGCAGCCTCGTACAATCTGTGCTCCCACCTCTCTCCCAAAGATCGCTGAAGGCTCTCGGAGGGATCTGCCTGCCAGCCACCTTAAACACAGTGCAGCAAAGCTAGCCAGTGAAAACATTTCAGGGAAGTAGAGCTGAGCCCAGTACGGGTTTTCTGCCTGGCACTTTCAGGGGGTGAGTACCAAGGCTTGACCTTGTCATTGTCCTTGTTGGGGGCTTCTGATTCCATCTTCCTGGGATGCAATTTGGGGTGGACCGCTGGTGACTATTGGTACGGAGTGGGGGTTTCCCACTGTTTTCTGCATGTGTTAAGTAAAAATGTTTCTAACACATGTTCTGCCCAAGCGTTTCCAACAGGCAAAGTCCTTCCCTAGTGCCTGTAACACATGTAACATAAAAGTGCAGTTAACGCTTGCTTGTTGACTGACGCAGCCTCAGTGCGCACTGTTTTGATACTTGCTCTAACTCTGTATCTTCTTCCAGGAAATGTTGTTTGGCCTATGGCAAACAAGCTGCCTTATCACAAGTCTGCACTCTGCTGTTCTTGAGTGGCAGCTTCTGAGTTGACTCTGGAGGGCTTGCTTTCCCTGTCTCAGCTGGGGAATGCAGTTAGTTCGACTTTGCCTCCCTCAGGGCGGGAAGTGACAGATGGCACTATGGGTAAGCATATTCAGCCGGTTGGAAGATCCTACAATTGTGCTATCAGGCACTGATCGACCTCTAGAAGGTCTGTGGCAGATGTGCCTCCTGGTGTTGGGGAGTCATGTCCAAGGAAAGCTTCCAGACTCCAGATTGTCCTTCCTGGAATATCTTTCTTTTTTGCAACAGGCCTGGTCTTCTGGTGTAGACATGTAAACCCTGCGGCCTGTAGGTGCCCCCAGGTGCAGTTTTGTGTGGGATGGGCTGAAAGTGGAAGCCCTGTTCGATTACATTTGGCTAAGCACCCCTGGAGATGGGGGAACAGCTGGGAGCTGGCCAATATGTTGATTATGACTCTGATTCTGATGTGGATGAGGAAGTACTCACCTTTTTTATGCAGAGGCCAGCGTGATTCACCTATTTTGGAAGGAGGAGCTGGCAATATTGATTGGCCCTCTCTGGATCCTGAAGGGTAGGAGTAGTCAGGAGGCATTTCAATTGATTTCTGCACTGTTGGGGTCATCCCAAAATGGATCTGGCGACCTGCTCCAGTGCCAAAGTTTGCTGCTTCTATCACCACATGGAGATGGGGTCCAAAGGTGTTTATGCCCTGACTCAGCCTTGGCCAAATCAGCGACTGCTGTTCATTTGTCCTCCATAGCCACTGGTGGGAGGGGGGGTGCTGATTCGGCATACAGAATGCCACCCAGGCAGGATTGTTCTGGTGGCACCAGATTAGCCAATGAGAGCATGGTTTGGAGATCTGATGCGGTTCTTCAATTGCCTCTTTCTCGGTCTATCGTGGCAGGGACCAATTGTCCTGGAGGATCCGGCTTCCCTCTCGCTTACAGCATGGCTCTTAGGAGATGGCTAACGCATAAGGACCACTCTCCAGCAGTGATCTGTATTTTGCTTGGCGCCTAGAGGTCTACTAAGCTAGCATGCATATGGTTATAGTGCCTCTTTGAGCATTGGTGCAGCGTGTGGCAGTTTTGCTTCTGAGGCAGCTAAGGAGTCCTCCCTGTTGGCCTTTCTACAGGATGGCCTAGAGAAGGGCCTTTCACTTAGCTCCCTGAAAGTACAGGTGGCAGCTCTGGCCTGTTCCTGGGGTCCGATGGTGGGCAAGTCTCTGGCCTTGCACCCAGATGTCTCATGTCTTTTCCAGAGGGTTCAGCATCTGCACCCTCCCCTCTGGTCTTTGATTTCTTCCTGGGATTTGTGTCTGGTACTCAGAGCCCTGATGGCAACCCCATTTAGAATGTTGAAGCATGCTACCTTAAAGGATTTGACACTCGAAACTGTCTTAGTTGGCGATTTTGTTCCGTAAGGTGGATTTCTGAGCCGCAGTCTGTCTTGCCAAGATCCTTATCTGTCCTTTATGAAAGAGGCCATTTTCATTTGGCCTGTGCTTTCTCCTTTTCACGTGAACCAGGTGGTCTGCCTTCCCGGAAGAGCAGTGTTGGGGGGGGAAAGGATTGGATCTTTGCCCGATGGATGTCCAGAGGGCGCTTCTCCAGTACTTGGAGGTTAAGAATTTCTTTTGTAAGTCTGACAATCTTTTTGTGCTGTTTGCTGGCCTGCGCAAGGGTGAATTGGAGGCCAAGTCAACTTTTGGAGAGCTGGATTAAGGAGGCTATCTCCACATATCTGTTGCGGAACTTACTGATTCCAGAGGGTTTGCATGCCCATTCTACCTGAGCACAAGTGTCCTTGTGAGTGGAGCTTAGTAGCCCCCTGCAGGTATTTGTCAGGCTGCAACATGGGCATCGCTTTCCATTTTTGTCAAGCATTACCACTTGGATGTTCAGGCCATACATGTCCTTTGGCTCAAGGATTTTGCGAACTGCTGTTGTCTTCCCACCCAGTAGAGTTGTAGCTTTGGTACATCCCACTGTCTGTCTATACTGCTCTAGCAGGACAATATGGAAGTGACATTTTACTTACTAGCTAATGTCTTTTCCTTGAGTCCTGCTAGACCAGTCCAGAGACTGCCCTTGAAACTGTATTTGTTCTATTCTGCTGCGGTTCCCTTGGGTCTGCTATGATTTTTGTACATGGCTCTGCAGGTTCATCTTGTACTGACAGCCTTCTGCTTTATGCTTTTGTGTACATAGTTCTGTACTGTTTAACTCATTGGTGCCAACGGTTGAGATTTGTCGGGATTGCAATGTTTCTCCCATATGCTTTGGGACTAATACTGAAGGGGGGGCATCTGGTGGCTGAGGCGAATAGAGGCATAGGAGTGATGTCATTGAAACCTGGGCTTTTTATTTATTAACAGACTTTATATACCGCTCTATTTTGCAGTCAGAGCAGTTTACATACAACACTGAACATTTAAGATTGTTTACATAAACAGGGCTAACAACTTGGGAGAACCTAACAGAGTAAGCTATGTATTAACCAGTCATTTTATGGGGGAGTAAAGAATGGGGATACCTGTGTGGTCAAGCTCTTAAGCAGTTCAGACAGGTAGGAATCTATGGGATGTTGTCTTAATAAAGCCAGAATAACTGCATCTTTAGAGACCTACAGAAGCTGGAGAAATCCAAGTTGGATCAGAGCGAGTCAGGCAGTGTGCTCCAAAGGGTAGGAGCATATAATGAGTGCTCTATATTGCAGGTTTACTGGCTGCTTTTTGTACTTGCTGCAGGGTTTAAGAGGGTGTTTTGAATTCCGCATCACCTTAATTTGTTATCAGGAGCCAAGTGGATGGTGGTTATAAGGGAGTCTGGGTATTTTGTGTAGGATTTTAAATATGAGCAAGGCCTTGTATTTTACTCGATCCAATATCTGCAACCAATGTAGGTGTTGTTTTAGTATCGGCATGATGTGCTCTAATCTGCGTGATCCATGTAGGATACGAGCTGCAGTATTTAGGGCCATTTGGAGCAGATGCAGGGTGTATTTTGGTAGGCCTTGATAGATAATAATCCAGTAGTCAAAAAGTGGGAAGATGAAAGCTTGGAAGACAGTTCGAAAGTCAGTTGAGTCAAGTAGTGGGCGTAGGTAGCAGAGTATTCATATCTCGCAGTAAATGGATTTAGTGACATTGAGGTGGGCTTGCCTATTCAGGTGCTGGTAAATGGTGGTTCCAAGGTAACAAATCTCCTGTTTTTTACCTCAAGATCTGCATCATTCACCTTCATGATTGGTGGTGGAATGAATGTTCAGTCTCAAAGGATTTATATTAATATTTATGGACATTGTGTCAAAGGTCGAGGCAGTCAGCCATAATATCCTGATAGGGTTAGGATCTAGGGCACTGTGTTCTATTTCATGAAGGCGACCTATCTGCATGCACACCACCAAATGAAATGGGGGCCCACACCTCAAGACATATACCCAAACACAAGGAGTCCCACAGGATTCAGTGCTCTCCTCCCGGCTATTCAATCTATACATTCAAGCTATATGCTTCCTTATGCAGTCCTGACATACATTTTCACATACACAGATGACATGTTATACGAACCTCTCTCCACAGAGAAACCCAACTACAGCAAATTACTACATCGCTTTGATATGGTCTCCCAATGGCTCTCTAGGCACAACCTTGTGGTTAACTGCAAAAAGACTGAAATATTATTTAGAAACCAGTTTCTGTTTCTCAATGCTTCTGATGAGCTTGTCCATGAGGGAGGTTAAGTTTCCACTCCATGATGTTGACTGAACCCATGTTGCTGTGGGCCCAGAGGGGTATGGGCATCTACATGATCCTGGAGTTGCTGTTTCTGTGGACTATTTTCTCTATTACTTTTGCAAGGAGTGGGAGGCTGGATATGGGTCTGTAGAAAGATTTATGTTGCTAGGGTCCAGTTTCTTGTTCTGTAGTATAGGTCTTTAAATGCTGTTTTGAGAGATACTGGTATACCTTGGCTCAAGGAAAGACTTCAGAATTTAAGCTTCATATTGTGCAATTTTGGTTGTCTCCACAAATCTACTGGTTTATAAATAATACTTCCACTTTTCTGGACTTCTCTAGCAGGACTCGAGGAAAGGACATAAAGTGAAATTTTACATACCAGTTAGATAGCAATTAGGCTTTAAGGCCTATGATGCAAATATGGGCAGTCATATTGACCAGAAGAATATTATTGAATGTCCCAATAGCCAGAAATATTGTAGTTCTCCCCTCCTTGCTTCCCATCCTTGCAGTCTGGCCTTCATTTCCTCACTGTCCTCTTACACTTTCCCTATTCTCAGACCATGGAGCAGCTGACGGACCACCACTATGAAACACTTACAGTGCCCGATGATGCGGCTGCAAACTGTATCTATGTGAAGGTGGGGCAGAAGAACAGCTTTCTAATCCACCGCAGTGTGGAGGAATTCCCTGAGAGTGCCAAGGTATGGCGGTGGGGGGGTTAAAAAGAGCCAGATTTTCACAGCAGGGCCATTAGTTTAGCTGCAAGGCAACTAGGCTGACCGTGGGGCCCATCTTGGGCCAGGACCTCTCTTGTTTGTAATGTGGGAACCTTTGAGCAGAGTGGTCATTGTACCTGAAGGGAGTTTCCAGAGGGAAGATTTGATTTGGTATCACTTGGGAAAGTGCAGATGCTGAAGCTGGGAGAACTTTAGTTCTGCAGCAAGGAACTGATTGTGGATGTCTTGATTTTTTGACAGCGCATAGGAGTAGCTGGTCAGAAAGTTGGGCTTGAAGATCTAGGTCATCCATTTCACATCCTCTTCAATTTATCTTTCCTTAACAGACTTTTCAGAAGCTGACAGACTACACCCTTGTCCCAGCTGCCTGCACTGAGGTGGAGAAGGTTGGGGGCACCCTGTCTTCCTGCTGCCTCCTGATCAATAAAAAACTATAGCTGCCTTCCTTCCCACTTTTACCCCATGTAAACATTGTGAAGGCTCATCTCCTGTAAACTTGTATGTTTCTCCTGCTCTAGCGCCTCCCTTCCTGACTACAGCTATGCAGATGAGGTGTGGCTTGTTTTGGTACCTCTTGATTACCCATAATGCTGGGAGAAGGCAGGCATGTCTCTAAGCTATTGGGCTGCTGGAGGAGGTGTTTTAAGGGCAGTAGGTTAGATTTTTGTACCTGTAGGTTCTTGAAAATAACTTTTTTTCATAATAAAAACAAATAAATAATGCAAATAACCTACAACTTGTGTGGTGATGGTTTAAAAGTGAGATGCATAAAGAGGTTTGGATTTATTTAGACAAACTACCAAGGGACCCCAAATTCTCCTACATCACGTGCAGAGCTAGTTTTCAACCAGCTGCCACCTACTGGCTGTGGCTATCATTGCACATTAAGATACTTCTGCTCTGTATTCTGCCTAAGGCAATACTGTGGAACAATGTTGCCTGAGTAGTCTCCCTATGGGTTCTTTCCTTATTACAGTTGCTGTAGGCTTTGTGAAATGCCTCCCTGCTGTGTGTGGGGGAAAAAGAAAAAACACACTCATAACTGCTACAACTCTTCCTTGGCCTTTTCATTAAGAAGGTATCACAGAAGGTCACGCCTACGCCCCAGCTCATGCCTCTGATATGGGGGAATTAATTACAATTCAGGAGCAACATTTTATTTGGTATTTCCATTCATAGACAGAGCTCTGGATCTTTTCCAGTACAGAAGAAACAGTGATTAGGTACAGTAAAGACTTCAGCAGGTGTGGAGGAGGGTTAAGCGTGCTTCCAGCAGCATTTGAGATCTCTCCCAAGCTCTATCAGACAACTGTAGCATAAACAGTGGAGGGGCGTACTAAGCTGGGGGGCTTGGGGACTTGCCTGGAAGGGGGCAGCTGTTCCAGCTCCACGTAATGTACTCCTCCACCATCCTGTAGGAGAGAGGAAATGGCATTGAACATCTTCCTGTTTGACCAATGCAGCTTGTCTGACAAAACACCCCAGCGTGAGCCAACTAGCAGTAGGTAATGTGTGATGTCAATGTCATGGTTGCTCCCATGGGCAGGAACTTCAGGTGTTGCCCTTACCCTTTCAGAAGGGGTCCTGCTCAATGGTGATGGATCTCGCTGGCTGGGACCAAGAGATGGTAGCTGGCTCTCCCCTGCAATGAAACGCACAAGCCCATCAAGTAGCAGGCTCTGCAGCAAAACAGGGTTACTTACCTGTAACAAGAGTTCGCTGTGGACAGCAGGATAAGTCAGCCACACCTGGTGATGTCCTCCGACAGCGCCGTATACGGAAGTGCTCTCTATAGCTCAGAGCCTTACTGAGCATGAGCCAGAGGCCCAACCCGCCAGCCAGTGTGTCCCTAGCAGTGCCCGGTGAGCTAGTGGCTAGGAGGCGGGCGAGGCCAACCTCGGCCAGGGGAGGTGGGTGGGATAGTGTCGCTGACTTATCCTGCTGTCCACGGAGAACTCTCGTTAAAGGTAAGGAACCCTGTTTTCTCCTAGGACAAGCAGGATTCGTCAGCCACACCTGGTGCCTCCCTAGCTGCTCGACAGCGCGTTATGTAGCAGTGGAGAGGGAGGTCGAGACCAGATGAAGTTAAAAACTTGTTTAGCATATGCATGGCTAACATAGTCAAAGTACTATTGGCCAACATGGCCAAACAACCGGCCACCAGGGCCGTGACAATGATAGCATAAACACAATAAAACATAGCAATGATTTCAGAGGGCTGTAGTATCACTGTCCCTTTCAAGGGCTGATGTGGCGGTGGAGAGGACTGCTTGTCCGAAAGCGCACCGCGTCTGTGTGCCCAAGTCCAGGCAGTAATGTTTTTGGAACGTGTGGGCCGAGGACCAAGTGGCAGCTTTGCAGATGTCACTTAGAGGTATAGAGCACAGGTTTGTGACTGTGGTTGCCAGTGCTCTGAGCTGATGCGGACTCACACGCAGTGCCGCTAGTGCGCCCACCTGGTCGTTGCAGAAGCTGATACAGTCCGAAACCCAATGAGCCATGGTCAGTTTCATGGACGGGGCAGTTGGGGTCATAGGACACGAACAGCTGAGAAGTCTTCCTGAGTGAGCCTGTTTTTTATATGTAGGTCCAGAGGGCTGTGGTGCAGTCAAGGGTGTGGAGCCGCTGCTCCTCAGGGGAGGAGTGCGGCTCAGGGTAAAATGTAGGCAGCTCAATGGTTTGGTTGAGGTGGAACTCCGATGATACCATGGGGAGGAACTTGGGGTGTGTACACATGCTTGCTCTATCTGGGAGGATCTGTGTGTATGGAGGGTACACTACAAGGGCCTGCAGCTCGCTAATTCTGCGGGCGGATGTGATAGCTACTAAGAAGAGCGTCTTCCAGGTGAGGTGTTTCATGGAGGCAGATTGCATGGGTTCAAAGGGAGACTGAGTGAGTGAGCTGTTGTAGGACAATGTTCAGGTTCCAGGTTGGGGCCGGGGCCCGTATGGGGGGCCTCAGGTTGTGAAGACATTTCATGAAACTTGCCACGATGGGCAGAGATGAGATGGGTGTGTCATCCGTGCAGTCATGGAAGGTGGCAATAGCTGATAGATGGACCTTGACGGAGTTAGTCTTGAGCCCCTATCCGGAGAGTGAAGCAGGATACTGCAAGACATTCGGAACTGGGCAGGTGGACGGGTTGAGTTCTTTTGAAGTGCA
This sequence comes from Ichthyophis bannanicus, assembly GCA_033557465.1. Taxonomy (NCBI): domain Eukaryota; kingdom Metazoa; phylum Chordata; class Amphibia; order Gymnophiona; family Ichthyophiidae; genus Ichthyophis; species Ichthyophis bannanicus. Next base: position 68,226,241 of record CM066051.1, on the reverse strand, counting down.
CCACAGACTGAAACACCTCCACTTCAGGCCATATGATTTTCTGGTGGAGGGCCATCTGGCCGCTAGGATAATATGTTGGACTTCCTCCGTGATGTTCAAGGAGAAGAGATTCATCCGCTCAACCTCCATGCAGTCAGCGCAAGGGCTCCCAGGTTGGGGTGGAGGATGCGCCCGTCATCCTGGGTGAGTAAGGATGGATGGAGGGGAAGGCAGAGGGGTTTGTCCTCTGCTAGACGCAGGAGAGTGGGGAACCACATCGGCCGGGGCCAGTGTGGGGCCACTAGGATGATGTGTGCTTTGTCCTGGATCACTTTCTGGAGCGTCTTGGAGACTAGCGGGGTGGGTGGGAAGGCGTACATGAGACCACTCCCCCAGCACACGTCGAAGGCATCCGAAGCTATGCTGAGAGCTGACGGGCGTTTCGAGCAGAAGAGGTTGCACTTCCTGTTCCCCTCTGTTGCGAAGAGATCAATCTGGGGCAGGCCCCAGTGTCTGAAGATGTCCTCTGAGATCTCGGGGTTCAGGGTCCACTCGTGGGGGCTCAGCTGATGACTTAGCCTGTCTGCCAGAGAGTTTTGATCGCCCGGAAGGTAGGATGCTTTCAGCTAGCAGTTGATTGATAGGGCTAACGCCCAGATGGCGAGCGCTCCCTTGCACAGGGGCCTGGAGCCTGTTCCCCCCCCTTTTTTGTTGATGTAAAACATGGCCACTTGGTTGTCTGTCTGGATGAGGACTGATTTTCCAGTGATGTGTGCCTGAAAGGCTTGTAGGGCATGCTTGACGGCCCTGAGCTCCAGAAGGTTTGTGTTGGTACGCCTCTGGTGCTGTCCATGCTCCTTACGTCCATAAGTGGTTCATGTGCGCCCCCAACCCGTTTTGGAGGTGTCCACAGTGATGGTGATCTGATTTTGGGTTGCTGGAGGTCCTTTCCCACTGTAAGGTTTGTTATGGAGGTCCACCACTGGAGGCACTTCCGTGTACGTGCATCAAGAGTGATGCGTGTGGATAGGGGTTGGGTGCGCTGGATCCAGCAGGACTGCAGGCGCCACTGAAAGATGCACATGTGCAACCGCGCTAGAGGCAGCACTTGTGTGGTGGTAGCTATGTGGCCTAGGAGTCGCAAGAGAGTCCAAGCTGATGAAACTGTCCGAGTGGAGGCTTCCCAAGCTAGGGATAACCTCTCCGCACGGTGAGCTGGGAGGAATGCTTTCACTTTTGCTGTGTCTGTCGGCCCCGATGAAGTCCAGGTGTTGCGGGGGGACCATCTGTGATTTCTTGTGGTTTACAATGAATCCTAGAGAGGTGAGCAGGCAAATTGTCCTTCAGACTGCCATTTTGGGTCTCCCATGGTGATGGTGATGGGAGAAGCCAATCGTTCAGGTATGGGTAAACATGAATGTCTTGTTTCCGAAGATGTGCTGCCGCCACGGTTATGCATTTTTGTGAACACTCGTGGCACTGGAGAAAGGCCAAATGGAAGAGCCTTGTATTTGTAGTGGCCCCCCAGGGCTTGAAAGCGCAGGTATTGTCTGTCTTCTGGATGTATCGGGACATGAGTGTATGCGTCTTGTAGATCCAAGGATGCCATCCAGTCGCCGGGTTGGAGGAGGGGAAGGATCAAGCCCAGTGAGTACATATGGAATCTCTCCTTGCAGATAAACTTGTTGAGGTTCCTGAGATCTAGGATAGGTCTCACCCCTTCTGATTTCTTGGGTACGAGAAAAAATCTGGAGTAGAAACTTTGAAAGGTCTACTTGGGTGGAACCTGTTCGACCGCTTGAGACGTCAGGAGGTGTAGCAATTCCTGATGCAAGAGTAGGGCCTGTTCACTGCCGTCGTTTGGTGGTGGGATTGAGTGCTGTGCAGGAGGAGACAAAGCATAGGCGGTAGCCTGGCCGGATAATCTGGAGGACCCATGTATCCATAGAGATAAGCTGCCAGGAGTTCCAGAAGGCAGTTAGTCATCCTCCCAAGGGGAGTGCCGACTGCTCCTCCATGCGCTGGTTGTCAAAAGGAGTGGCCGCCCTTCTCGGGTGGTTGCGGCGGCTGCTTCTTCTGTTTTTTGTCCCTTTGGTGTTTTTGTCGATGCGACACCCTGTAGGGTTGATATGCAGGCTGCTTGTAATGTGGGGGCTGCTATTTGTGGTAGGAGTTGTATCTCTTGTGTGTGGGATATGATTTTCGGCCCTAGGTTCCTTTGGTGCTAGAGCCACGTTCCAGGCCATCCTCTGATGTGTGGCGATTCTTGCGTTCAGCATGACCCCTTGGGAAAACTTTCTTCCCAACGTCGTTCAGGAGTTTGGGTTCTCTTCCAGGGGGGGGAATTGGCATGGTTGCATGATGATTTAACGTGTTTGAGGGCTGATGACACGACAATAGAGTGGTGAGGAAGCTGACTTCCCGGAGCATGTTGGACCTGGTATTTTGTTGTCCAGTTTCCGTGGGCATGCTGTTGATGACGCTGGGTTCTGCCAGAGCTTGGAGTGCACTTCAAGAAGGCGCTGATGGATAGGTAGCGTGACAGGCGCTCTTGGGTCGTTGAGGTACATGAGGACCTCTGGCCCTGCTTGTTCTGGCATATCTGACGGCGCGAGGCTTAAAGCAGATTCCACCTTGTGCAAGAACTTGGGGTAAGTGAGATCTTCCTGCGGTGGCGTGGAGGAGGGTGGATCTGGACCGGCTGAGGTGGTAGATCTTCCTACTGTGGTGGCTTCATGAGTGTCCTTTTCTGGGGACGCTGAGCCCAACGGGGCAGTCTCCCCTTTTTCGTCCTCGACTGAAAAGATGGGGGTTTGGAGCTGTCTGAAGCGCAGTTGAGTTGCTGCGTGTCACTGCATGGTCCATGACTCTTCTCGTAATACGTGCGCTGGTCATCCACGGCGGTGTCCGTAAGGCCTTGGCGTAGGAGGCTAATAAGGTTGGACAGTAACTGCAAGATTGCTGCAACCACCCTTCCCAACCAGGGAGCTATGTCTATTGGTTGGTGTATGCTGGCAGCAGAGGGGTTTCGTTTGGAACCGTGTGAAGGCTTTGCAGACTTACTGCTTGATCTGTCCAGGCTAGGACTGCTGGAAGCGTGATGTTTTCGGTGGTGGCGGCGGCGGCGGCGGCGGCGGCCTGTCCCATACATACCAATGCTCCCGCAGCCTGGGTATTTCTTGTGCCGGTGCTGGCTGTGCTCCCTGCTCTGGCCTCTGCACTGATGCTGCTTGGAAGAATGGCTCCAATGCTGCTGCTGCAATTCTGGGTCCGGAGCAGAGGTGAGGAGCCTTGGTGAGTTGGAGTGGCTCTGACGCTGCTGCTGCACTCCGGGGCCAAGGTGAAGACTCTTGCTGGGTTGGAGGGAGTTGCTGCAGAATGGAGGTGGGGCCAATCCATGCTGTTGTCCAATGGAATTGGGAGGGGCAGAGCTTGTTGACTCACAGGAGCCACCAATGGCAGGTGAGTGGGTGGAGTCTCTGGACCTGACCCATCATCATGGCAGTGTGCTTTGCAGCGTGGGAGACTTGCCCTGCGCGGTTCCTTGGCATCACTGGAGGAAGCTTTCTTTGCCCTTTTTCCTGTTTGCAGACTTGCCTGGTTGAGTGTGGGGGCACAGGCACAGCGGAGGAGCTGCTTTGGCCTGGACCAGTTGTACTTGTGTTTTTTGAAGGAGTCTTCCAGTGCGGTTCTCTGTTGGTGGCAGTGTCTGCACTTGGTCGACCGGGGATGGAGGCCCCTAGGGGCACATTCCATGTCGGGGCTGTGTGAAACAGCAGAAGGCTCCGGTGGTTGGGGAGTAGTGAGGAAGTCTCTTAGTGCATGATCTCGGGCCTTTCTGGCCCTTGGGGACATCCTCGAACAGTGCTGGCAGTCCGAGACTTGGTGATTAGCTCCCAAGCACCTGATGCATTGATTGTGGGTGTCTGTGCAGCTCATCTTGCAGGAGCAGTGGAGGCATTTCTTAAATCCCAGTTTCACTGAAGGTTTTCCTGAAGGCATCTTGTGAGTATAATCTTCTCTGGCTTGAGAGAGCAGGAATCCATGTGTCGAAGGCAGGGTGGAAGAAAAAACAGTGGCTGGCTAGGGCTGGGCTAGTGGGTTGGGCCTCTGGCTCATGCTCAGTAAGGCTTTGAGCCATAGAGAACACTTCTGTATACGGTGCTGTTGGAGGATGTCACCAGGTGTGGCTGACGAATCCTGCTTGTCCTAGGAGAACCCCTCATTCTAGCAAAGAAAACTGCTAATGTATATATATTTTTCTTGTTTCTGGGCATAGCAGCTAGAATGTTTGCCTAACATGCAAAATGTCCCCGGTTTGAAACCGGACAAATGATTACTGGTTGGTTGTTTGACTTAAAGAAATATATCTTTGAGTTATGATAGAGAGCTTTCAATGCCTCCACAGCATAAGTGCACAGGAGAGCCTCTTTTAGTTGAAAACCTCTGCAACAAAGGGGGCATGTGATGAAGGTGAAAAGAGAGACTCTGAAGTAATTTGACATATTTATTCCATGCATCTACCACTCTTTCCATAAAGAGTCTTCTAGTGGAGGTGGTAGAGATGACTGCATCTGAATCCAAGAAAGTATGGGACAAACACCAAAGAGCTCTAAAGGAAAATAAGGGACTGTAGAGATTAGTAGTTATGGAAGGGCAGATGGGGTAGGCTATATGGTCTTTATCTGCCATCATGTTTGAGTGGAGGAAATGAGACTCGTTTCCTCCCCCATCCATCCTTTAAAAAAAAAAAAAAAAGGAAGAATAAAAAGCTGAGTGGAAGAGCCTTCAGTTCAGGGGTTTTGCAGTAGCAACTGTATTTATTGTCTCGGGGGGAGGTAAGGGGGACACTCTTACGCAGGTATAGTGACATTAAAAAAAAAATAGATATCTATCTCATTCATGGTGATGGTTGTGAGGTGCTAATCCAGGACTGGGGCTGCCAAACGCTTATTACAAGTAACAGTGCCACGTGGCTCGATGATGCAGTGTTTAATACTGAACAGCTGTCCCAACTGTATTCACTAGCAACAGTATCTTGGAAGAAGCGTGTTAACTGATGAATGCATTAGGATTTCACTTAAATCTTTCTCGGTAAGCATAGTCCTGTCCCAGAAGGGTTACAATCTTAAATTTGTACCTGGGGCAATGGAGGATTGTAGGGCATGAGCAGTTGTGGAATTTGAACCTGACTTCCTTGGTCCTAGCCTGCTGCACTATGATGACATGCAAATACAACTTCATGCACAGGGAGGGACCTATCATTGCAGTGTGACCATACTAGTTTCTGACAGCAAGAGGGGTGGGGAGGGAACACATTGGCTTTTTGGAAGTCTTTCATACTGCACTAGCAAGAGCTTGTAAAGGAATTTAAGGTAGTATTCAAGGCCTAACTCAGCAGGCAACCAGTAATGTCCTAGTATAGATAAGACACCCCCCCCCCCCCCACATTTTTTTTAAGTCTCTTGCATAAGCATTTGCAAAGATGGGGGTGTACAAGTTCAGTCTTCATAGGCAAGTTTAATGAATATGCATGTATATATTTGCATACAATCATGGTAGAATATATACATATTCATTAGGGATAATTTGAAAACGTGGGCTTGTTGCAGCTGTTGAGGAGCAAACTTGTGTACCCCTGACCTAAAGAAACCATTTTTATGTAGTGACCTTTAACCAGTGGTGTTGGACTCGTCTCTGGGCCTGTGGCTTGATTCCTTTAATTCTTGAGGAACTAAGTTAGGGGAAGGAGGAGATGCTCTTTGGCCTAGTGGAATTAATTCTGATTACCTTTTGTGTCTTCTGCGATGCTTTCATAAGACTTCTGCTGCCTTAAAAGAAGAGAAGTAGATGTGGTAGTACAGGATGGAAATATGAAGTTGGATTGGCTGAGGAAGAGACTGTTATCCACAGGGCAATGCTCGTTGCTCTTACCTTAGGATAAGATGGTATTAAAAAGAACCTATTTCTAAGGCAAGAGTTCTCATCTTAGGCCTGGTGACAAACATCTAGTCCATCAAATTTTCAGGCTAACCACGTTATATAGGCATGAGGGAGATCTACATAAAGATTGAAGCAGTACATACAAATCTCTCGTGACTATCCTGACCCCCTCCCCCCCCCCCCCCCCCCCCCATCAAACTCCTGGATTCCACAAAACTATTAATCAAAACTTACATAAGTGTATGGAAGGATTTTAGGTATTGATAAGGGGAAGGAAAAAAAACCTCAGACTGTTAACTGGGCCAAAAGGGCCTATCGTGTGTCTCACATCATTGGTCATAAAAAAACTCCCATTAAGTTTGGAGGAATTATGAGTTATTGATATTTGTGAGTTTTGATTAATAGTGGGGGGAGAGATTCAGGGTGTACATATGTTGCCCATTGGGACCATAGTTATCAGTATCCTGAAAACAGAATTCTCCAAGGCTTACAAGCTACCTGGAGTTTGCAATACTTTCTTAGATAGAGGGGAGAGGTGCTCATTCTGGATATTTTCTGTATCCTCTTCAGATTGGTTCTACCCTAGAAAACTCACATTTCTCCAGGACCAAGCAGGAAGTCAGTCCTCACTTATGGGTGACGTCGGCGCCGACGGAGCCCTCGCGGAGCAATTTTCCCCAGCTTTCAAAGAAAGCCTTTGGGAATTGCAGCGCGCATGCGCGGTCGTCTTCCCGCCCGAAGGTGCCATCTTAGCCAGTCTTCTTTTTTCCGCGGAGCCCTGCAGACGTCCCCGTCTTGTCCCCGCGAAAAAGTTGATTTTCCTCTTTATTTTATACTTTTTTCTTTCGGTTCGACGCCGATCGTTTTCCCGCCCGGACTCGCGACGCCGGTCTCGAGTCCTCTAGCGTTTTTTCGGTTTTTCTGACTTTGTCAGCTTTCATTTTCGTTTTCCCTGGCAGCCCGGTCCTTTGACCTCGCAGGGGCCCTTTTTCCCCCGATGGCTGCCAGTGGCTTTAAGCGGTGTGGTCGGTGTGACCGAAATATGTCACTAACCGACACACACGACTTTTGCCTCCGCTGCTTGGGCCCGGATCATGAGGAACTGATCTGTGGGCCCTGCAGCAAACTGTCCTCGAAGGCGTTGAGAAGTCGGCGGCATCAGCGCGAGAGAATCTTCGCTGACCCCAGCCGTACCCGGACCTTGTCGGAGGCCTCCGTGTCAAAGGGCTCCAGCTCGGACCGTCGCCGGAGCTCCTCCGACCGGGGTTCTCCCTCCGGGGACCATCGTCGGAAGGAAAAACCCGCGAGGGCGGCGTCGGTGGACGCTCCTGGCTCCGCGAGGGCCAGGTCGCATAGCCCCGACAGCCGCCCCGGGTCCTTGGAGAAGGAACATCTCCCGAAGCGACCTCGCCTGGAGTCGGAGATGCCTGCCCGGGTAAGTCCTGTAGTCCTTCTGGACTCGCCTCCGCGACAGCCGACGTCGGGCCCGACGCCGTCGGGGCCCGAGTCGGGGGCTGCTGGGTCACCTGAGCTCGGACTCAGGTTGACGGCCTTGGAGAGCAGACTGTCTGCCTTCATGGACCAGCAGCGGGCACTGCTCGCTGGCCTCGCTGGCGCCGCTGCCCCGACCGCCGGGACGTCGACGTCCAAGTCGACCCTGGAGACCGAGCCGATCCTCGAGTCACTGAGAACTCGAGTCGATCCTCGGTCGAGGTCACCCTCGGCCTCCCGTTCGGGACCGAGGTCGCCGACGCCGACTCCCTCGACGTCGGGGCGGCTGGCGCCGCATCCTGCCCGGGCCGACCCCACCGAGTCCTCGTCGGAGTCGGTCTGGGAGTCTGAGGAGGAAGAGTCACCTGATTCTTTCCGGACTCGGTGTGTCCCATCGGACTCACCGGGGTCCGAGCCTCGGAAGCAGTCCCCCCCGGAGGATGCCCGGTTCTCGGACTTCGTTAGGGATATGGCCAAGGCTTTGGCCTTCCCTGCGGATCCCGAGGAGGAGCCTCGAGCCGAAGAGCTCGACGCCCTCCAGTATGACTCTCCCGCGAGGGAGCACTTTACTGTGCCGGTTCCTCCTATGCTGGAACGACTACTCTTCCGCATGTGGGAGAGTCCGGCCTCCTCGCCGGTCCTGAGCAAGCGGGTCGATTCTATCTATCGGGTCCGCAAGAGCCCTGGCTTTCAGAAGGCACAGCTGCCACACCATTCCATGGTAGTGGAATCGGCCATGCATCGTCTTAAGAGCCAGAAGATGCACTCCTCGGTGCCTCCTGGACGGGAGGCCCGTAACCTGGATGGCCTTGGCAAGAAGTGCTTCCAGGGCTCTATGCTCGCATGTCGTGTCCAGACTTACCAGCTCTACATGGGCATGTATCTCCGGGATCTGGCTAAAGAGCTAGCCGGATTCTCCGCTGGTCTCTCCGAGGAGCCCTTGCGGAGGTTCCTAGCCTTGTCCACGGGCATTCGGGAATGCTCAAAGTTCATGTCCCGAGCAGCCTATGATGGCTTTGAGGCCTCGGCTAGAGTGGCCGCAGCCGGCATCGGTGCCCGCCGACAGGCTTGGCTTCAGTCGTCGGATCTTGAGCCCTGGGTACAGGACAAGTTGGTCGATGTCCCCTGCCGAGGCGAAAACCTCTTTGGCAAGCCCATGGCGGAAAAGGCTGCACAAATTGAGACTGAGACTCTCACCAGGACCAGGCTTTCTAGGAAGACCTCCGCCCCTTCCCAGAAAAAGAAGGGCTCGGGAAAAAAGTCCTTTTACCCGAGGAAGGCGGCTGCCTACAAACAGTACCCCCATTATCAGGCCCCTGCAGCTCCCCAACAGGGCCAGCAGGCCAAGGGACGGGGTAACGGGTCCCGTAAGCAGCAAGCCCCCAAGCCTGCACCACCAGCCCCTGCTCAGCAGGGTGGGGGTTTTTGACTCGCTGAGCATAGCCTCTCCCCCCCCGCTGGTTCCTCCCAGCACCGGAGGCCGGCTGGTTCACTTCGGCCACAGGTGGTCCAGCATCACCGCAGATGCCTGGGTACTTCAGGTCGTGCGAGAAGGCTACCTTCTCCACTTCCATCAGGTCCCTCCCTCCTATTTTCCGGGAGAACCTTCGCGCCCCCCTCTGCACAGGGAGTTGCTCCTTCAGGAGTTAGCAGGTCTTCTGCAGGAACAGGCGGTGGAACCGGTGCCCCACCACCTGAGAGGTCAAGGCTTTTACTCAAGGTATTTTCTGATACCAAAGAGAACAGGGGGCCTCAGACCCATCCTGGACTTGCGCAACCTCAACAAGTTCCTTGTGCGGGAGAAGTTCAAAATGCTTACCCTTGGAATCCTTCTGCCCTACCTCCAGCAGGGAGATTGGCTATGCTCCTTGGATCTAAAGGATGCCTACACGCACATCCTCATCCACCCAAGCCACCGCCAATACCTAAGGTTTGTGGTGGCAGGAAATCATTACCAGTACAGAGTACTGCCCTTTGGCCTATCCTCCGCACCGCGAGTCTTCACAAAATGTCTCGCGGTCGTGGCGGCCCATCTCCGGCTTCACGGCCTCTATGTCTTTCCGTACCTCGACGACTGGCTCATCAGAGCAGCGTCTGCTCAGGAGGTCACCAACGCCACGTGCCGCATGGTGACTCTACTGCAGCACTTGGGCTTTGTCATAAACTTCGCAAAGTCCACTTTGCTCCCCTCACAGGATCTCGAGTTCATCGGCGCAAGGCTGCACACTCCTCGGGCACGAGCGTACCTACCGCTCGACAGGGCTCAACGGCTCATGGACCTAGCCGACCGCTTTCGCAGCCAGCCCCTGGTCTCCGCCAGGCGCTTCCTGAGACTGCTCGGCCATATGGCTTCCACCGTCCATGTGACCCCCAATGCCCGCCTGAATATGCGGTCTGCTCAATGGTGTCTCCGCCAGCAGTGGCGACAAGCCACAGGCGGCCTGGCAGACCTAGTGCGCGTCTCCGAGCCGCTGCTCTCGTCTCTCCGGTGGTGGCTCCGACAGCCGAACCTGATATTCGGAATGCCTTTCCAGTCACCTCAGCCGACCCGGGTGCTGACCACCGATGCGTCCCTCCTGGGCTGGGGAGCACATTGCCAAGAGGCACGTACTCAGGGCCTCTGGACCACGTGGGAGTCTGCTCAGCAGATCAACTTCCTGGAGCTCAGGGCGATCCGCCTAGCTCTCAAGGCCTTCTCCCACCTGACTTCCCAACAGTCCGTCCTTGTCCAGACGGACAATCAAGTTGCCATGTTCTACGTGAACAAGCAGGGGGGCACGGGCTCCTTCCTCCTCTGCCGGGAGGCACAGAAGCTCTGCTCTTGGGCCGTCAGTCACGGCATTCTCCTCAAGGCAGTTTATCTCCCGGGCCAAGAAAATTGCCTTGCAGACAAACTCAGCAGGGTCCTCCAGCCGCACGAGTGGCGTCTGGATCCCTTGGTAGTTCAGAAGCTCTTCCTCAAGTGGGGTCTCCCCACGGTGGATCTCTTTGCCAGTCCTCACAACCGGCAGCTTCCTCGCTTCTGCTCTCGTCAGCCACACCCCCTTCGGGTGGCGGCGGACGCCTTTCTGATCTCGTGGTCGGGAGGCCTTCTGTACGCTTTCCCTCCCATCCCGCTGGTCTCTCGGACTCTTTTCAAGGTTCTCCGAGACAAAGCCTTCATGATCCTGGTGGCCCCTCGCTGGCCCAGGCAGCCGTGGTTTCCGCTCCTGCTGCAACTGGCGGTGGAGGATCCATTCCCTCTGGGGGTACAACCGGATCTCCTCACTCAGGATCAGGGGTCCCTTCTGCACCCCAACCTCAGGTCTCTCAACCTCATGGCCTGGCTGCTGAGAGGGTAGTCCTTGCTCCCCTTCTCCTGCCGGCGGAGGTGGAGGAGGTCGTCTTAGCTTCGCGACGGCCTTCTACCCGCAAATGCTACGCCCTTAAATGGCGTCGCTTTGCAGTCTGGTGTGCCCAACAGTCTCAGGATCCCTTCTCCTGCCCGGTGTCGGTGATCTTGCAGTACTTGCTGCACCTCTCTAATCTGGGGCTTAAGTCCAACTCCGTCAAAGTTCACCTCAGTGCTCTTTCAGCACATCATGTGCCAGTGGGCGGCAGACCTCTCTCCAATGACCCTCTCGTAGCGAGGTTTCTCCGAGGTCTCCTTCTACTTAAACCACCTCTGCGCCCGCCAGCGCCTGACTGGGACCTGAATGTGGTTTTGCAGCGGATCACCTGTCCGCCTTTTGAACCTATGGCTACCTGTTCTCTCCGTTTTCTGTCTTGGAAAACACTGTTCTTGATAGCCCTCACTTCCGCTAGACGCGTAAGTGAATTGCAGGCCCTCGTGTCTGATCCCCCTTACACTCGGTTCTACAAAAATAGGGTAGTCCTACGGACTCACCCAAAGTTTCTTCCAAAAGTGGTCTCCCCTTTTCACATCAATCAGGAGGTGGTACTTCCAACCTTCTTTCCCAGACCACACTCCAACCGAGCTGAAACGGTCCTCCATACCCTGGACTGTAGAAGGGCTTTGAACTTCTACCTTGACCGTACGCGGGAGCACCGTAAAGCTGCTCAGCTTTTTGTGTCTTTTGACCCCAATAAATTGGGGCTCCCGGTCTCCAAGCGTACTCTGTCCATCTGGGTTGCGGACTGTATCTCTTGGGCTTATGGGGCAGCCGGACTCTCCTTAGAAAGTCGAGTCACGGCTCATTGCGTTCGGGCAAAGGCCACGTCAGTGGCTTACCTCCGCTCTGTTCCGCTGGCAGACATCTGCCGGGCCGCTACTTGGTCTTCGAGCCAGACTTTTGCGGTCCATTACTGTCTCGAGAGGGAGTCCCGTAGGGACAGTGCTTTCGGACAGGCAGTCCTCCGTAATCTCTTTGAGGTCTGAGCAACTCCTACCCTCCATCCCGGATGTGGGCTACCGGTGGGTGATAATTCAGCGAAGATTCTATCCTTCTGTGCTGCTGAGCTAGAGGGAGCTCATTTTTGTGCTTAGGGTCTCCGGTAGCCTTGAGCTTGGGAGTCCCATAAGTGAGGACTGACTTCCTGCTTGGTCCTGGAGAAAGCGTAGTTACTCACCTGTAACAGGTGTTCTCCAGGAGCAGCAGGAATCAGTCCTCACTACCCTCCCTCCTCCCCTTGGAGTTGCAATCGTCTGCTTATGTTCTTTTTTGCAAATTTTATGCTGTCTTTTTTAGCTATGTCATCTGACTGGCTAAGATGGCACCTTCGGGCGGGAAGACGACCGCGCATGCGCGCTGCAATTCCCAAAGGCTTTCTTTGAAAGCTGGGGAAAATTGCTCCGCGAGGGCTCCGTCGGCGCCGACGTCACCCATAAGTGAGGACTGATTCCTGCTGCTCCTGGAGAACACCTGTTACAGGTGAGTAACTACGCTTTCCCTTCTCAGCAAACCATTCTTTGACGTGTACAATGTTTCTGAAGCTAGTTTAGGCATAGCCCCTAGCCAGTCTGATTTTTCAGTTCAGCAGCAGTGACTATGTAGGAGACATTTGCGAGTACTTTCTCTGTTGTATGCAAATCTATGCCATGCATATTCAGTGCAGATGAGGAGATATAGATATATATCTATAGATATCCTCTTCTGCATAATCCAAACAGACCTCAGTCAAAATATATAAAATAGACGGGCTAGGAGCTATACCAGGATTACCTGGGAGATTATTACAGCCCCTCCAGGAACTTAGAGGGGGCTGCTGCCCCCCCCCTTTATTATAAAAGAGATTGCAGAATACAGGAAGGCGTATCTAACAACACAAAACACATTAAAATAACCACTATAAAATACAAAGAAATTTAAAAACCACAATATGAATCTTACAACTTAAAATTGGAACGTAGGCAAAGAAAATAAAAACCAAGAACTGTGTTCTGAGCCAGCTGAAGTTGGGAATGGCAGTGTTCGCTGCTGTGGGGAAGGAGAAATGTGGGCGTCCCACTCATCAGGCAAGGGAAAACACTTAATAGCTGGATTTAAGGCCCGTGAGTGCAGTGTGCTAGCTAGATTCCCTAGCTGTGGGCAAGGTGTATAAAAACATTGAGTAGTTGAAAATGATACCGTATGTGGAGACGGCCCATAGCTGTGACTCTACTGAGCTACAAGTACCAGAAGGAAGTTAGAGTGCTTAGACAAAGGAAAGTATGACTTTTTTTTGTACCATCCCAGTATTCTTCTAAAGACTCACCACTCACTGGATTGAGCCTTCTGAGTTTTTGCGGTGAGCCAAACTGGCATTCTTCCCTAGCACTTGGCTAAATCAGCTACAATGGGCCAAGTGAAAACCTTTACCTGTATCTGCAGATCAAGACCTTGGGCAAGGTAGAATAACAAGCTGCTCTGCAACTGCAGCTTATATCATTCCCTGCTCTGTGTGAAGATTAGAACAGAACCTGTAGAACCCAGCTGCTGAAAAGGCAGCCATGGTGGCAAGATTAGGCACCTAGTTATTGAACTTTTTTTATTTTTATGATTGCATCAGGGCCATTCTTCCTGGCTCTGTCTTTACCTTTCCTGTGATTGCCTGCAGAAGAAACAGATGCAGAGGGTGACCAAGCAGAAAAGCACCAGGGCTCCAAGGGCTGTGAGCGTGAGCTGGAACAGGTTGAGGGATGGAGACTCAGGACCGCCTTCTGGTTCTGCAGAGAGGAGAGGATGCAACTGAATTTGTATTTAGCTAATGCCTTTCCAGGAGTAGTTCAAGGCTAGTTACATTTAGGTACAGTAGGTATTTCCCTGTCTCCGGGTTACAATCTAAGTTTGCATCCGAGGCAATGGAGGGTTAAGTGACTTGTTCAAGACCCCAAGGAAGGGCAGTGGGATTTGAACCCTGGCTTCTCTGCTCTAACCATTAGGCTACACCTGGAGGGAGGTTCTGTGCACTTGGAATTCAGATGCAAATTGGGGGGGGGGGAGGGGGGTGTCAGCCAGGGACTCCAGGTTAGAAGAAATATACTGAACCAGGTCCCATTTTGTCATGGATGTAAGTTGGGAGAGCGAAGGAGAATAATGTCCCCCAAGCAGTGCAGGTCAGCATTGGATTGGGGAATGTTACACAGCCCTAGCTGTCCAAATTTTAGACACCCCCTGTCCTGTGGCAGCATCTTCCTTCTCTTCCATCTGTCCCCATCCAACATCCTCCCTGAACCCTCCCTGCTGTGGTTCCTTGGTGGGAAAAGGTGACACTGCTATTGGAGACTTTGCATCCCCCCTCCCCCAATTTACACTTCCTATTGCCTTAGGGGCAGGATGGGCCACTTTCTACTCCAATAGCAGATGGGTTCAAAGGCTCAATGGAGAGTATTCCCAGAGATGGCCCAAGAGTATCTGATGCCCCTCATGCAGCCCCTTCTGCAGCATCTCCTCATACCCCTTTTCGTGTCCAGTACCAGCACTTTCCGTCCCTATGCTGCTCCCCTCAAATAGCCCAGCATCTCTCCTTCTCTCTGCTCTACATCTATTGTCCTCCCAAGTTGCAGCTGTAAGTAAATTCAGAGCAGCTGCAGTCCATCTTCCCCTTGTATGCTATGGGCAGGAGCCAGCCTGCTCCTACCTGCACAAAGTTTGCATTGGGGTGGGGAAATGAGGCACAAAAGTAGAAGATGGCCTGCTGCGCATAGAATTTACTTGCAGCAGTGGCTTGGGAGGACGGGAGGCAAGAGGGGATGTTATCCTGGACATGACAACTATGGCAGTGGCAGCATAGAGAGAGGAGGAGGGGGAGCATAGGGAAGGAGAAATGTCGGACTACTAGGGAACGGAGAGGGTCTGGGAAGTGCTCCAAGAGCTACCCCCTTGCTTTAGCTGCCTTATGCAGATGCCTAGTAGTGGGGCTAGCTCTGTGGTTACTGTTTCTACTTTTGCTGTCACTGCCCCGCCAAAACGAAAGGACTGCAGCAAGGAGGGAAGTTTAAAGGGAGACAAGGCAAGAGAGGATGCATTTCTCTTTGCTAAGGAGGAGAGAGCGAGTATGCTAAGAGTGGAGGGGGGAGACCACTTGCCAATAGGAGTGTTGCGAAGGTGAGGCCACAGGGGCCTGAGCCCCTCCACGTTTGCTCAGTTTCTCCGAGCCACAGAGACCATACAGTTGCTTCACTGCAGCTTCAGTGCTGGGGCAGATGGAAATTGTACACTTGCAGTTCAGCAGGTAGATTGACAGAATAGATAGAAAGTACAAGACTTTGTCTCTGACATATACTGAATGCTTGTCGTGTCCCTGTCCATAGAGATGCATGGACAGGGTGGGGATAAAGCAAACTTTCAGTGCATGCTGTTGCTAAGGCCCCAAGCTTCTGTTTTCTTTTAGATGCAGGCTTACCTGCTAAACTGTGGGTGTTTCACCTGCCCTAGCACTAGCTAGAGCAACAGAAGACAACAAAATGAGATAAGGATAAGAGAGAGGGGAGAGGTGCAGGACCAGTGGCAGGCTGGACAATAGGAGAGTCATGCAGCAAGGCTGGTGCTACCATTAGATGAGCTAGGCAATTGCCTGAAGCACCCAGCATTTCAAGAGTGGCTCATTGCTGCCCTCCCTCTCCAGGACCAGCAGCAGCAGCAGCAATTCATCACTCATCCAAAGCCATTGGTACTGCTGTTTGACCAGGAGCTTCCGCCCCATGCAATCAGGAAGTCTGTGTCCGAAGGGGTGAAGCAGCTGGTTAAAGCACAGAACCAACAGCACACAGCATCTGAAAGTTTAGGTACATAAGATATGCCATACTGGGTCAGACCAAGGTCCATCAAGCCCAGTATCCTGTTTCCAACAGTGGCCAATCCAGGTCATATTTACCTAGCAGTTTCCCCAAAAGACACAGGTTCTGCAATGCTTGTACTAGGTCAAGCATTGATATCCTGGGTCCCTTCTTAATAATGGTTTATGGACCTTTCCTCCAGGAACTTGTTCAAACCTTTTTTAAACCCTGCTACACTAACAGCCTTTACTATATCCTCCGGTAACAAATTCCAGAGTTTGATTACACGTTGAGTGAAAAAATATTTTCTTTTATTAGTCTTAAATAGTTTACCCTGTAACTTCATTGCATGTCCCCTAGTCTTCCTATATTCTGATAGCGTAAACAGTCGATCTACGTTTACCCATTCCACTCCATTCATTAATTTATAGACTTCTATCATATCTCCCCTCAGCCGTCTCTTTTCCAGGTTAAAGAGCCCTAACCTTTTTAGCCTTTCTTCATAGGAGTATCCTTCCATCCCCTTTATCATTTTGGTGGCTCTTCTCTGAACCTTTTCTAATAACGCTATATCCTTTTTATGATAATGTGACCAGAATTGCACACAATATTCAAGGTGCAGTCTCACCATGGAACGGTACAGAGGCATTATAATATCCTTTGTTTTATTTTCCATTCCTTTCCTTATGATACCTAGCCTTCTATTTGCTCTCTTGGCTGCCGCTGCAGGTAGGTGCTGCGTTGCTGTTTTAATGTCATTGCTGCAGCTGTAATTCCCAAAGAGGGATGTCGGGGTGGGGGGAGGTAGGAAGGAGGATACACAGACAGGAGGGGGGGGACAGGAAACAGGGAAATGCTGTATCTTTGGGGTGGAGTGGAAGGCAGAGGACATAGAAAGATGTTAGACTAGGAGAGGAGGTTAAGATGCTCGTGTTCTTAGTAGTGTTTTAGTGTAGTTATGTTGCTCTCCGCCTGGAAAAGGGCCTTATAAAAGAATACAGTAGTAAATGAGGTAGTTCTGGATGTTTCTAGAATGTATTCTTTGCTTTCTGCACATGTGCATGTTTATTTAAATCAGGCTTGTGGAGGGGTCAGATTTAAATTAAAATATAGGACACTGCCAGGACCTTACCTAGCACTGTGTGAGCAGTGCGGCCGCACAGGTCGCAAAGACTTAAGGGACGCATTTTAGCTATCTTCCATTGCCTGCCGCCGCCACTTTTTCTTCTCTCAGCGGCGGCAGGCAATGGCAGGACAGCTAAAATACGCCCCTTAAGCGTTCTCGCCGGCATGCTAAGCAGATCTTTCCCTCAGGGAGGGACAGATCTGCTTAGTATGCAGGCGACTTGCACATCGGGCGCGCCTCTTCTCTCCTGCCATGGGGGGGGGGGGGGAGCACGGGCATGCATCCGATGTGCAAGTCGCACAGGGCGCAATCTTCACTCGGTACGGCCCTGGACACTGCCTCTTGAGACAGCTTCAAGTTTAGCTTTCCGAAATGCTTTCATAATTTGTAAAGCGTCACACAGCTGGTGCAGACTCTACTTAGAAATCCATTTTTTGGTACACACAAGGCATTATTTGTTAAAAGGAATAGAACCAGCATGACAGAGACCTGTATGCCCCACCCCCCATGGTAATCTTGGGACTCACAAAAAAAACAACAACCCCAATTCAGGTCTTTCTAGGGCACCTCTTACCAGGAGGGGTGGGAAGGTAAGAGATGGAAGAAAGGAGGGGGGAGGCAAAAGGAGGAGGGAGGGGAAGGAAAGGAGAAAAAATGAGAGGATAGGGCAGAAGTGGAGAGAGAAAGGAGGGGAACAAGGTGAAGTAATTGTGGCGATAGCTGAATGAGTGAGGAGGAAGGAAATTAAAACGCTATTGCCAGCTGAATCAAAGCTCATAAACTGAACCTAACCCCCCCCCCAAAAAAAAAAAGAATCAGAAGCCCTATGGATCTCTGTCTACCATAAACCATCTTGTTTTCACCCTTAGATCTGATCATTTACAACCTCAACAAAGGATACCATTCAAACCTTAGAGGTATTGTTGGATAACAAACTGACTTTCACCCTGCACCTGTCAAGAACAGTTCAAAACTGTCTTTATAGCCTCAAAAGAATCAAGGCCATGAAACCTTAGACAACTTTTTGGTGGTGGTGAGAAACGAGGAGGGATGTGACACATTCTATCTACCCTTTTGATGTCGAGGACATCTGTACCTTGCCCACTCACAATCATACATGACAGAGGTGTACGGCAGGGGTCCCCAAATCCAGCACTGGAGGGACACAAACCAGTCAGTATGGCAGGCTATTTCTAATGCATATATATCTCATGCATATTCATTAGGGATACCCTGAAAACCTGACTGGTTTGCGGCCCTCCAGGACTGGAGTTGGAGACCCCTGAGTTAGAGGGTTCCTCTGGGCATACTAGCACAGGGTCAGATGGAGCAGAGGATCCCCCCCCCCCTTCCCAGTTACTCTGGTGCAAGGATGGACAGGGCCAAGGGTCCACTGTGTTCTTACCTTTTTCCTCGCTGTACTCCAGGTCCTCCTCTGGATTGTAGTCGGGCGACGCCAATTCAAGGCAGTGCTCCGAGTACCAGGCCCGGTTTTCCATGGATGTGCACCTCCAGGCTCCCAGAAGATTCTTGTTGCTAAGGGACACACTGAGAATAGCCCCCCTCCTCATCCGCTGGCTCCCCAGCAGCTGCTGGAGGGGAATGCCATTCACACTCCAAGTGAAAGAGTTCTCAGGCCTCTTCAGGTTGCAGAGCTTGCAATACAAAGTCACCTCCAAGGGTCCATGAGGGATGACGGTGAGGTTGATATTATTGAAACAGCCTGAGATAGAAAGCAGAGGTAGAGAAAGCACTGTAAAGGATGGTGCACTGGTGAACTCCTGCAGTACCAGCCTCTCCCACCAGAAGGTGCTGTAGGCGATGGTGAAGAAGTGCTGGCTATAGGAGAGCTCACAGCTCCTGCAGTACCAGCCTCTCCCACCAGAAGCCATTGTAGGGGATGGTGCAGGAATGCTGACTGTGGGAGAGCTCACAACTCTTGCAGTACTACTACTACTAGTCATTACCATCCACTCCCACCAGGAGGCACTGTAGGGAATGGCACAGGAGTGCTAGCTATGGGAGAGCTCACAGCTTCTGCAGTACTACTATTACTCCTTCTTCTCCTCATTTCCAGCCTCTTCCACCAGGAGGCGCTGTAGGGAATGGTGCAGGAGTGCTGGCTGTGGGAGAGCTCACAGCTCCTGCAGTACCAGCTTCTCACAGTGGGAACTGCTGTAAGGTTGTTCACACCCCCATTAACTCTTTAAGCAGAGGGAATGTAGGTAATGATGCAGGGACACATGGTGTGGGGGAAGTTCTAGGGCATACAGGCAGTAAGTAAGTGAGAAGTCACTCACCTTCCTGGACTTGCAGATTGGTGATCCATTGCCTCCCATTTTCTGCCACACAGGTGTATGTCCCCGAGTCCCCAGTCAACACTCCCTGAAGCTCCAGATTGTTGCTATTAATGCTGGCATGAAGACGGTTCTTGAAACGCAGAGGGGGGCTGAACCATCTGGGACCCATCACCATGATGACCCTGGCACCGACTCCAGCACAGATGGGGAATTTTGGCTTCCATTCCCACCGTAGGACTGGCGTGCTGACTAAACAGCGGAGGGAGACCGTCTGCCCCAAAACAGACTGCCTCAGATCTAAAGCTGCCAGAGAGAAGAGGAAAAGTCTGTATCAGTCAGTACTAGGGCACGGTGGGATACATGGCGGGGGGATTCAGTATCAGTGTAGAATACGTAGAGAGAGTTGTCAGTCAGGGGTACTATTGGGTATATAAAAACGTGAGTATGTGGTACAGGGGTGGAGTCACCAGTCAGGATTAACCTTCCATTTCTAGCTGTGTTGGGGGACGTCGGTACTCAGGGCCAGCCACAAGGGGAGAGGGGGGACTCATCCAAGTTAAGCAGAGTGTAGCATTTGCCAAGTCCAGTTCAGTATTAAATTTTCTCTATTATACAGGGTGGCCCAAAAAAGTGAGAACATCTTGTAAATTAAAAGCTTAAATAGTTTACTTATTTACCTTTTTTAGCTATATAACTTCTTTATTTCGACAATTTCCGGTTGCCATCTTTTTTTTTTTTTTTTAACTTGTCAATTGTTTACATCTGTCTTTTTGAATTTTTAAATAACTTATATGCTACGAGATGTTCTCACTTTTTTTGGGCCACCCTGTGTAGTGCCTCTGAATGAATTTACCCACAGAACCATTGAGTCTCTTCTCCAGAGAGCTTATGATCTAAGTGGATACCTGAGCAGTTGGAAGATAAAGTGACTTGCCCACGGTCACAGGGTGCATTGAAATAGAGGTAGGTTTTGAACCTGCATCTCCTGCTTCCCAGCCCATGACTCTAATCATGAAGCCCCTCTGTAGGTAGTGGCAAGTTTGCTAGCACAGTGGTATCCTAGTGCTGTATCCCAACTCCTGCAAATGCTCCCAACCGAGCATCTGGAGAAGAAGCAGGCAGAGACATGGCAAATGTGCACCTTACCGTTGGATGTCCTAAGGTCCAGAGCCGCAGCAGCGAAGAGAAAGGATAGCAGGGTAGGAAGCATGATGCAGCTGTTGATCTGGGCCAAAAAGCCAAGGCAGGATCCTTCCCTGTGCCGAGTCAGGGGGAGGATGTGAGATGCAGGCTTCAAGTGCAGATAACACCCCCAGAGCAGAAATAAACCTTGCAGGAAGTTGGTGCATAAAGAGCCGCCTGGCAGGATTGTCATCTGGCTCCCATCAGTGACCCTGCACTATTATGTGGTAATATACAGCTCTCCTCATCCGGATCTCATCAGAGACCCATCACAAAACCCTCTTGCCTCAGTCCCTTCCCAACCAGCTCTCAACAAGGCCCCATCGCATACAACCTCTCTCCTCCCTCCCTGCTTATCCAGCTCTTAAAAGAGAGCCATCACCATGCACAGCCTCATTCCTCCTGCCTTGTATCATCTGGTTCTCCTCAAGGACCCTTCATGCACAGCCTCTTTTTTCAACTCCTCTGTCTTATTAGCAGGGTGCCCTTGTGCTGGGATGAACATATCTATACACAAAAGCTGTATAACAAACTAAAAAATAACTTTATTTAGAAAAACATCTTTGCAAGAAGCAGGGGGCAATCTTGGTTCATCCCATCACTGGCTCTGGTATGGCAATGGGGTCCAGGGTGCTCGGCTGAGGTGTGGTGGGAAAACTTTCAGCATCTTCTTTCCCTTTCTCAGCGGAGGGAGCCAGAGGGGGAGAAGCAGGAACAGGAAACTCATACTCTAGGGTATCATCCAGATTATCTTCTCCCAGCCGATAATGTCTCTCCTTTTTGGTGGAGACCTGAAGAAGCACAAAACAGTTAGCCCCTGGCCTCAGTCTGCCACAGTATTTGCAGCCCCTATGCAAGCTGCCCAGGGTGTCAGAGTATCCTTGACATTTTCAGTGCATGCGCTTTCTAAAGTTTCTCGGAGTGCTCCCTGCTATTTTTTTAGCCTCTAGGCTCTCTGTATTTTGTTGGAGTTTCTCCTTGCTATTTCCGATTTTCTGCATTTTAACAAGAGAGGAGAGTTGGTTGCTATTGGTGGGAAGCAGAGAACAAAGACTGGAAAGGTTAAAATGAAATAATAATTACACCTCTCTGCTCCTACCCTATTTATCTCCTTCTACATATCCCCCGCTTCACATGCACCTGTGACATCAATGGAAATAGGTGGTCCCATCTTTTATCTGCATAATTCTACTATGGCTGACAACTCCAGGCGGAGGTGACTTTATTACCTCATCATCAGAGACCTCCAATTCCCAGCCTGCTTCATCCCCACCGAACGCATCCATGTGTCTGGAAATCTCCTGCAAAGGCGACAAAAACACCTACAGAAGGTATCATTAGCATCCCGAATACTGCAGAGAGAAAACCACATCTAAAGGACAGGCTATGTTCATTTAGCTGCTACGAATCAGGGTCCTTCCAAGTTTAAAGTCTGCTGAAAATCAGTTAGGAAATACAAGACAACACAGCTATGTAAAAACAGAAACATAGAAGATGATGGCAGATAAAGACCATATGGCCTCTCCAGTCTGCTCATTCACGCCAACTGCTCAGCTCTGTCATCCCCGCCTCTCTCAAAGATCCTCTCTGCTTGTCCTGTGTTTTCTTTAAGTCAAATAGCATCTTAGTTTCCATCCCTTTCAATGGGAGGCTGTTCCATACATCCACCACTTTTTGTAAAGAAAGGCTTATTTAAGATTACTTCCAACCCTTCAACCCTTATCCAGAGCTTTCTTGCACAGGAAGAGCGCCTCTTCCAGTGAATTTATACCTTAGAGGTTATTTAAATGATTCTGTTATATCTCCCAATCCCACCTTTCTTCCGAAGTACTTTCTGCATATTGAGATCTTACGTCTGTCCCCATATGCTTTATGACAAAGGTGCTGCAATCTCCAAACAAGAACTCAGAGACATGTACAAAGGCACTCTTTCCTGGTGGCCATTCCTCTCCCTATGCCCCCAAGCCGCCTTCTGACTTTCCCCATCACCTTTTCTACCTGTTTGGCCACGTTATGATCTCCCCAATACTGCATCAGCACATTGTTCTTTTTTTTTCAACCCAAATGCATGACCCTACTTTTTTTTTTTTAATATTAAACCCTTCCAGGGCACCTACCCTATTGCAGATTTTAGTCTCGTGGGTAAAAGGGTAAGCTTTTTCTCCCAACAGCTCTTCTGTAATATCACTTATGAAAATGTTGAAAAGAACCAGACTGATCCCTACCAGAGTCACAGTCTGCTTTTGCCATGCAGTGATGGAGGCCCTCTTGTTAAACCAGTAACTGGGGTAAAGGTGAATTTTTACAAATCATTTTAACATGTAGCAGAGCTGCCAAGTTACTCAGTTCCAGGAGGGATAATTGAGGTTAGGCCTGGATTTCTGACAACCTTATCCTGAGGCATTATGGGATCTGCAGCACAGACCTCTATAGATAGAATCAGGAACTACAGATCCCATAGTGCTATGGGATGTAAATTCAAAACCAGGACTAGCTGACGTCTCCCTTCTAGAAAGAGGTAACATAGCAGCTCTGATATAGCAAAACAGAATGAGAAATTTCTCACGCTCGATTATTTTTTTAAACTTTTCTCTCAGAGATAAAGTAATATGAGGCCAAATGCAAGGCCAGCACCTGGTTCCAGTTCCAGGGGTGAGACTTTCAGAAATCCAGGACTGGTTTAATCTCATTCTGATGCATTATGGGATCTGAAACACTAATTCCAATGGTAAAATCAGGAAGGGGGGGGAGCCACTCATGTGGCAATCTGGGGCCCGCAGCAAAGGTTTGCTTGGGGGTCCCCTCATTGTAACTTATGCTACTGTTTATGGGTCCTGCAGCACCGATTCCAGTGGGTAAAACTGGGGACTACAAATACCATACTGCATTGCAAACCTAATTTAAAACCAGAACTGGCAAAAAAAAAAACTCTCACTCCTGGATTGAGAGCCCCTGTTCTACACTGAAGATGGGACTATTAAAGCTAAAACATTCCTTCAGTCCTGGACTCAGGCCTTTGTCTTTTTGTCTCTAGCCCAAGGGTTCTCAACTCAGTCTTTGCAACACGCCTAGCCAGTCGGGTTTTCAGGATAACCGCAATGAATAAGCATGATAGAGATTTACATACACTGCCTCCATTGTATGCAAATTTCTCATGTACATATTCATTATGGTTATCCCAAAAACCTGAGGTGTGTCCTGAGGATTGGGTCCAGAAGCCCTGCTCTAACTCCATTACAGCTGCTGAATACCAAAGTAGCCAGTAACAAGAGCAAATGGTTTCAGTTACCGCACCTATCTTAGGGAACTCTCTTGCGTTTGATCCGAGGACGAGGTCACCACTGACAGTGTTTCAAAAACAATTAAAGGCTTCTCTTTTCAGATGGGTTTTTCCAGATTTAATAGAGCATATTGGGGTCACTAATTCAATTTTTGATAATGGAGTGGGCAGAACTAAAATCAAGGTATTTGCTGTTATGTTTCATGTTTCTTTTTATTTGGTTTTAAAGGTATTCTGTTGAGGGTGCTTTATTTGATTTTAAGGGCATTATATTTGGGTTGTATATATATTACCATATTTACATATGGGTTTATGTAGTCCACCTAGCTTTATTTATTTAATTTCTCTTCTATACCGTGCTATTCAAATCAGTGTGGTTTATTTATATAGGGCAGAAAATAAAATTTGTTTAAATAAGTAAATATAATAAAAGCTGCCAATTCAAATTAAAGGTCTATTAAGCTCCATATCCTGCTAACAGCAATGGCCAATCTAAGTACCTGGGATATCCTAAAATTTACTGAGATAACAGGCCACTTACCACCAGGAGTAAGTCTGTCTTAACAACAGCATATGGACTTTCTCTCCAGGAACCTGCCCAAATCTGTTTTAAACCTAGTTATCCTCACTACTCTGACCACATCTCCCAGCAACAAATTCCAGAGTTTACACAATGAAATGAAGGTGATACGGTTCTCAGCAACAGGGGTAGGAGAGAAAAAGACTCCTGAATGAAGGCAACTGACATGTCCTACTCTTGGGAGAGCTGAAAAATCACAGCATAAGTCTTAAGAATTGAGGTACCTGGTCCATAGGGATCCCACCTGTAGGCTGACACAGCACAGGGAGAAGGGGACTTGGGCCCTCTCTGCTCTCTCTCAATCAGGGAGTGGTGAGTGGAGTAGGGTTGCCAACTGGCTCCAGATGCGCCCGACAAGCTTGATCCAGTCCTAGGTCTACCCCATTGCATGCAGGGACATGTAGTTCTGATTTCTCCATTGCACTCCATAAGAAAAGCAAGACTACATGTCCCTGCATGCAATTGGGTAAACCCAGGACTGGATCAAGCCTGTCGGGCGCATCTGGAGCCAGTTGGTAACCCTAGAGTGGAGACAGCTGGTGGTGAGGCTGGCTCTCAGCTTGCAACAAAGCTCTGCTCAGTAAAGGAGTTCAATAAGGTTCTCTAAGAAGGTAACAGAACTCCCAAGGTACCCAGTTCTAGGAGGGAGCTTTTCAGCCAGTCCTGTTTTTGAACTTAAATCTCCAATGCACTGTGGGATTTGTAATCCCCGATTCAACCTCTTGAAAGCAGTGATGCAAGTGTCATAATGCAAGAGGACAAGGTTGTGAGAAATCCATCATTGTCCTCTTGCCCAAAATCTCTCTGCTGAAACAGGGCAACGAACAAAGAGATCAACACAAAAAAAAAAAAAAAAATTACGTAAGCAGGGGAGGACAGAAAGAATTCATTGGAAAAGTGAAGGGAAACTGAGAGGATGGTTAGAAGAGCAATGACTCAGTTAATATAGGAGTACTTGAAACTTTCTGAAGAGAGAGGCAAAGAAAAAATCCCGCAGCGGAGTAGGTAGGGTAAGCAGAAAGAATGAGTAAATAAATTCTTCTGCTGGGTTTATAGAAGCAGAGATAAGGGTACTAATAAATGTGATATGGTTGCAAACCCTTCTATGGTATATAGGGTAGATCCGCCCAGTGACTGTTTCAACCCTGTTGGGCAAGCTTACCACCGGTTATCAATACTAATAGAAGGGTTGTTACTTCTGGTACTCACATTTTAAACTGGCCAGGGAAATTCATTCCTGCTAGCCTGCCCCTCTTCTCACTTTATTCTGTCCTCTCTACCCACCCCTTAAACTGCTTTTGGCCTTACCACCTCTCCCCAAATCAGAGCAACACAACCTCTTCTTGATTAGAGGGACCCTTTATCTTAAATCCCTCTGCCTCCATTACTCCATCTCCCCCCTTTTCTCTCCTGCCTTCCTGTCTCCATTTCCCTCTTGCAACATATTCTCCCATCTTCTTCCTTACTGTCACTCTTCTTCCATCCCCCACGGCTTCTGTTTACCCTCCATTACCTCTCCCTTCTCCCCTTCATCTACATTTCACCACTCAACTTCTATTCTTCCTACAAAGCCCTTCAATCTACCGTTGCCCTTTCACCTTCATCCCTTACTCCCAATTTCCTCATCTCCCTCACTGCCTCCTCTCTCCTTCCACACACTCTTTGCTCCCACTTCTTCAACAACCCAAAGTACATCAATACCAGGGCTGGCCCAACCATTAGGGAAACTAGGTAGTTGCCAACAAAAAAGGTGGTGGAGTTCTAATGATGACTAAAAAAACATTAAACGCCAAGCCAATCCATTCAAATTTCAATAATAACATGGACACATTATTAATAAAAATCGGCCTCATAAAAATTTGCTTAATTTATAGACCCCCAGACAATAAAACAGATGGCCTGGATTCTCTTATTGAACTCCTCAGCTCATCTACTGATCAAAATCCTGTAATCATGCTAGGCGACTTTAACCTTCCATCCCTACCAACACTAGACTCTAAACTATTCCTAGACACCATAGCAGACATACAGTACCATCAAATAATTAAAACAGCAACACATATCAAAGGAGGAACATTTGATTTGGTTCTTCTACCTGAGATACTCTTCAAATTAGTTAACTCAAATTCCATTGAATGCACTGAGACACCTTGGTCTGATCATTCTATCATCAAAATAAATCTCACATATCCCATCCCTAGCACCAATAATTACACGAGAAGTACCCCCACTTCAAAATTCAAAAAATTTAATGAAACAGACTTCCTTGACTCCACAATCCCCTACTTCTTATCAACAACAAATTTGGATGACGCTGTTAACAACTGGAACGATACTATTAATAATGCAGCTAAAAATAACCAACCAAATAAAAAAACCATATACACTAAAACAAATAATTCACCTTGGTTTAATAGCACTCTAAGACTAATGAAAAAAGAACTAAGAAAACTTGAAACGAAATGGAGGAAATCCAAGTTGTCTGTACACAAGGAAATATACAATAACTATCTAACAAAATATAAGGAAACAATAGACAGCACAAAGAAAAATTATTACTCAGCAACCTTAGCAAAATCATACAATAGACCTAGAGAGCTATTTTCCATAGTCAGAAAATTAACCAACAATGAGCAAACTTCTAACAATGAAATCACAGACATCTCAGTTCAATCCCTAGCTAATCACTATCAAAACAAAACAAAGAAACCCACCATGCCCTTAGAAAATATCAACATCTCTTATCAACCTGTAGATAAATGGTTAGAATTTTACCCCATCTCAAAAGTGTCATTAAAAACAATCATCTCCGGCCTAAATACCACAACTTCGTATTTAGATCCATGCCCTGCATCATGGATAAAAAACACACTACCAACTCTACTATCCTTTATCCTCCCAATAGTAAATCTTTCACTTACCCAAGGATACCTTCCATCCCCGCTCAAACATGCACAAATACGTCCAATTTTAAAGAACGGCAAACTCGATAAAACATCCCCTACATCATATAGGCCCATCTCTAGCATACCATTCTTGGCCAAAATAATTGAAAAGGTAGTGCAACTACAGACACAGGAATTTATAGACTTATCTTATCCACTAGATGATCAACAATATGGATTCCGGCCCCGCCATGGAGTAGAGACACTTCTAACAGTATTAATAGATACACTCCTAAAAGGAATTGACAATCATAAACAGGCGTTCATCTTACTTTTCATTGACATATCAGCAGCTTTTGATAGCGTGCATCACTCAATTTTGCTCAACAACCTACGACAGATAGGCATAAACTCTACCGTACATAAATGGTTCACCTCATATTTAAATAACAGAACACAAAATGTAAGAACAGGTAATCAAACATCCAACACATACAAACAAGAAATAGGTTTACCACAAGGTTCAGCGCTTTCAGCCCTACTCTTCAATATCTATATAAAACCGGTCTGCAACATCTTTAAAAAATTCGGAATACAATATCACCTTTATGCGGATGATATTATGATGTACATACCTTTTACGATTCCTAACCTACCGACTCAACTTCTATCAGACTGCTACAATGAAATTACATACTGGCTAAAAACCCAAAACCTCCATATAAACCATGCTAAAACCGAAGTCTTGATCGTAACAAAAAACCAATCATTTATTCTCCCAACCCACATAACACTACAAAACCAAGAAATTAAAATAAAAAATGAAATAAGATATCTTGGAGTCATTTTAGATACACACCTTACTATGGAAACCCACATTAGAAATACCTTAAAGAAAATCTACTTCAAACTTAAAATCCTCAAACAATTGCGCCCCCTGGTATTTATGCATGATTTTATCAATATAACACAGGCTACCATTACTCCACACTTCGATTTCGCTAACTTAATACTTATAGGCATTCCAAAACAAAATATCAAAAGAATCCAACTCGCACAAAATGCAACAGCTAGAATTATACTAAAGATAAATTCACTCCAACACATTACACCAATACTAGCTTCCCTGCACTGGTTACCAATACAAAGCAGGATAACCTACAAAACAATAATAACTACATTCAAAGCCCTAAACGACATGGCCCCAAAGACACTATGTAATTTAATAAACAAAGAACTACCTAAGACTACTCATAGAAAAGGACAATCAAATAAACTAAAGATTCCAAAAGAATATATAAGATCTCACAAAATTACAAATAATAGAGCCTTTTCCCACATAGCTCCAACAACTTGGAACTCGTTACCAGAGGACTTACGATCACTAACAGAGATAACAGAATTCAGAAAAAAATTGAAAACATATCTATTCACTAAACACTATAATTCCATAGAAAACATTCCACTCAACTTAGATAAAGGCTAAACATGAACCCCCCCACATCAAGCGTATACTCCCTTCTTCAAGGGATAACACACAAAACATAATCGAATAAACACTCCACTCCTATACATTGATACCCTACTTGTATATAGTTGCAACTGATATGATCTGCCTATGCGGTAGAGTCAGTACTTTGTTTAAATTGTTACACAATCTGTGTTAGTTGAATTATTCTGCTTAGTTTTTAAACCTATGTGTGCATGTTAAGATGTTCTATGTAAAAAGTTATTCTGTTCCATGTAAAACAAGCTCTGCATTGTTAACTGTTGTTAATTGTACACCGCAACTGATCGCTGGAAGATGCGGTATATAAATAAGTGTTAAATAAAATA
The DNA here is from genome assembly GCA_033557465.1 of Ichthyophis bannanicus. NCBI lineage: Eukaryota > Metazoa > Chordata > Amphibia > Gymnophiona > Ichthyophiidae > Ichthyophis > Ichthyophis bannanicus. The sequence goes on along the minus strand of CM066051.1, from coordinate 68,197,442 downwards.
AATAAAATAGGATGGCAGCTTCTGGGGTGGTGGTGGTGGTGGCAAAGAGCAGGGCATTCAAAGCTGAACAATAGATTCTGACAGTCCAGGGGTGGGGGGAGGGGTTATTAAGCTTAAGGTTTGTCTAGTGTATCAGTACTTTGAACCAATTTTGGGGCCTGTCCTGATCAAAACCCAACAGAAGAATGGCTAAGTAGTGGTGAACTTAAACCTACAAATGGGGGAATTATAGATATCTCACTGGCTGTGATGTACTAATGTCAGAAGACCTGTGTGCAGAAAGACACAATAAAGTAGCACGACTCATCTGAGGCAGCCATGAGACTCTTACACAAGTGATCAGCCTGACCCTTCCCCCAAGCCATGAGGCCCTTACATAAAGTAATCAGCCTGCTATTTCAGTAGACACCATTCCCCCACTCCAGGTCTGAGCACAATATCCCCTAGCCCAGAAATCAACAGACCAGAGCACACCGGTTTGGACAGGTCACCCAGGTACCTTCCCCAGGGGCTGCTGATTGGTGGGCAGGAAATACCTGTGGCAAATGGGATTATAGAATGAGTTTAAACTTGTACTGTATATAAGGCATTGTAAGACGCCCCTCGGGGCTCAGAATTTTTGTGGAGATTGCTGGTTCTCTGTCTGGGCCTGTGCGCACATTAAAGATCCTGTGTTTGCATACCAGCCTGTCTGTGAGTATTCCTTCTGTGGGTGAGTGAGAGAATTAGAGCTTTAAGCTGATTGGCTGCTACACATCCACTGGAAATCATGTAAACACTGCAGTGTCACTATATCAGAATAACACTGCAGAATTGCAGAGTTAGAAGAAATTGTGATCACCCGAGATATTCCCATTCCAATTGATAACAAGTGAGGGAAGCATGCAGAGCATGGCTCATGGAAATCTTTCCAACCCATGTGTGCACATATGTTTGTTTGTATCCGCATTGAGAATTGCAGAGAATAAAGAAGTTGTGCTCGCCCGGGAATTGCAGAGAATGAAGAAATTGTGCTCACCCAACTCAACCTTGCTTTGTGCTAGGGCATGAGAGAATGCAGGGCTAAATCTAGGCCCATGGAATCTGAAATAATGCCCCTTTCCTTTTCGTCCCTCTAGTCCAGTCCCGGAACCATAGAGTTTACAACCTCCACCAGCAGCTTTGGAGACTGAAAGATGTCATCGCTTTGATGTCACTGGTATAACTTGGCTAGCACCGCCCCTCTTCCTCCAGTACTTTCAGTCTCCAAGCAGCTTGGAGGTTCTGAGCCTGGAACTGGGCTCAGTAGGAACAAATAAGCAGAGCTTTCTTTAGTGGGTTTCTTTTTGGTTTGAGTAATTTTCTTTTTTTGGGTTTATCCTAGGGTCTGCCTGCTGCTGCTGAGAGGTTCACTGCTGACTGGGCTCCGGTTTTGCTGTTCCCTCTTTTTTCTCCCTCTTTGTCTCCTTCTTTCTTTCTTTGCCTGTCAGCCCCAGCGTGTAAACGAGCAGTATTTGTTTTTGGCTCAGTGCCTCCCTGCTCCCGAACCCGCTTGACAGGGGTGAGGAGCAGGAGAAGGCTGACAGTGCAGGGTCAGGGGTGAGAGCTTTACCTGCTTGTGGAAGAGGAGTTCAGCTTTCCCTCATTGCCTCCCTGCTCCCGAACCCGCTTAAAAGGGGTGAGGAGCAGGTTGCAGGCTGCCGGTGCAGTGACAGGGTGGTGAGAGCTTTCCCTGCACGTTTGGAGCAAATCGGTTTTCCCCTTATTGCCTCTCTGCTCCCGAACCCGCTTAGTAGGGGTGAGGAGCAGGTGGCAGGCTGAGCAACAGAGCAGCAGCACGGCAGAGGCCTGACAGGTCAGTCGGTTGTTTCCCCTGCTCGTCTTCAGAGGGACCGCCGGGGCTGGAGCCGGGAGGGCAGTGCCCCGGGGCTGATTAATTTCCTCCACGCCCCTTCCTCTTGCTGCGGGGTGTGTGGGCTCCAGACAGCTTGTTCTTCTACGGCCTCCGTTTTTCGGGTGCTTACGCGACTGCCGCGTGGCTTCAGTGTTCGTTGGTTTTTGCGCGGGAAGCAGTTGCCGGTGGCCATTTTAGGTGCCGCGTTGCTGGAGAGCAGGGAGTCCAGCGCGTGTTTTTTGCTGCCTGGGGAGCCTCGTTTTGTCGTTTGTTGGGGGGACTTCAACTAGTTAGGCTGTTTCCTCATTGGGGTCTCAAAAAAAAAAAAAAAAAAAAAAACAACAATCCCGACGTTCTTTTAGGACGGGGTCCCCGGGATAGCTGGGCTGCTCCAGCAGCTGGGATTTCTTCCCTCTCATTACTTAAGGGGGGAAACTTTTCTGAGGATGCCGGCCAAACCCCGCTGTCTTGTTTGTGGGCTGCGCCGTAGTGAAGTTTTGGAGTCAGGAGTGTGCAAAGGCTGTTCTTTGGAAGCCGCAATAATGGAAAAGGCGCTCGGGGGTCCGGCTACGGAGGCGGCAGCAGCTCCTTCGGAGGCCGGAGACTCCCAGCCACCTTCGTTGGGCCTTCCGGAACCGGTAGCGGGGCCCTCATCGGGGATGGCCGCTTTGATGGCGGCGGGTGGCAGCCAGAGCGCAGCAGTGCCGGAAATCCCTCCGGATATTTTCTCTCTAATGCAGCAGACGTTGGCCTTGCTGCAGCCCGGTCTTGGGACGCCGTCCCCGGGGACAAAGGGGCAAAAGAGGCCCGGGAGTCTTCTGGAGGGGGAGGCTGGCCCGGGGAAAAGGCGTAAAGAAGTGGTGGAGGAGGGCCTGTCTTCGGTGGACAACGAGGGGCGGTTCTCTGACGTAGAGATGGAAGATGTATCAGAGGGTGAGCTCGAGGAGGGGGAGTTGCCCGATGCGGAAGAACATAGTAGAGTGGTCCGGGTGTTCCGGCGTGAGGAGCTCCCGGCGCTGATTGCGGAAACGTTAAAGACGCTCAATATGCCCGCAGTGGCGCCGTCGGCAGAGGAGGCGTTAGAGGATCCTCTGTTGCAAGCCGTTCAGAAGTCTCAGCGGGTGTTCCCGGTTCATAGAGTATTTCAGGACATGATTCAGGAAGAGTGGGATGCCCCGGAATCGGCACTGCGGGGCACCAGAGCTTTGGCCCTGTTATATCCCCTTTCTGACCAGGATAGAGAAGTGTTCCGGTCTCCGAAGGTAGATGCGGCAGTGTCCGCGGTTACTAAAAAGACTACCATTCCAGTGGAAGGCGCTGGGGCCTTAAAGGACGTGCAAGACAGGAAATTGGAGACTCTGTTGAAGCAGATCTTTGATATGTCTGCCCTTTCCTTGCAGGCTTCTATAGCGGGAGCATGGGTAGCCAGAGGTTGCTTACGGTGGTCCCAGCGGTTGCATGAGGGTCTCCTGGAGACGCAGGCGGACGAATTGGCACGGCTGGAGTCAGGCACGGCTTATTTGTCTGATATCCACTACGATCTCATTAGAGGTTTGGCCAAGACTATGGCTTCCGTGGTGGCGGCGCGCCGGTATCTCTGGCTGCGTAACTGGTCGGCGGACGGGTCTTCCAAAGCACGGCTTAGTAAGCTTCCCTTTAGAGGTAAACTTTTATTTGGTGCGGATTTGGATAAGCTGGTTAAGGACCTGGGTGAGTCCAAGGGCGGTCGGCTTCCGGAGGATAGGCAAAAACAGAGCCGAGGCATGTCTGGTACCAGGGGTCTCTCGAGGGATTTTCGTAGGTTTCGGTCCCCACGTTTTGGCCATTCTCAGAGGGGGCGTTTTCCTCAGAGGGGTCAGGCGTTTCGAGGATTTCGAGGGGCAGGCCGGGGTTTTGCGCCCTACCACTCCTCGAGCGGTAAGAAAACACAATGAGATACGCCGGGCCCGGGTAGCGGTTGTTCCCGTAGGAGGGCGGTTGCGGGAGTTTTACCCTGCCTGGGTCCAAATTACAACGGATCAATGGGTTTTGGAGGTCATTCGCGAAGGCTATGCTCTGGAGCTTCATTGACCCGTGTTAGATTCCTTTGTCCTTTCCCCGTGCCATGCTCCGCGAAAGTTGAGGGCAGTCACGGAAACGCTTCGGCGGTTATGGCATCTTGGAGCGGTGGTGCCGGTGCTGCCGGACCAATGCGGGTGCGGTCGATACTCCATTTATTTTGTCGTTCCCAAGAAGGAGGGAACGTTTCGGCCCATTCTGGATTTAAAAAACGTGAATCGTTGCCTTCGGGTGACTCACTTTCGGATGGAAATCTTGCTCTCGGTTATTGCAGCGGTCAGAAAGGGAGAATTCTTGACGGCATTGGACCTCACGGAGGCATATCTGCATATCCCCGTGCGCCCAGAGCATCAGAAGTTCCTGCACTTCGCCGTGCCCATGGGTCATTTTCAATTTCAGGCTCTGCCCTTCGGGCTTGCGACGGCGCCTCGGACGTTCACGAAGGTCATGGTTGTTGTGGCGGCGGCGCTTCGCAAGGAAGGGATTCTGGTGCATCCTTATTTGGACGATTGGCTGATCCGAGCGAAGTCCATGGAGGAGAGTGCTTCGGCCACCCATCGAGTGGTAGCATTCTTAGAGAGTCTCGGATGGGTCGTCAATTATGCAAAAAGCAAGCTGGTTCCGGTTCAGACTCTGGAATACTTGGGGGCGCGGTTCGAGACAGTGCATGGCTTGGTGTTTCTCCCAGCGCAGAGGGCTCAGGCCTTACGGGAGCTCGTGCGGAGGTTTTTGGCATACTGGGCTCCGACGGCATGGCAGTACTTGCAGTTGCTCGGGACGATGGCGGCCACGATCGAGGTGGTCCAGTGGGCCCGATTTCATATGCGGCCGTTGCAGAGCGCTCTTCTCCGACGGTGGTCTCATCAACGGAATGCCTTGTCCCAACGGCTGGTGTGCCCTCTGCAGGTGCAGGTAGAGCTTCAGTGGTGGCTGCAGCCCGGAAGCCTGGAAGGGGGCGTGTCACTAGAGGCTCCCTCCTGGAGACTGGTGACAACGGATGCCAGTCTCTCGGGTTGGGGAGCTCATTGCGAGGGGTTTTTTGCCCAGGGGACTTGGTCGGGTCCTGAGCTGAGCTGGTCAATAAATCGGCTGGAGATGCGCGCGGTGTTCCTTGCGCTGTGTCAGTTTCAGGAGATCTTGGGACGCGTGACGGTACGAGTGCTTTCCGACAATGCGACAACGGTAGCGTATATTAATCGCCAGGGCGGCACGGGGAGTGCGTCGCTGGAGGAAGAGGCCAGTCAGCTGTTGAGTTGGGCCGAACGACACTTGGTGGCTTTGTCGGCGCAGCACGTGGCCGGAGTGGAGAATGTCAAAGTGGATTTTCTAAGCCACCGCAGAGTAGATCCGGGAGAGTGGGGTCTTCACCCGGAGGTCTTTGCGATGATAGTTCAGTGCTGGGGAACTCTGGTGATGGATCTCATGGCCAGCTTCGAGTCCGCGCAGGTAGAAAGGTTCTTCAGCAGGCACAGGGAGAGAATGTCGGAGGGCCTCGATGTTTTGGCGCAGCGGTGGCCGGTGGGAGGTCTTCTGTATGTGTTTCCTCCTTGGGCGCTCATAGGAAAGGTAGTTCAACGAATCGAGCGGCACAGGGGTCTGATAGTTCTGATAAAGCCCGATTGGCCCAGGTGACCGTGGTATGCAGATCTGATTCGGCTGCTGAACGACAGACCTTGGAGGCTCCCGGTTCGGGGGGATCTCTTAATGCAGGGGCTGTTAAGCATGCCGCAGGTGGGTCGATTCTCGCTTACGGCATGGCTCGTGAGAGGGCTCGGCTGAGGTCAAGGGGGTATTCGCCATCAGTAATTTACACCTTGTTGAAGGCGCGGCGACGTTCTACGTCCCTGGCGTACACCCGGGTTTGGCGGGTGTTTGAAGCATGGTGCCAGGAGCGCGATCTTCAGCCTTTGCGGGCTTCCGTGCCGCACGTTCTGTCTTTCTTGCAGGATGGTTTGGAGAAAGGGCTGGCGGCTAGCTCTTTGCGGGTGCAGTTGGCGGCTATCTCCTGTTTCCGGGGTAGGATTCAGGGGCAGTTGGTTGGAGCACACAGTGATATTCGGCAGTTTTTACGAGCGGTGCTGCTTTTGCGGCCGCCGACACGTCCTTCTGTTCCCCCGTGGGATCTTAATGTGGTGTTAGAGGCATTGATTGGGGTGCCGTTCGAGCCGTTAGGTGCTGCCTCTCTTAAGGACTTGACGTTGAAAACTATGTTTCTCGTGGCTATTTGCTCTGCTAGGAGGATTTCGGAGTTGCAGGCGCTGTCTTGTAGAGAGCCGTTTTTGTCCTTCTTCGCTCACAAAGTGGTTCTGCGCACGGTCCCGGCCTTTTTGCCTAAGGTGGTGTCGCGGTTTCACGTTAACCAGGTGGTGTCACTCCCGTTTTTTTCCCTGGAGCAGAAATCTCAGTCGGGCGGTCGTTTGCATCGTTTGGACGTTCGGCGGGTACTTAAGAAGTATCTCCGTCGGACGGAGTCTTTCAGGAAATCGGATCGGTTGTTTGTTGCTTTCGGGGGGCCGCGGAAGGGTGAAGCGGCAGCGAAGTCTTTGATCTCTAGGTGGTTAAAGGAGGCCATTGCTTCGGCCTATCTGTTGAAGGGTAAGGTGGTCCCGATAGGTCTGCGTGTGCACTCGACCAGGGCGCAGGCGGCGTCTTGGGCGGAATTCAGTTTGGTGCCGGTGGAAGATATTTGTAAGGCGGCAACGTGGTCCTCATTGCATTCGTTTGCGAGGCACTATCGGCTGGATGTTCTGGCGCAGGAGGATGTGCGTTTTGGGTCCGCGGTTCTTCAGGCTGGGCTTGTCGGTCCCTCCCATTGAATTTAACTGATCTGTTACATCCCCTATGGTTCCGGGACTGGACTAGAGGGACGAAAAGGAAATGAGAATTAGACTTACCTGCTAATTGTTGTTCCTTAAGGAACTCTAGTCCAGTCCTGGACCCCTCCCAGGGTATATCGCTCTACACAGCCTGAAGATTATTTCATGATGCGAAGAGAGAAAAGTGCGAGACTCTGGCGGGCGTTTTTTTTCTTGGTTGGGAGGTGGTGCGACGGAGTCACAGTGGGGTCTTTCTTAAGCAGCAGGACCCGGTGGGCTCGGGGGCGCCAGATGGCGGGTGTCCGGAGCCTGTAGGTTTCTTTTTTGCCATGTTTTTTCTTACTGTTTGGCCTGTTTGAGAGGTTAGTAATTTTCTTGTTCCTGCTTATTTGTTACTCTGCTTAGTCTGCTTTGTCAATAGGTACTGGTGGAAGAGGGGCGGTGCTAGCCAAGTTATACCAGTGACATCAAAGCGATGACATCTTTCAGTCTCCAAAGCTGCTGGTGGAGGTTGTAAACTCTATGGTTCCTGGACTGGACTAGAGTTCCTTAAGGAACAACAATTAGCAGGTAAGTCTAATTCTCATTTGTTTTATTTTCCATTCCTTTCCTTATAATACCTAGCATTTTATTTGCTCTCTTTGCCGCCGCTGCACACTAGGCGGAGGGTTTCAACATGTTATCCACGATGACGCCTAAATCTTTTTCCTGGGTAGTGGTTCCCAATGTGGAACCTTGCATCGTGTAACCATAGTTTGGGTTGTTCTTTCCTAGGTGCATAACTTTGCACTTGTCCACATTAAATTTCATCTGCCATTTTGATGCCCAGTCTTCCAATTTATCAAGATCCTCTTGCAATTTTCCACAATCCTCTTGGGTTTTAACAACTTTAAACAGTTTTGTGTCATCTGCAAATTTAATAACCTCACCCGTTATTCCCTTTTCCAGGTCATTTATGAATATGTCAATAGGAGGGGGAAGGGTGGAGGACTGGCATGGGAATGTTAGATAACGCTGTGACACAAATCCAGAATTCATTAAAGGTCATGCGGGGGATGGAGAGGATAAAGGAATTATTCTGTTTTTATGGGGTACGTTTCAGTAGCCCGATAAACATTACATTATATTGTGCTGAATGTTAATAAATAAGTTCCATGCAAGAAAACAAGACACTGTGATAAATGACACATGCAGAAGAACAGCATGACTCTGAGAAGTGGCTATTTAGTTAAGGTTACCAAATGCCTTCTATTTTTGGGGGTTGTCTTCAATTTTAGAGCTGTATCTCCCTGACTCCCACCTGTTTGGCAGTCTCCTGTCCCTGATTCCAGCAGTGGGGACAGATGGGATAGAAAAAAATTGTGTTCAGTTTCGTGATTCACACGCTTCGCTTTTAGAATTCGCATCCATTATCTTTATACTGTGCATGGGGGAAATTCGTCACTGTCCCTTCCTCATGTCCTCCCACCTTGCCCAATAAGTGTCCTTGATTTGCTTGCTAAAAATCTAGTAACCTTATATTTAGTACAATGCCTGGAGCGGCACAAGATCCTCAAGTACCAAGAGATGTAATCAGAGGCCAAGAAAATCTGGCAGAAAGATAGAGAAATATTTCCAGTGTTCATCTTGACAGGTTGCCTATACTTATTATATCCTGTGATCTCTAGCTAGAAGCTCTCTTCAGCACGATGAAAGCATTAAGGTGAACATTACTTACCTGTAATGGGGGTTCTCTGTGGACAGCAGGATAAGTCAGCCACACCTGGTGATGTCATCCAGTGGTGCCATAGACAGAAGTGCTCTCCAGAGCTCAGAAATGTAAACCTTTCTGAGCATGAACAGGTAGCCCCATCTCAGAGCCTGCCCGGTACATCCTAAGCGGTGGTTCTGCAGGCTGGCATGGGCGGCTTGGTTTGCACCCTGGGGGCGCTAGGCTGTCATCATACAAGGGAAGGTGGGTGGGTTTGTGTGGCTGACTTATCCTGTTGTCCATGGAGAACCTCTATTACAGGTAAGTAACACCACAATTTAGAGCTTATGAGCCCTCTCCTTCCTGATGATAAGAGGCAGGATTACCTCGCCCTTGTCAAACATGCTCAGGATGTTTCCAAGTTTGTGAATCGTGCAGCCTTTGACTGCTTTAAGTGCATAAGCAGAACCTCTGCTATTGCCATAGGTGCATGTAGGATTGCCTGGCTCCAGGCATCTGACTTGGAAATTTGGGTACAGGATAAACTAGGGAATATTCCTTGCACAGGAGAGAATCTCTTTGGCAAGAATTGGCAGGAAAAAGCTAATGAAATAGATGCTGACAATATCACTCTGGATAGATTGTCTAAATCTACAGCTGATCCTGCGAGGAAAAAATCCTCTAAGAAACCATTCTTCAGTAAGAAGAAGTCTTATCCCTCCTATACCCAACAGGGGCATCGCTTAGGTCAGTCTGCCCAAAAGGTACAGCAGCAACAACCTAGGCAAAGAAAGACAAAGCAGCTAAGCCTCAACCGGCTCAACAGATTCAGCCTTCACAGGGGCTTTGACTACTATCTAGAGAACTTTGCCTTCCTGGCCCTGAACGGCCCAGAACCCTCCACCATCCCAGGAAGGTTATGTCATTTTGCCCCCAGATGGGGTCAGATAACAGCAGAAAATTGGACTCTGTCTATTGTAAGAGAGGGGTACAAGCTCCATTTCCTCAGCATGCCCTCTCCTACAGTGGTAAGACAGTTCAATTCTCAGACCTCTCTCAATGACCAGTTAGGTCAAGAGGTCACTGTGCTTCTTGCCCAAGGGGCAATAGAAGAGGTGCCCATTCCCCAACGGGGTACAGGGTTTTACTCCCCCTATTTCCTTATTCCAAAGAAAGCAGGAGGACACAGACCCATCTTAGACCTCAGAGAATTGAACAAATTCCTGTTCATAGAGAAGTTTAAAATGATTTCTCTAGGAACTCTGCTGCCATACCTTCAGAGTCAGGATTGTCTTTGTTCTCTAGATCTCAAGGATGCGTACACTCATGTTGTCATCCATCCAACTCATCGAAAGTTCCTTCGCTTTCTGTGTCAAGGGAAGCACTACCAATACAGGGTTCTTCCTTTTGGCCTGGCCTCTGCACCAAGGGTGTTCACAAAATGCATGGCTGTGGTGGCAGCATTTCTCAGCACCCTGGGAATATTCGTCTTCCCTTACTTAGACGACTGGCTCATTCGAGCCCCTTCAGAGCCAGAGGCCAGGGTTGCTCTCTCTCGCACAATGCGCATCCTTCAGTATTTGGGACTTGTCATAAACTTCCCAAAATCCAACCTTGCTCCCACTCAGTCCCTAGAGTTTATAGGAGCTCTGCTGGATACCAGACAGACAAAGGCCTACCTTCCACAGCCCCGCTACCTTCGCATTGTGCAGTTAGCTTCCCAAGCAGTGCTAAAACTTCACCTCGCTGCTCGGGAAATTTTACAATTGCTAGACCACATGGCATCCACAGTGCATGTGATTCCTTATGCTCGCCTCCATATGAGGGCAGCCCAGTGGACTTTATCCACTCAATGGACTCAGGCGTCAGGTTGCCTGTCAGACAAAATAGCAAACTCAGATCGCCTTAGTTTGTCCCTCCAATGGTGGCAGTCACCCCAAAACCTTCTGGTGGAGTCTCCTTTTCAGCAACCCCCACCCCAAGCCACTCTAACAACAGATGCCTCACAGGTGGGTTGGGGAGCCACCTGCAAGGCCTCTCTACCCAGGGTACCTGGATGCCACAGGAGACCTATCTACACATCAATCTCCTGGAACTCAGAGCAATCTTCCTTGCTCTTGAGTATTCCACACTCAGCTCAGCTACAAGACTGTCCTAGTTCAGACGGACAATCAAGTAGCCATGTTCTATGTGAACAAGCAGGGCGGAATAGGCTCTCTGTCGCTCTGGAACAAAGCTTTGCGAATATGGGCCCTCGCCAGAGAGCATCAGATTCATCTCCTTGCGGTGTATCTTCCAGGCATTCAAAACTCTTGGGCAGACAGACTCATTCGAGATCTGCTTCCACACGAATGGTCTCTCCATGCAGACCAGGTGGCCAACGTTTTTCAAATTTGGGAACCCCAGACATAGACCTCTTTGCAAGTCCGCTGAATGCCAAACTTCCCCGGTTCTGTTCCAGAATTCCGGCTCAGGGTTGTCAGGCCAGGGATGCTTTCCTCCTCCTTTGGGGTCAGGACTTCCTGTATGCCTTTCCACCCATTCCCCTAATTCCCAAAACCCTCTTCAAGCTTCAGAGAGACAGAGGTCATATGATTCTCATAGCTCCACATTGGCCACGGCAAATGTGGTACCCTCTGCTCCTACATCTCTCTCAAGCTCCGCCTCTGGAGTTAGGATCTGCTCCAAATCTCCTTTCTCAGGAGGACGGGATCTGTGGCATCCCAATCCCCAGTCTCTGCATCTCAGGGCCTGGTTGCTGAAAGCCTAGAAATTCACGGTCTTAACCTTTCTCAGCAGGTAAGGGATATCCTTTATGCTTCCAGGAAACCTTCCACAAGACGCTCTTATGCTTTCAAGTGGAAAAGGTTTACCATATGGTGCTCGCAGAAGGGTCTTAACCCCCTTGCGATACCTCTGGAATCATTACTGGAGTATCTCCTTCATTTATCAAATGCAGGGCTTAAGACCAATTCAGTGAGTTCATTTGAGTACTATTGCAGCTTCTTTCAAGCCTCTAAATGGACAACCTATTTCCTCTCATCCTCTCATAGCAAGATTTATGAGAGGCCTTCTTTTAACTAAGCCTCCCATTAAGCCACCACCGGTAGCATGGGACTTAAATCTGGTTCTTGGGCAGCTCGTGAAACTGCCTTTTGAACCATTAGCTACTACCTCTTTTAAATTCCTTTCCTGGAAGGTCATCTTTCTTATTGCAATCACATCAGCACGTTGCATCAGTGAATTGCAAGCGTTGGTGGCTGATCTGCCTTATACAAGTTTCCATCATGATAAGGTAGTCCTTAGGACTCATCCACACTTTATGCCAAAGGTGGTGTCGCCTTTTCATTTAAACCAAGCTGTTTACCTTCCTGTATTCTTCCCAAGGCCTCACGCCTCAAATGCAGAAAGGAATCTTCATACTTTAGACTGTAAAAGAGCTTTGACCTTGAACTTGCAAAGGACACAGCAACATAGAAAGTCCTCCCAACTCTTTGTTGCTTTTGATCCTAGTCATTTGGGACTTCCAGTCTCTAAAAGGACACTGTCCAGCTGGATTGCACAGTGTATATCTTTTGCCTATGAGAGTAAGAACCTTCCTCTTGAAGGCCATGTCACAGCTCACAATATGAGAGCCATGGCAGCCTCTATGGCTCATCTTCTCTCTGTGTCTATTGTCGAGCAGCTACTTGGGCTTCGGTTCATACCTTCACGGCCCATTACTGCTTAGACAAGGACTCCCGCCGGGATGCCTTGTTTGGTCAGGCTGTTCTTCAACACCTGTTCCACACTTAATCAACTCCTACCCACCATCCCTGGTAAGATGCCAGAGATCCATGGGGGGAAGTGGAGCACTTTCACAAGGGCACCCAACTTTCTGGGGCCATCTCCCTGGCATCCGCAGCTAGGGAGTCCCCATATGTGAAGACTACATTCCTGCTTGTTCCTGGAGATAGCATAGTTATTCATCTGTAACAGGTGATCTCCGGGAACAGCAGGAATTTAGTCTTCACAACCCACCCACCTCCCCAAGGAGTTGTATCTCTCTCTCTTTCTCTCTTTCCCTCTCTCTTTTGTCTCAGCTATAAACTCAACTGGAGAGGGACAGTTGGGAAAGGCGGGAAGGCAGCACGCAGGCGCTGTGGGATGCTCCCAAAATCTTTCCTATTGGACTCTGGGGAGCGTTCCCGCGCAGGCTCCATCAGTACCAACGATACCCATATGTGAAGACTAAATTCTTGCTGTTCCCGGAGATCACCTGTTACAGGTGAGTAACTATGCTTTATCTGATGTTGCACTGCATGTGGACTCTAGCTTCTTGGGGTTTCAGTTTAAATTTTGCCTAATATTTTTATTTTTACTTTAGATTATCGTTACTTATTCTGTACTTGGTGAGGGTCAATGTTGTGTGTGTGTGACTGAGGCCAGGTGTTCTGATAACATGGAGTTTGTAAATAAGATCTATACTGTACTGTAGTAATTTGACTGTTTCAGCTTTTCAAATAGGTGTATGGATGTTCCAGGGCCCACTGTAGTATTTACAGTGATGCCTTTTTGGATGGGCTCCTTATGTGACTTTTGGAAGTTTGTGCTGATATGGTATGGTAGGTTTGCTCTTTGTTGTAGGGTTTTGTATTAGTTCACAATATGCCTGGTACTGAAGAATAGTTGTTGTTGTTAGTGAGATGATCAAAATCAGATTTTTTTTAAAAATATTGAGTTCTGTGGGTGAATGTCTTGGTTCTGCTCTGCACCTACTGTGGATGCAAAATATATGTTGAAAAAGAAAAAGCAAGAACCATAACGCAGTTTATAACAACAAAATAAAAATGAGTTATAATTTAGTTTTATAAACTGCGCTGTTGGTTCTTGCTGTCTTTTAGTTCCTTGGTGTACAAACAGGACCGTACCTAGCCCTGTGCAAGTGGTGCAGTCGCACAGGGCGAAAAGGCTTGGGGGGCGCATTTCGGCTGTCTGCTGTTGCCCTGCCACCGCTGGCAGGACAATAGCAGGCAGCTGAAATGTGCCCCCCAAGCCTTTTCGCAGCACTTTAAGCAGGTCTGGTCCCTCCCTCCTCCGACGCAATGTCAGAGCAGGGAGGGACAGATCTGCTTAAAGTGCCCGTGCCTTTCAGATCGGGCGCATGCCCCCCTCCTCCTCCCCCCCATACCTCCATTCCCTGCTGCCGGCGCTGCCTTGAAAACAACAGAGGGCGGCAGCAGCAGGGAAAGAGCAGGCAGCGCTGGACGGAGGCATGGGGGGAGAGGGGGGCGTGCACCCGAGCTGCAAGTCGCACAGGGTGCGATTGCAGCTCATTACGGCCCTGTGTGCAAACATCTTGCATTTCTTCCATATAATCTAATCGGCTTTTTGGTTCGGTTCAGTCTCTGATTGGATTTCTGAAAAAGCCCTACCCCCCTGAAAGGTGGTGGGTGAGGGGGGGAGGGCGCCATCTTATTCTCTGCCTCAGGCAGCAGATTGCCTTGAGCCGCCTCTGGATATGAGATGCACATTTCTCAAAGATGGCAAATTCCAATTAATAAATTCAAAATAAAATATTTTTGCTGCCTTTTTTGTCTGGGCATTTTAATATTCCAATTGAGTTGGTTCATATCTCTCTCTACTACTTTCCTTTGGTTTTTTTTTCCCCCTAAGAAACTAGTATTTGCTATCCATTTGCCATTTTTTCTCTTTCCTCCTGTCGTCGCCCATTCCTCCCTTACATCTTCTTTGGCATTTATTTCTTCCTTTCAACTCTTTTCCCCATTTCTTTCTTTTCTGCCTATTTATTCAAATTACACACTCCTTCTCACCCTCCATTTCTTAATCTCTCTTTACCTTTCACTACCAAGTTTCCATTTCCTTCTCCCTTCTCTTTCCCAACCCATCTTCCCCTCTTCCTAGCCTTCCTATTCCCCATCTCACACATTCACTCTTTCCCAGGTCTTTTATTCCTTTCTGTATTTTACAAGTTCCCTCTCCTCCTTCCACTTACACCCTCTGTACTCACTCCCTTCCCAGCCCTTATCTGCTTTGTTTTGTCTCCCACCTCCATCTCCTTCCATGTCATTCTCTCCAGTCCTCTCTTATCCCACCCAGCCTCTGACTTCCACCTTTAACCTCTTCCCCAGTTTCCCATCCACCTCTCACTCATCTCTTTGCTAAGCTCCCCATGCTAACCTCTCCCACATGGTTCCACCATGCCCAGCTTCTCCCTTCTCTCTCTCTAATCCAGCATCTTCCCTATCTCATTCTCTACAGTTCAGCATTCCCCCTCTTCCCTTTCCATCCCCCTCACCCCAGCATTTCTGCTTTCTCCCTTTTTCCCTGCCTCCTCCACAGCCCAGCATATCCCCACCTAGCCTTCCTTCCCCCTCCCCAACAGCCTGCATATCTCCCTTTCCTTTCCAATTCCTGCCTCTTCTAATAGTCCTTTGCATTTACCTGGGTCTCGTACTATACATTTGACATTATTGGGTGACTGCAAACTGTCTAGTGTGGTGTGTATACTTATTTGCCCATGTGAATTGGTGTACATGGGTAAGACGCTTTGCCCACTTTGCACTCGTCTAATAGCCTTTGGTTCAGCACTGCCATCTGACCCATCACACCTCTGCAATGTTCGTTGTGCTGTTTTGGAATGGGTCCAGTTGTCCGTCCATGGAGATGATCTCAACCGTCTCCTTCTTCAATGGGAGCAACATTAGATTTACCAGTTTCATACAGTAACTCCCTCTGGTTTTAATGCTTTCTCTCTGGATATCTGCAGCATATATTTTTTGGGTTATAGCAAACAAATGGGAAATATGAAATTGTACGTTCAGGGGATAGAGGGGAGGAAGAGGAAAAGGGATATTTTTTTGAAATAGTGGATAAATGTAGCTCTTGTATTCTGGGAAATTTCCACCAGCTGGCAGCTATACTCTAGCCATGGGTTATGGGTTCAGAACCTCTTCTTAAAAAGATATGTGTAAAGCTCAATGAGGGAATAAGATATACAAAGGAGAGAAAAACCAAAAGTCAGTGGCTGACCGATGGCCCACACTGTTATGCTCTGTCTCTCAACTGAAGATCTGTGGATTCAAGTTTCCTTGCTGGAAAGAGGACCTGCTTATGTTTTAAAGCCAAATCAAGGAATGAGAGTTATTAGGGAAAGAAAAAGCAGATAGGTTGCAACTGGCTGACTGGTGGTTAGAGAGCTTTACTCCACTATAGCAGGTTGTGGGTTCTAGCCTCAATCAGGCAGAAGCTAGATGGGCCTGCAAAGCAAATCAACTTGTGTTTTAAAGCCAAATCGAGTGAGAGGATAAGGGGACGAAAAAAATATATGCTAGCAACTGGCTGACTGGTGGCTCAGCGGCTAAGGTGCTTTACTCCAATATAGGAGGTTGTGGGTTCGAGTCTAGCTTAGCCAGAAGCTAGGTGGGGCCAGAGCAGGTAAGTGGTGTGGGTGGGTGGATGGGGAGGAGGGGGTTAGATAGACCTGCATATCAAGTATATTGGGGGAAAACCCTAATAGCTGAGGAGAGCCACCAGCAGCCAGGGTTATGCTGCTTTTTCCCTATGAAAAATGGCCAAATATTTCCTAAAACTACCCCTCTAGCTTCACTGTGAGCACTAACACCACAGTCCTCTGCAAGGCTGGAATGTACATCAGCTCTCCCTTGGTGGGATTTGAACCCACAAGCCTTGGTGTTAGTAACATTACTCCCAACCACTGGGCCATCAAGGCTTTTCACAAACAAATCTCTTCGGAACTTCCCTTTCTCCATCTCTAGCGCCAGGGTCCTGCAAGAGTGAGAAGAACCTCTGGGACGGCTCCTCTGTCACAAACTACTGGTGGTGTAGTGGTAATTCAGTACTTCCTACCCAACTACAGTGCGTGGAGTTAAGAGTTCAAAACTCAGCTAAAAACATTTTCTGCATTTGGAGTGCAGAAACCATGACAGTTAAAGAAAAGATTCCAGCCACAAATTGGAATGTTACAAGATGCTCAAAAATCCATGTTGAATGATACTGTGGAAAGAATATACAGAGTTTTTATATGATAAAGATCAAGTGGACCAACAGCAGTTTCAACCTGTACCTTATGATCGGGAACCATTGGTGATGAAAGAAGAAGTTGAAGCAGCAATGAAAACCTTATCAAAGAACAAAGCACCAGGCATTGATGGCATTCTCATAGAAGTGATGCAGCTGTTACCGTACTTACAAGGCTCTGCCAAAAAATTTGGAAGACAACATCATGGGCAACTGACTGTAAAAGATCTGTCTTTATACCAATAATAAAGAAAGGTGATCCAACTGACTGTGGAAATTATCACACAGTCGCTCTGAGTCCACATGCCAGCAAGATTATTCAACAGAGACTACAACCATACCTGGAACAAGAACTACCTGAAGTGCAAGCAGGGTTCAGGAAAGGAAGAGGAACAAGAGATATCATCATGGACGTGAGATGGAGCCTCAAAAAGACTAAAGAATACCAAAAGGATATCTATTTGTGTTTTATTGACAACACCACGGCTTTTCACTGTGTATACCATGAGAAACTCTGGGCCACATTAAGAAGAATGGGTATAGCAGAACACCTGATCGTTCTCTTGCACAATCTGTACATTGATCAAGAAGCAACAGTTCGACCGGAACAAGGAGAAATAGAATTGTTAAAATAAGCAAAGGTGTAAAACAAGGCTGCATACTTTCCCCCTACCTGTTTAATTTATATGCAGAACAAATCATCAGAGAAGCAGGATTGTATGAAGACAACAGAGGTGTGAAGATTGGTGGAAGACTCATCAACAACCTTCGCTATGCTGATGATACCACATTACTGGCTGAAAGTGAAGATGATCTGAAACATTTGCTTCTCATGATCAAGGAACATAGTCTTAAAAGTGCCTGCACCTTAATGTAAAGAAGACAAAGATCATGGCAACTGGCAAAATCAATAAGCTCATTGTTGATGGAGAAGAAATTGAAATTGTGGACAACCATAACCTACTTGAATCAACTATCAATAAACAAGCAACAAGCAGTCAAGAAATCAGACGACGCATTGCTCTTGTCAAGATGGCTATGAAGGACCTAGCCAATATTCTGAAGAGCAGAGATGTCTCTCTCCATACAAAGATTTGACTCGTTCAAGCAACGATATTTTCAATAACATCATATGGATGCAAAAATTGGACAGTGAAAAAGATTGATAGGAAGAAAATTGATGCATTTGAATTATGGTGCTGGCGACGAATACTGTATATACCATGGACTGCCCGAAGAACAAACCAGTCAGTACTAGAGGAGATGTCATCTGAGTTTCTAAAGAAAGCTTAGGTTTCAAGACTTCCACATTCATACTTTGGACACATAATGCTTAGAGAGAGATCATTAGAGAAAGACATAATGCTTGGCAAGATAGAAGGCCAACACAAAAGAGGAAGGCCAGCAATGAGATGGATCAATACAGTAACAGCAGCTACGGGTACCAGTCTGTCAACAATGAGTCGCCTGATTGAAGACCGAACACAATTTAGAATAGCTATCCAGAGGGTCACCATGAGTCAACACCGACTCGATGGCCCTTAACAACAAACCATGGGGACATTAACCACTGCACAGCAGGTATATCCTTACAAATATCAAAGGCAGGTCCTTCCCTTGCAACCCTATTGGGCAGTTTGGATGGACCATACCAGTCTCTTTCCTGCCCTTCTCCCTCAAGTGCCCAGTATATCTCCTTCCCTTATATTCCTTATCCCTCCTCCAGCATTTCTTCCCTTCCCCTTGCTGGGCCTGCTCCCTCCCCTTATCTGCTGCTGGTGCCTCCGCTCTCTCTCTACCTGGTCACTCTCCAGTCCTAAAAGCCAGTGCCTGTGGCATGGGACCTTCGTCCATGCACACTCAAGGCCTTCTACGTCGCATCTCCTCTGATGCAAACTTCCTGGTGAATGGGATGGGACATGAAGCTGCAGACCTTGCAAAGCCCCAAGTCACCTGCCACACGGGGGGGCTTTTAAATGCCCTTTTCTGCCACTCCCACACTGCAACACCTCAGTCACCGCCATCCCCATTGCTAACGACATGGGTCAGAAATTGGGGAAAATCTCCAAAAATAGGGGATGTCTGGTAATCTTACCAAAATGAGTGGGAAAAACACACTGATTAATATTGGCAGAAATTAAGCACATCGGGGGTAATCTGTATGGACTGACAGCCAGTTACATCTCTAAATGGCAGACATCTGATCAGGGCCGGCCCAAGCATCAGCCAAACTAGGAAGTTGCCTAGGATGCCAATTTCAGGGGGAGGGGGGCAGTAAAGAGCAGGGCATTCAAAACTAAACAATAGATTTTGACAGCCAGGGAGAGCATAAAGCAGGGATCTCCAGCTCCGGTCCTAGAGGACACCAAACCAGTCAGGTTTTTAGGATACCCCTAATGAATATGCATGAGATTATTTGCATGCACTGCCCCCATTGTCTTCACATAATGAATATGCATGAGATAAATGTGAAGACAATGGGGCAGTGCATGCAAATATCTCATGCATATTCATTAAGGATAGTCCAACCCACAAAAGCACCTTACACTCACAAAAAGGGGAACAGACCAAGTTCATGATGCGGTAACCACACAAATTTATTGAGCACAAGAATATCATTCACCCAAATGACACTCTTGTGCTCAATAAATGTATGTGGTTACCTCACCTTGAACTTGGTCTGTTCATTAGGAATATCCTGAAAACCTGACTAGTTTGGTGCCCTCCAGGACTGGAGTTGGAGACCCCTGACTTAAGGTTTGCCTAGGGTGTCAGTGCTCTGGACCAACTCTGGGTCCGGCCCTACATACGATGCCATCGGGGCTCTAAAAAGCATTGGAGAGGTCAACACTGTAAAGAACTGTAGTCCCTCTTCAGAAAGAAGGGAGAGGAGGGGTGGAAGGCATAGCCAAGAGGGAGCTTGGTGCTGGGTTGCATTTGGCCATTCTTGATGCATCTCTTCCAAGGCAATGGGTCTGGGCTGAGTGGACGAGGCACTTTTGTCTTGATCTGCCTCGTTCACTGCGCTACTAAGTGTAAGAACCCGAAGATTTATTTCTTCATCTTTGGAAATTACAGCAACTTTACAGAAAATGAATATCAAAAATAAAATCCCCAGGGATTAAGGAAAAAAAAATAAATGAGAGCATGAAGGAGAGTTTAGGGAGAGGGGGGAAGGCAGAACAGAATCAGGCAGGTGAGAATAATACACTAACTCAGTACAGTGGAATAATCTGTATTATGGAGAATTACCACAGGAGGTCAGCAGTGAGCACATTGTATGTTAAGCAGTCTATCTCCTAATACGATGGTGCCCTCCTGTGGTGAATTGTCAGAATGGGGTGATGAAAAATGAACCGAGATACCGAGAAGAAATCTTGGGGCGGGAGAAGGGATTTGAACCCATAATATTGGTCTTACTGAAACCAGCTCCCATCACTTGGGCAACTGAGGCTTTAAGAACATCTGGACAGATGTACCATTGCTAGGTACCACTGAGTCTAAATACTATCAGCCTTCATACTACTGATTTGATATTTTTCTTTGTTTTAAATTTCTGGGAATGGTTTTTATTCCGTTAGATTCATCTCAGACCTTTACAGCTCATTCAAGATGAGTTACATTCGGGTACAGTTGGCATTTCCCTGCCCCCAGAGGGCATACAATCTAAGTTTATATTTAATAATCTTACATGGAAGGGATTTGCCCATTAAAGAAACCGTATCTTCCAAAAATGTAATTGTAGCAAAATCAGGAAAAATGCGTAGAATTCTGATCAATGTATGTGAAGGTGTCTGTGTATATGTGGAACTGAAAGCACAAAACCTCCTATAGTTCCTAGACCATTCAACTTTTAGAGCAAAGTCAGAGATCTGTAGGAATTATTATAAAACAGCAGTTTTTGCAGTGAACTCTGATGCCACATGTTCTCTCCCTCCTGGCCACGCCTCTGAGAAGCTTCGGTGAAGTCTCTTGGTGTTAGGCAGATTTCCACCTTGTAAGTTTTCTACAAGGGCAGAGCCCTTACCTTTAGTTAGGAGGGGCAGAATAGAGGTGGGCTTGAGACAGTAGCTCCATTTGTATTCACTATCTGCAGATATATTCTATAGTAAAATTGTGCATAGCCTGAAAACATGTGACTTCGCCGGGACAGGTTTAAGAAGCCTTATGGTAAAAAAAAAAAAGGCAAAGTGCTCAAACTTGTAAACCATGACATGCCTGTAATATCACCAATGACCACTGGAAGGCGACAGGTGCACTCAATACTGCCCGTCCATGGCCGTTTATGGGTACACACAGCCACCAGCAGATTGTTTGGTGTAAGTCAAAGAAAAATAACTCCTAGGCCACCTCCTCGACCCTCAGTGTTAGTGACTAAACAAGCAACTGTCAAATCCTGTGAATCAAGATTATATCACCAAGAATTACGAAAAAGCCTTCAACTTCTATATCGTTTGTCTAGCTGTAGTGCCCCTAAAGGCCACTAGATGGCAGTGCTGCTCATGGATCAGATATTATTTGGTGCTGCCACCCTGTGGTGGTTTGTAAAACAGTAAATCACATTTATGTTTAGGTCCACATTGGCAGCAACCTCTAGGACCTAAACATAATGCCTGTCTCTCTCACAGCTCTCTCTCTGCTTGCAGGAATGCCGGGGGGGGGGGGGGGGGGGGGGGGGGTGCCCATGTGTTCCATAGCTTCCCTCTCCACAGGCATCCCAGGTACAGAGGCTGCCTCCTTGTCCTGTTGGCAGGTGGGAGATTCTCTATGTGATGGTAGCAGATGAGGAATTTCTCATCTAATTCTACAGCCTGTGAAATCAGCAGCGGTTTAAGCAATTGACAGGGCCACTACCCCATCTGTGCCAGCTTGTTAAATGGCCTATGCTGCGGATAAAGAGAAGTCCTTCTGGGTACACAGTCTGGGACTTAGCACCCCATGGCACTGAAAGGTTTCATACTGAAGTCAATGCTCTATGACTGCTCCCTATGTCCAAGTGTGCTCACTGCCCTGTGTTTGGGTGACAGGAGCTGTGTCACACGTGTGTGTGTGTGTGCATTTTGTATGTACTCACACTTGCTCAAGCATGATTTCTGTTTGCAGTCACTGCAGAATGAGACTGAATTTCTAAGCTCAGACTGTGTTCTCATGCTAATGTAATTTGTCCAGCAATAGGGGATACCAATCGTGATAAAGAGAGAGGGGTCCTCACTGTGTTACATGGGGCTGGAGTTGCAGTTGTGGGATTTGCTATAGAGGGAGGCATTCTGATGAGATACAGTCCCACAGGAACCAGCATCCTTTTCTCTTTGACTTTGCTCCCAAATCCTAGCCCCGCTCTGTACTGTCCAGGATGCAAGGTCCCAGGTCCACTGGACAACCTATTTTCAGCCTCTTCTCAATGCTAGCAGGACTGGGAGAACAGGAAAAAGAGACCACAGACCAGCACCATCACTAATGTCACACCCCTGCCAGAGCTCTCTAAAAGTCACATTCCTAATCACAGACATCTCTAAGCTTCACTGGTTCCCAGACAGACTTCTACCCAGCATGTGCTAGCTACAGGCTGTAGGCCCAGACTCAGCCAGCTGCATCCAAGGGAGAGATGTGGAAGTTCCATTCATCCATACTCTTCCTCACACGGGACATGACATGAGACTATAAGATGTGCCCAGTATCCTGTCTCCGACTGTGAACAGAGATCTCAAGGACGCAGTTGATCCCAAAATTAAGTTCTATTTCTAATTGTTAATTTCTAGGAATGAACAACAGCTCTCCCAAATCTACCTACTAATAATTTTTGTGGACTTTTCCTCCAGAAACCTATCCAAACCTCTTTCCAATCCCATGATATTAGTTGCCTTGACCTCATTTCCTAGCCACAGATTCCACAGCTTAATGTTGAAAAATAATTCCTCCAATATGTTTTCAATGTGCAGATCATTAGTTTCATGGAGTGCCCTCTTGCTTTAGTGTTGTCTGAAAGATTATGTAAACAACCACTTCCTTTTTAACATTTCCATCCCACTCCTGGTTTTATAAATTTCTATCCTATCCCCTCGCTTTGTCTTTTTTCCAAGTTGAAGAGCCCTAATGTTGGGAGATGGGCGGATAGTTGCTTCTTGCTCCACTAAGCATGGATAAGAGCAGCCCCTGAAAAGAGGTAGAATCCACTCTCTCCCTGCCAGCCCTCTGACCCCAGGGCAGCTGCAACCTTTCAGAGCAAAAGAGAGCATCAGGAGTGCTGACAAAGATACTAACCCCACCCTCGGACATCAGGTGACTCCCTCTTCTCCCACTTACTTTCAGCCATTGCAGCGTTTTGCACCACAGTGGCACATGGTCAAAGAGCAGGTTCTGCTCCTTAGGGGGGCTTCTTTAGATCATTGCTGCCCAGGCCTTCAACTCTCTTTAGCTGCTTCTCACTTTTCGCTTCTTCCCAACTAGGAGAGATTGCTCTGGCTGTTTCCTCATTGCTGTTACTTGTCAACATTATGTCTTCATCTATAGCAGTTCCCCATTTCAAAGAGCTCTTCTGAACAGCCCCAGGGTCCTTTTTCCTTGACAGTTCACCCCCACTCCTCCCTCCCTCCCCTTCCCTCCAGGGAGGACTTCTCAATTGCAGGTTGGTCCTGACAACTCTGCTCTATTTTCCAATTTTCTCACTCTTTACTGTGTGGACCTCCTCTTCTTGCCTAAGACCTGGCTCAGAGATGAGGCTTACCTCTAGTGCTGTTTGCCACCTGGCTACATGACTTTCTTCACATCCTGCAGTTCGGGGGGGGGGGGGGGGGGTCGCTGTCCTCTGTAAGGACATCCTCAATGCCACGGACCTCTCCTCTTTCCCTATCTTTACCCCTGCCACACATGTTTCATGCTTTGCTTCTGTATGTCCCCACTCACTCAATACTGACCTTTGGGATTCTCTTCTTCTCCCTTCCCTAATCCCCTTATTCTCAGACACTTCAAAATTCACATGGATCAACCTCAGTGGTAGGGATAAGGCATTTCTCACTCAACATGTTCACCTTCCTACTCATGCAGCTGGTCACACCCTGGATCTGTAACTCACCCCCTCTCCCTCTCCCTCTTCACTGTGCCTGTCTCTTGCCCACACACTATCTCGCTGCTGGACAGGTCATCTAGGTGGTCTTTTTTACATAACCGTGTATCACTTCCAGTCTCCTCCTCCTCTACCAGCTCCACCTCTCTCCACCATTGCATCACCGAAGACACTCTTCATCCTTTCCATCCTCTGACGCTCTCTTTCCATCCGCCTTTGAGTCTCTCTCCATGGACCCCCAAATTGATATTGAGAACTCTGCCCGTTACTGTACTTTGGATTCATTGGCACCTCTAGTCCCCAAACATCCCTTCCGTCGCTCCTCCCGTCGATCTGGATATCGCCACGGTCTTGCGCTCGCTCTAAGGCAACTTTGCAATGCTGAGCGCACTTGGCACCATTCATGTTCCCTTGACACTTTTGTCACCTTTCAAGCTCTTCCCACTTTTTATAGAAATTCCATTACGTCAGCAAAAATGGAATACAACAGGTTCATTTCTCACGCTGATAAAGTTACAAGAAACTCTATGCTATATTATTGCATCCTCTTCACCCTCCTCACTCCACCTGCCTGCCCAATGCCCCCTCTGCCAAACATCTGGCTGCATTTTTCCAAGACAAGATTTTGTTCCTTCAATGCAAATTTTCTGGTATCTCTCCTTTAACTAGTTCTTCTTCCTCTGCCCCTTCGGACCTCTCAACTATGACCCCTGCATGTGCTCATAGACAATCCTCTTCCAATTCCATTCTTTTGCCGACTCTTGCAAAAACCATCTCTTCCTCCCCTAAGACCACCTGTCCTTCTGACCCCATCCCTTTCTCTTGGATCTCAGTCCCATCTTTAGCTCTTCTTCCTCATCTCCTATCTCTCTCATTAGTAACTCTCGCCTCCGGTATCTGTTCCCATTCTTGGACATCCACCCTAGTCCAACCCCTGCTCAAGAATCCCTCCTTTGACCCCTCTGTCCCTTCACACCACTGGCTTGTCTCCCATCTCCTCTTTCACCTAGCTTGCAGATCATTTAAAGCATACCAATTTCCTTCATCCTAGGCAGTCTGGTTTCCATGCATGTCACAGCACAGAAACAATCCTTCTTTCACTTCTTAATGAGACACGGGAGTCACTGGATAAGGGCAATATTTCCTTAGTTATCTCATTTGATCTATCCTCAGAATTTGATCTTGTCAGTCATCCCCTTCTTCTAGCTCATCAACAATCTACTGGCATTCACAGATCTGTCCTCCAGTGGCTCCATTCTTTTCTATCCGATCACTCGTATTCCGTGTCATTTCATTCTTCTACCTCTTCCATGTTTCTACCAACTTGTAACATCCCTCAGGGTTCGGTCCTTCCCCTCTGCTCTTTAAAGTTCTTCTGGCCTCTCTTGCTAATCTTATCCAATAGCAAGGGGTTTCCATCTCCCTATATGAGGATGACATCCTACTTCTCTTTCATGCTCACCCTTTGGCTTCCAATCTCACCACTATTAACTCCTACCTTTCTGATGCTCTGGAACTGTTTACCAGAGGAACTCAGACATAACATGGACTTCTCCACTTTTCGCACACAACTTAGCACCTTCTTATTCATAGAACACTTTGGACAAAAAGACACAACTCTAACCACTGACCCGACTTAATCCCATTTAGCATGAATTAGCCTCATACCCCATGATCACCCACTATACAGAAAATGCCCCTGTAAAAATACATAAAATTGAGAACTTAAGTCTCCCTATGTCCAGATAATTTGTAAATAGATAACTGTTATTTCAATCATGTATATATCTCCGATTGCTTATTATTCACCTGTAACTATTATCCTGTTGAATGTAACTCAGTTGTTCTATGTAAACCGCTATGCTTACTCGATATGGCGGTATAAAAATCACACAAATAAATAAATGAGGCCCTGGTAATCAACTTTGCCAGCTCCTCCTTCCAAAATTGGCAGATCACGCTGGCCTTTCCATAATCCTCAGAGGCAAGAGTACTTCTTCATCCACATCAGAGCCCAGTACCGAGCCATCTGAATCAGTCATAGTCAAAACCTCAGACAGCTTCTGCTGTTCACCATCTCCAGGGGGCGCCCCTCACCAGAGACACTTAGCGAAAGCTAATCAAACAGGACTTCCACTCTCAGCCTGCCCCATATGAGACTACACAAAGGGGGCACCCAGAGGCCGCAGGGGCTGGATTTCCATGCCAGAAGGACCAGATCTGCTGCAAAAAAGAAAGAATTCTGGGGAGCACAATCCAAAGTCTGGAGCTCTCCTCTCAGTCATGACTCCCCAACGCCAGAGGCCACAGGCCCCCTAGAGGAAGATAAGTGGCTCACAGCAGAGTCACTGGATCCTCTGGCCGGCTGAATATCCTGCCCCATCTGTCACCTCCTGCCCTGAAGCAAGCAAGTCGGACTAACTGTATCCCCCGGCTGAGAGAGGGAGCAGAACCTCCAGGGCTGACTCAGAAACTGCCATGCAAGAAGAGCAGAGTCCAGAATCCGGGGGTGAGGCACCTCACTTGCCACAGGTCAAACAACATTTCCTGGAAGAAGATAAAGAGAGTTAGAAAAGTATCACAACAGCACATGCTAAGGCTGCAGTGGCTGAAGGTGCACGTTAAATGTGCTTTTACGCAACGAGCGTTACAGGCGCTGGGAAGAACACATTGGAGCCACTTGGGTGGAACACACGTTAGGACCACGCAACTACCAGAAGCACAATAGATAAAAACACTATTAACCTGTGCAGAAAATGCCAGAAAGCCCCACACCTGCCAACGGTCAACCCCGAATTGCGTCTCAGAAAGACAGAATCGGGAGCCCCCAACAAGGACAATGATGAGGTCAAGCCTTGGTGCTCACCCCCTGAAAGCCCTGGGCATCCATGCCGGGCTCAGCACTACCCCCCTGAAACTGTGCTATGGGCTGGCTGTGCAGCGCTGCGTGTAACGTGGTGGCAGGCAGATCTCTGAGAGTCTTCTGCAATCTTCGGGAAAAAGCGGTTGGCACAGAGAATGAGGGAGGGGCGCTGAGTTGTGTGAGGCTGCTGCACTCTTCCAGATCCTTCCAATTTTGTGGCTGCTCAACAGGCTCTTTTCATGATAACAGCATGGAGCGGAATCAATTTTCCTTCCTCCTATGGCTACCAAAAAGACTACGTTCTAGTGGAGCCTTTGAACATAACACACCTGCTTCGAACACATCACTCCGTTGCTTATCCATTTCCTTTGGCTTTCTGTTCGACTCCATATTCAGTATAAAATTCTCACCTTGGTACATAAGTCACTTTACACAGGCCCGCCCGGTTTACATTGCTGAACTTCTTCACCTCCACGCTCCCTCCTGGTTTCAAACAATCAAGGCGGTTTACAATTAAAAATGAAAAAGTTGGCCACTAGCCCAGAAAAGGAAAGGAAGTTACAATCTCAGATTAGGACAGCCAGAAGATAAAGAGCAAAGAACAGACAGACACGAGGGACAAAACATCACAAGAGGAGATGAGATGAGAAGATGAGCATGCCTGCCTTGTGTAGGTGCGCTGCAGCTACCGCTACGGTTGCCCTCCGTGAAATGTAGGAAGTTTTTCTGGGATGGGTGTAGGGGGATGTGGGTATAGGCATTATGGAGGTCCAGAGAGGAGAGCCAGTCATTGTCTTGGATGAGGGGGAGAACGGTTCAGAGGGAATGCATTCAGAACTTCATTTGAGGACCTGCTTGTTGAGTAGTCTGAGGTCGAGGATGGGGCGCCACCCCCTTTCCCAACTTCTTTGGCACCAGTAAGTAGAAACCTTGGTTGATCTGGGTGTCCGGGACCAGTTCTATGGCTTCTAGCTGAGGAGGTGATGGGGGCTGTGACCTGGAACCTTGCTCAGGGGCAGTGCGGTGGGTGGATTATGTAGGAAACGAATGCGGAGTCCCTTGTGGATGATCTCGAGTACCCAGCCATTGGTTGAAATGTCCTCCCAGGCTTCTGCAAAGTGAGTTAGCTGTCCCTCTACTGCAACTGTCTTCTCACCCAGATGGTCAAAAGCTCAGGGTTGCCTTGGAGGAAGAAGGCTGGGGACTTCTGCTGCTTTCTCTCCCTCTGTCATGGCTTGTTTTTGTGGGATTCCTGGTATTGTTGGGGTTTGTGGTAGCTGGTGTTGTGACTGCAGTATGAGTTGTTTTTCCATGAAGGTTAGTATGGCTTTTGTGAGTTGTGTCGTTTTGGAGGTTGCTGACAGATACGTCCCTTGTTGGACAGGGTCTGCAGTGTTTTTTTAGTCCATTCACCATCTCCTTGACCTTGCTGCCAAAGAGGTTGTCCCCCATGCAGGGGGCAATTGCTATGTGGTCATGAGTGTCGTCGCAGAGGTCAGATGCTCTTAGCCATGCCACTCATCTGGCGGCGTTTGCTGTCCCTGAGGTTTGGGAGGCAATCTAAAAGGCATCAAAGGAGGATCAGATGAGGTGTTTTCCACAGTCCTCTAAATCTTGAAGGATGAAGGTGAGGCTGTTGCGAGCATTCGCAGTCAGGGAAGGAAGTGTGTCCCTGGCTTTGGTGAGGTGGGTGTCATGGTACATCACCATCTGGAATTGGTGGGCAGAGATTCTTGCAGTGAGCATGGCACCCTGGTAGACTCTTTTCCACCCCATACAGGGTGCGTGGATCTTTTTTCAGCGGGGTACTGGACTGAGTGCGTGAGTTCTTGTTGCGCTTCAGCGCAGACTTGACTCCACCACAATGGACTGGTGTGGTCGGTCGGACCTGGTACTCAGGTGAAGACGTTTAGTTGCAGCCAGAGTCATCGCGGGAGGTCTGCCAGAATTTGTTTCTGCAATCAAGCAGAACTTGATGGACAGGGACTGCCACTATGATCTTGGGTGTGTCCAGGTACTTGAGGATCCCCAGAACCTCATTCCTGGGGTCCAGGGTGTCCTTTGGCAATACCCCAAATTTCTTCAGAAGATCACAGCATACCTGGGGCTATGTCAGGACCTCCGGGGGGGAAGAAGGCACGACAGGAGGGGAGGGGGGTCACATCCAGGAGAGGGCCCCGAGTTTGGGTCCTCTGTCTCTGGCATCCGGTCAGGTGTGTTGGGCCATGTGGCTCTGGCCAGCTTCTGGGCTGGGGTCAGTTGGAGGAGAGGTCCCCAAGGGGCTAGGAGCTGCTGGGCCATGAAGCGCCCCCAAAGTTACATCAGTTCAGGGTGCTGCAGGGCAGCCCTGGGTGTACAGGTATTGTCCATTTCCCCTGCTTGTCCTGAGGAGAGTGCAATGCTGGATGTGGCCTGCAGGTGGTGTGTGGGAGCTGTTTGAGGGCCATCAGGGCGGAGACGCTTAGGCAGGAGCTCCATATCAGAGGAGAAGTGGAAGAGCAACCTGCTGTGCCTGCGGCGCCCGTCGTGCTGGAGATGATGGTAGTGTGCAGGGGCGGAGTGTCGGCATCCCCAGGAGTGATGGTGGCAGTGGGAGGACCTGCTGCGGTAGTGGCAGTTGATCCCGTGGTGGGTGTTCCGAGTGGCGGCAGCTCTCTTGAAGGTGCAGGCTAGAGTGGCAGAGGCGGCGAAGGCAGTATTGGAGTCGGGCTGGCTGGGGCGTGGGCTGCAAGCATTGAGGGTATTCACCGAGGCTTCTGGGACAGCCGGGGAGTGCAGCAGAGGCCGCGGTGAGGAGGCGAGCAGGGACCAAAAGCACGGCGGCATGCAGGGCCGTAGCGGGCGGATGATCGGGTCCCGAAGGAGGGGTGCCTCCTCTGATGCTGCCGGACACACAGGTAAGATCGCTGGGGGCTCTGTCTGTGCCCTGTGAGTGCGATAGTGGGGCGCGCTCCTCTTGAGATCAGCGGGGGCGGCAGCTGCCCTTCTCTCCTGTTTCATGTGCACTTGCGTTGGGTTGGAGCATTGGGGGCATCAGTCCTGATCCCCGGTGATCTTGTTTGCAGCTGGAGCATTTTCTTGATGGATCCATATTTCTTTCAGTAGATGCTCTCTAACATAGTAACATTTAAATTCTTTTATTTTTTGTGTTATTTGGTGAGTAGGAGAGCTGAGGTTTCCAACCGACCCAAATGGCGGATGGAAAAAAACTGAAGCAGGAAGGGCTGGGACCAGGAACAGGAAGTTCAGAGGAATCAAAAAGGGGATTCCTCTGAGCTATTGGGAGAGCTACGCTGGTCCCAGAGGGTGACACACCTACGCGTGGCTGACAAACTGCTTGTCTATGAAGAATACAGGAAACTGAAAATACCAGAGACTGCTGCAGAGCTTCCAAGTTACTCATTTCAAGGAGGGAGACTCTCTTGATCAGTCCTGGTTTTGAAATCACATACCAAAGCAGTGTGGGATTTGTACTGTAGTGTCTGATGCAATATAATGTTGCAAGACCCATAATGCACCGGATGGGGGTGTCAGAAATTCTGGAAGGACCTATAGCTCCCTCCTGGGACTGGGTAACTTGGTTGCCCCAGGGCATTGTGGGTAATGGGCTCACTCTGATGATGTCACTACGCCACAGGCATTCCATGGTCTTATCAGACTCAGATAATGTGTCCTGAGTATTCTAACTCTACCACCCTACTCTTGTTTCTTGGGTGGGGAGTCTTGATTCATGTTACTTTTTAATTTATGTCATAATTTTGTTGTGTTTACTACTTTTATAGAGCTGATTATTGTACAGTTCTCTTTTATTTTCTTCTAATCCCCTTCGATATTTGTTATGAGGTGAAATATTAAATCAAACAAATCAAATCTGCAGAGCTGCCCAGTTCCAGGAGTGAAATTTTAAGCCAGTCCTGGATTTCTAACAATCTTATGATGCATTATGGGACTTGCAGTACTGATTCCAATGGGCAAAATCAGGGACTACAAATACCATACTGCATTGCAATGCAAATTTAAAACCAGAAATGGCAAAAAATCTCACTCCTGGAACTGGGTAACTTGGCAACTCTGAATCTGTTCTCAGTGAGATGAGGCCTGACGTTTGGGTCACCTCTTCATCCAGGCCTAGTTGAGCCCTCACTGCCTGCTGGGAGGTAAAGTTTCCTGCTTTTCTCAGGAGAGTCCAGAACTACAGCTCCTGCATAGCAATGAAGAAAACTCAGGCCTGGATCAGCATTTTCAGAGTAACCTGGGAGAGAAGATGCCCCTACACCAGGGGTCTCCAACTCCAGTCCTGAAGGGCCCCAAACCAATCAAGTTTTCTGGATATCCCTAATGAATATACATGAGATAAATTTGAATACAATGGGAAAAGTTTTCAAATGTCCATGGGCCATCTAGTTTCCACCTGGTTCTTTGGTCTCACCTCAAACAGAACCTGCAATGGGAGCATAGTGCCATGAGCCTTCAATTGCAATTAGCTTGGGATTCCCTCTTCAATTTTATACACCCCCCTCCCTCAAGTACCTAGTTTGGACATTGCAGAGAAGATCCTTGTATAGGGACTATGTGTAAGGGCATCTTCCAGTACCCTGAAGACAAAGGCTCTAAAATTCGGTTATCGATGCCATCCTTGAATACGATTCACAACTCCTTACCCCTACCCAGGGGCTGTGAACACTGCTTCTCCAGCACCACCCCCCCCCCCCGACTCAGCTAACTTGGGGCAAACTAGGCAGTCATCTAGGGTGGCAGCTTCTTAGGGGAGGGGGCAGCAAAGAGCAGGGAATTCAATGTGAAACAACAGATTCTGACAGGGGGGAGGGGGGGCATAAGACTTGATGTTTGCCTAGGGTGCCAACAACTTGAATCAACTCCATGGCTGGCCCTGCCTGTGGAAGTGGAGAATCTTCTGTAAGGTTGAGCACGGCCCTGCCTCGGAGCCTCTGGGCTAACCCATGTGGATGCTTTTAAAATAAACATACTTTACATATGGTGATTTTCCAAAAACAAACCACCTGAATAGCTTTCCTTTGAAAATCTACCTAAAGCCATGTCTGTGTAGGGGATGTTACCAAAAAAGAACAAAGGTCTGTGTAGAAATAGCAAAGACATTGCTTTTATTTACCGACTTTGTCCTATGTGGCCCTCGGCAGTGCCTTTGCAGGAGACCATCTTACAGGACTAGAAGAGCCTCTCCTGCTTTCCCCTAAAGCTAAGGTCGGCTTTGCGAGATCGGGCTCGCACACACAGTTTTACTAGGCAGCGTGACAGGTGTGGCTCCACTCTCACCAGTCATTCAGGATTTTATGGCCCTTGTCGGAGACCCTGAGGACAGGTTAGAAGTAGACAAGAACGGACTTTGCCTAGAGCAGCAGCGGAAAAAAAAAATAGAAGGTTTTCCAGTGCATGGGGTATCCTCTCCTCTGTTTCCCTTCAAAGTGCTGTCTTGATGGAGGGTCCGACTACAAGCTCCAAGGCATCTCAAACTCACTAGGGGGTAATGGAGTACAATGGGTGGTGTCAAAGTTCTTCAGATACTTCCGGGCCTAGGAGAAAAGAGAAACCACAACTTACCATGCGGAGTGATAACAGACTTCATTCCCTAGACCGGCCCAGTTTCACAAACTTAAAAAGGTAAACATACGAGGTGTGACAAAAAAGAAACGAGACTGTGGCAGCTACGCCCATAACTCAATGCCAATTGGCTAACCGCTTATGTCACTGTGTTGTGCAACATCTCGCCACTATTCTGCTATAATATTTTTCATCTCTCTCACTCAGTTTTTCTTTTTCAGGTTTTTTTGTAGCACACTGCTCCATCACTTTGTCACGCAACTGGAGGTGACAGAAATATGAAGCAAAGAATCAACTTGAAATTTCTGGATAAGATCCAGAGTTCATTGGCCAAGTCATCACAGGAGACGAGACTTGGGTCTTCCAGTACAACCCTGAAAGCAAGAGACAGAGCCTGCAGTGGAAGACTCGACTGTCACCCAGTCCCAAGAAGGCACGCATGTCCAGATCAAGGTCATGCTGATCACATTCTTCGACCAGAAGAGAGTGGTCCATCATGAGTTTGTGCCCGAGGGTCAGACAGTCAACCAGCACTTCTACCAGCAGGTCCTCAATAGCCTCCATGACCGGGTTCGGCACAGCAGGCGGGCGCTGTGGAGAGACAAGTCGTGGCTGCTCCACCACGACAACACGCCCACACACACCGCGCTCAGTGAGAGGCAGTTCTTGGCCAATAAACAGATCACAGCTCTCAACCACCCTCCTTAGTCCCCAGATCTCGCACCGTGCGACTTCTGGCTCTTCCCCATGCTGAAGACTGTGCTCAAAGGAACTCATTTCACCTCTGTAGAAGAGATCAAGGCCACTGTGACGAGGGAGCTGAGGGACCTCAAGGAGGAGGACTTTACCTAGTGCTTCCGTACGTGGCAGAAGTGCATTAACTCTGGGGGGATTACTTTGAAGGGGACAAGGCGTAATTTCTCTGTAGATTTTGTAATAAAACATTTATGGGACGATCTCGTGGTTTTTTTGTCACACCTCATAGATTTTATTTTTTCTGTCTTGGGGTCAATCGTGAAGCAGGGATCTTGGTTTTAATTAAAATGTATTTAATTATTGATAACTGTATAGATTTTTTAAATATTTTGCTGGGTATTATTACCAAGATCCCTTCTTTGATCATCTATTGAGCAGGCAGGCCAACTGTAGTCATATTAGTAAGGTGCTAAACTGCTTATGTCCTTTATTCATTTACAGTAAACCTACAGGACTAGATTCTAAGTGAATTGTAAGTATATTTGCAATTCTGTATGACAATCAGATCCTATTGGTTACAGAGCTAATAACTAAATAATAATAAAACTAGATCTATAAAAAGGTGCCAATAATTTCTAGCTGCTCCTGCAGGAATTTCCTGAGCAGAACCGTTTCTAAATGACATATAATCAAACATAGTTCTAGTCTTCCCAGTAATCCACTCCAATTGACTGCAGCCCTACAGCTATCTAAAATTCGTTCAGTCAAAATTCTTACAAGTCACTGCTAACAAATTACAGGTTACTAAGTAACAATTTCTTAAAGAGAGCATAAACTGAACCACCGAGGTCATACAAATAGGAGCATAGTTATACAGAATGAGCAAGTCATTTAACCCTCCACTGCCTCAGAAAAAAAATCCAAGTTATCAATGTTCCTATTTAATGTACATTATCAAGTTTAAGTTACAATGTAAACCGCTTTGGCTGAAATGATTAATGGTAAGTGAAATTTCTCCTTTATACAGCTTTACTTCCTTTCCTGGAATCCTACTAGACCAGTCCTGACAAGTGGGTTGTGTCCCCCTGCCAGCAGATGCTGGAGACAGAGAAAGTGCCAGAAGCTTCAGTGATTCAGCCCTGGCATATATAGTGATTCCCCTAGGGGCCGCCTTCAGTAGACCCCTGGAAAAGCAGATGAATGCTCATTGCAACCATATACAAAGAGTCTTCGAAGAAAGCAGTAGACCAGCCAAACAGATATGAGGCTCTCAGAAACGGCTGAATAAGAGATCGCAGAGAGGGTGGGCGCTGCACTGGTCTAGCAGGATTCCAGGAAAGGAAATTCATGGTAAATGAAATTTCTCCTTCCAATTCATCCCGCTAAACTAGTCCAAACAAGTGGGAAGTACCAGAGCTACCCCACCCTAGGCCGGTAAGAAACCGACACCGCTACCACTAGTGCTCCAAATGCTGCCATCTCTCACTTGAAGATCAAAGCAGTAATGCTGCGCGAAGGTGGATAAGGAAGACCAGGCAGCCGCTCGACAGATGTCAACTTGTGACTGTTCCACCCAAGACACTGCGTGAGCTCGCGTGGAGTGCGCCTGAATCCCAATAGGCACCTGCTTGTTGCGCATAATATATGCAGACTCAATCGTGTGCTTAATCCAGTGGATGGTCGCCTTAGAAGGAGCGAACTCCTTGCGAGGCCCTGCGAACAGAACAAAGAGGCAGTTACAGTTTCGAAGAGAGTTGGTCATCTTGAGATAATGCCGGAAAACTCGACTGACATCAACTGCCTTGAGGCCCTTATCGCTACCCAAGCACTGTTCCTCAGGGAAGACAGCAGGATGACCCGATTGACATGGAAGACCGAAACCACCTTAGGTAGGGAATGACGGGACTGTGCAAAGGGACATCCTTTCCGAAGGTCTAAAGCTCAGAGATGCACTGCGCTAAGGTGACTACGACTAGAAACGCCATCTTTAAGGACAGATCCCGGAGGGCAATGAGCTTGAGCGGCTCAAACAAAGGCCTCATGAGGCAGTTCAGGACAAGTGTTAAGTCCCACTGTGGCACCAGCAGCCGGAGAGATGGTTGCAGAGACCATACCTCACGGAGAAACTGGCTGACATCAGAATGTGAGGCAATGGACTGCCCTGCGATAGGTCCCCGGAAACAAGCAAGTGCGGTCCCATAGATGTTTAAGGTGAGACTTTTGTCACAGCCTTCCTGCAAGAATGCGAGAGCATCTGTACCCGCCAGGGGAAAGGCAAAGCTGCAAGCACCAGACTTCGAAGAGATGCCAAACCCTTGTATATGCTGAGGTGGTGGAGGATCAATGGGCTTTTAGAAGGGTGTCTACGACATGCCATGAATAACCCTTGAGGGTGAGCCATCGCTTAAGAGCCAAGCTGTAAATGAGAAGGGAGCTGGGTTCTCCAGCCAGACCAGTCCCTGCTGCAGGAACTCCATGCACAAGCTGAGGACTAAGGGGGGCGCAATCAGTAGCCGCTCTAAGTCAATATAATACAGCCAGCGAGGCCTGTTGAGAACTATGAGTATCATCTGTCCTGGTTACAATTCGATGTGCCAATCAGCCCTGCCGATAATCGCTCGGGGTGGGGGGAACAAATAGAGGCACGCAGATTCGGGCCATGGCTGGACCAATGAGTCCAGCCTCATGGAGTTGTGTCTGAAAAAGATGGGCACTTTGCTGCTGGACAAGGTCATCATCAGGTCAACCTGTGGCAAGCCCCATTGGTCCACTATTTTCTGGAGTGCCCAGGGTGCAAGCTCCCATTCTCCGAGGTCTAAAGCATGACAACTGAGGAAGTCGGCTTGGACACGTTCGACGCCTGCAATGGATTGGGATGATACCATGAGCAAGTGTCTCTCTGCCCAGGACAAGAGAATTATCATTTCCCTCACCACTCCGAGACATTTGGTGCCCCTTCATCTGTTGAAATAGGGCACTGTTGTGGAGTTGTCACAAAAGACGCAGACTACCTGACCGCGGAGAAGGGGCAAGAAGGCCAGGAGAGCAAGACAGACCACCCTGGCCTGGAGTCTGTTGATGGTCCAAGTGGACTCCTAGCAAGTCCAGGAACACTGTGCAGTTCTTTTCAAGCAATGGGCCTGCCAGCCAGTGAGAATGGCATTGGTCGTTATCGCCAAATTCGCGCGATTCACCCCTTCCTCACTTCATCTGCCCTCACTACACTGTTACTATCACTAGTCATGTCATGCGTAGACTTCTCTAAGTCTGTGTTCACCGGTCTCCCTAAATCCCAACTCAATAGACTTCAGAGGATCCAAAATACCGCTGCTTGCATTGTTACTCACTCCTCCCAACGGGATCACATATCACCTTTACTCTTTCATCTTCACTGGCTGCTTATTTCCTTTCGCTCCCGATTTAAGCTACTCACCCTTGTTCATAAGGTACCTTCACATTAGCACCCCTCAATACCTGGCAGACCTCATCACATTCCACACTCTCAGACACACTCCTCGCTCATTTCATCTCAACCGCCTCGTTCTCCCCCCCCCCCCCCCGTCCCTTGCACATCTTCACTCCACTCGCTCCTCAGCCTTCTTCTTTGCAGGCCCTGCCCTTTGGAACTCACTCCCCGCCTCCCTCCGACTCGAGCCCCACCACCCTACTTTCAAGCGCGAGCTGAAGACCCACCTCTTTTCCCTAGCCTTCGACCTCCCCTCCCCCTCTGTGTGATTTCAAT
This sequence comes from Ichthyophis bannanicus, assembly GCA_033557465.1. Classification (NCBI taxonomy): domain Eukaryota; kingdom Metazoa; phylum Chordata; class Amphibia; order Gymnophiona; family Ichthyophiidae; genus Ichthyophis; species Ichthyophis bannanicus. Next base: position 68,161,021 of record CM066051.1, on the reverse strand, counting down.
TGCTGTACACTGTTCTGTGTTCTTCCTCTCTCCTGCTTTCCTGTCAAAATTGTAACTTCCCTTTCCTCCTCTCTGGCCTTGTGCCTACTTTAAAGTTTCATTTTTGGATATTGTAATCCGCTCTGTTCCTCCCAAAGGGCGGTATATCAAATAAAATAAATATAAACATATCATCCTCCAGTGCAGAATGTCCAGCAGGACTCCCTGGAGAAGACTGGCCAGGTTGAGCGACCATCAAAGAATGGAACAAATTGGTGCGCGGTAGTGGAAGTCCGATCTCGCATTCCTGGGAGAATGGAGACCACCAGGACAGGAGCATGTACTCTAAGGGTCTCATGCAGGCCCATGGGACTACCTTGATCAAAGGTGCCATGGCGCCCAAGATCTGGAGAGAGTCCCACACTTGAGGGTAGAACTGCATCAAAAAGGCCTGAAGCTGACTGGTGAACTTGCATAAGCGTTCTCTGGTAAGAAACACTCTGCCCAGTCTGGTGTTGAACTGAGCTTCAAGAGTCATGGCTTTGAGAGGGCTGCAGGCAACTTTTTGCAGGAATGATTATCTATCTGAGATGCTCAAGGAAGGCAGCAAGTGCATCTGTGCGTAACTTTGCCCCGATAAGCCAGTTGTCCAGATAGGGGTAGATGTGAATGCCTTGTTGATGCAAGGCTGCCACAACCATGACCTTTGAAAAGCCGTGGCCAGTCCGAAGGGAAGGGCCCAAAACCGGAAGTGTTGCCTGAGTATAGCAAAACGCAGGAAGCATTGATGCTCCGTGACAATGAGAATGCGGAAGTAGGCTTCAACGAGGTCCAAGAATGCCAGGAACTCCCCTTTGACGATGGCCTGGATGACTGACCGGAATGTTCCCAAACAAAAACATGGTACACCAAGGGAGCGATTGACACCTTGGAGGTCTAGAATGGGGCGCCAGCAGCTGTCCTATTTAGGCACTACGAAATAGATGGAATAGCAGCCTGACCTTCGTTTGGTAGGAGGGACTGGACAAATGGCCTGAAGCTGAAGCAGCCGCTGGATTGTGCTTCGCACAGACGCTCACTTTTGGGGCCCGCAAGGAGAGACCAGGAAAGCATCCTTGACAGGAGTGGCACGTTCTAGAGCGTAGCCTTGATGGACGATGCTTAATACCCAATGATCGGTAGTGATGCGAGCCCACTCTTGGTAGAAAATGGATAGGCGTCCACCCACCAGTGGCATCCCAAAAGTGGGCTTTGATGGCATCAATGGGAGGATCGATTAGGTCCGGAGAACTTGGCTGAGGCGGAGTAAGAGTCCTTAGTCCTGTGAAATCCCCGAAAGGGTTGCGACTTTTTCCCAGATCTGCTGGAGTAGGAGATGGATGTGGAGGGTTTGCTGGGTCAATAACGCCTGGAGTCCTGAAAACAAAGACTGGGAGTAGGCGGTGTAGGGAGCATTAGAGCCTGACTGGCAAGCCGAGGCCCATGTCTCGTCCTCAGATAGATGCTGGAGCTTAACATCTCCTAAGTCTGACCAGTTTTTCAAGATCTTCACCGAATAGTAGCCATCCCCTAAAAGGGAGTTTTGCTAGGTGAGCCTTAGATGCCGCATCTGCAGACCAGTGCCGGAGCCAAAGTCACCAGCACACTACCATGGTGGCCACCACTGAGTGGGCCCTCAGACGTAAAAGGTCGTACCATGCATCTGCCAAGAACACTGCTACTGATTCCAGGTGCGTGGATGCTGGATCCTCTGGTAAAAGCTAGAGCCAGCACAAAAGCTGCCAAGCTGCCACATGCGGAGGCCTGGAGAGCCAAGGAATAAGAAGTAAATACTGACTTCAGCAGACCCTCAACCTTGTGGTCATGTTGATCAGAAAAGGCTGCATTGCCTTCTACCGGAATGGTGGTATGCTTGGTAACTGTGGTGACAACGATGTCCATATTGTGGGGTAGCAGAGCCATTTATCCAGATCCGTGGGAGACCAGGTGTAATGGTGGCCCAAGCACTTTGCTGCACGCAGGGATGCCTCTGGAGCATCCTACTCGAGGGACACCATCTGTTGGCGTTCCAAAGGAAACGAAAAAGCCTTCAAGGGCTTTTTTTTATACCTGCCAGGATAGGGTCCGCCTGAGGTTTCGATTGATCGGGTGGTGGGTCTGGGATATCAGAAAGCCAAAGAGCCTCGATGACCTGGGTGATTAGCACAGAAAGCTCATCTCTAAGGAACAAACACACATCTTGGGAGTTGTGGTCCTCCTCCAGAATTTCCTGTAGTGAACACTCCCCATCCTTGCGGTCTGACGCGCTTTCCAAGCTGTCATCAGCGGAACAGTGATCAGGATCAACCAGAGGGAAAGAATCCCCCTCCCCAACAGCCCAAGACACTAATTTGGTTGCGTGGTCTCTATCATCGGACTCCTGGGGGCACTTATGGGAAACGTGTACCTTGTGATGGTACTGGCTCACTCCTCCAGAGCTCCGAGGCTCTCCTAAAGATGGTCATAAACTAGTCTGTCCACAATAGAGACTGGCTGTAAAGGGTCCTCTGTGAGCTGTTGCTGGGAAAGGAAGCGAGGGGGGGGGGGAGAGACCCCATAAGTACAGATGCTAGACTGGGAGTAAGGGGTGGAGGGGAAGAAAAAGAACTCTGAGCTGGTTCATCCAGGCATCCCGATCTGGTGCTGGAGGAGCGTGATCAGCTGTGGAGGTCTCACCAGGGTCAGAGGAACAGGCAGAGCAGAGATGGTCCACTAGATACCGGTGCTTACACCTACAGGCCAAACAGCGAGGGAGCGAAGGTGGCATGGAGTAGCAACCCTTGTCCAGTACTTTACCGCTGTTAGACAATGTGTCTGTAGGCCGTAGGCAGCCACAGCAGAGCAAGAAAGTTGCAAGATGGCCACCGCTAACAGTGGGAGTCATAATATTCCCGCCGCAGTTATGAAGGTGGGAGGGTCTGCGCTTGCGATCCCTGCCCGACTCCTGAAGTTTTAAAAAAAAAAAAGGGGCCCGAAGTGCGTTGAGGGAAAAAATCAGTGTGCCCGATAAGTTTTACCAGCGTGGGTAGGAGGCCGCCGGAGCAATGGGAACTATGCGTAAGTTCCGAAACAGGCACAAAGGCAGGAAGGAGCTGAAAATGCAGCGGCGACGATTTTGTCCCACCAAACGCCCAGGCAAGTGAGGCCCAATGCAGGCACAAAGGCAGGAAGGAGCAGATTTTACCCAAAGGCAAGTCAAGCTGTGGCCCCGGGTGATCCCAGGGGGGTGGAGGGGGAGGTTACACTCACTGCGATCTTCACTAAAATATAACAAACTACAGCAGCTCACTGCTAGACCAGAGACACTGAAGACTTATCCCTCTGACAGTTCAGGCTAAGCTGATCCTCGTGACCAGGAGCTTGCCCCCCTCTTGATCAAGTGCTCAACCCAAAAGATATGTGGGTAACTCCAAGGGGGGGGGGCACCTCCATTGCGCCGTGGAGAAGTCCACTAACCCAAAAATCCACTGGTCCATCTCACTCAGAATGAAGTGCCAAGAGAAAAAAAGGAGAACCACCATCATCTGCTGGAGACAGAGAAATACTGAAGGCAGCCCCTAGGGGAAATCACCATAGATGCCAGGGATGAATCACTGAACATAAGAACATAAGATATGCCATACTGGGTCAGACCAAGGTCCATCAAGCCCAGTATCCTGTTTCCAACAGTGGGCAATCCAGGTCACAAGTACCTAGCAGTGGTACTGAAGCTTATGGCACTTTCTCTGTCTCCAACATCTGCTGGCAGAGGGACACTGTGGATGGAGATCTCATAGAAATACTTTTCGGAGCTATTTTACAAACACATTCACTGCAGAGTGACAATGGAATACAAAGTGCAAGATGTGTTCTCCTAGAGGACAATGAGCTATAGGCCAGAAATTCACCTAATTGCTTGAAGGCAATCAGTTATAGCTACAGGAACACATCATGGGCTTCACAATCAATTCTTGCACTTCAATACCTCTCACACCTTTTCTTTCTACACATATTTAACATTACATACTACATGCATGTTGATATCAGCGGTATACGCATTTTTAAATAAGGAGAAATTAGACCTTACCTGCTAATTTTCTTTCCTTGAATCCCTCCAGTCCTGTCCAGACTCCTGGATTTTGCCCCCCCCTCTAGCAGATGGAGATTGAGAATCTGTAACTTCTATGATGTCACCTCATAAGAGAGGCAGAACCTAATCAGAAGGCAGTATGGCAAATGCCAAAGCAAACACTATGAACCAAACTCTGGCCACTGCCAAACTATAAGAGGGGAACAACAAGGGAGCGTAACCTCCGCACAAACCTCAGAGAACACAAAAGGCAAAGATCAGATACACTGGTGCAAATCAGTTTTATTTCAGGAACCCCAACGCGTTTTGGCGTGAACGCCTTCTTCAGGGGGAATGTATCTACATCACACAATAAAATATATAACCTTACATAGTATAAAAGAAATAAAGACATAATATCAAAGAACATCAGAAGCATATAATAAATATAAAATCATGAAAACAATAATATTAAAACTAATAATACATCAAAAGGTTAAATTAGACTTACCTGCTAATTGTAGTTCCTGGAGGAACTCCAGTCTAGTCCCGGAATCCTTGGGTTGTCAACCTCATCTAGCAGCTTTGGAGACTGAGAAACTTCTCTGTTGTGATGTCACTGGTATATAAGTACTGGCTCCTCCTCTTCTCACCAGTTAACCTATTGACAAAGCAGACTCACCGGAGCAACAAGTAAGTAGCTACAAATAAAGACCAGGGCAAACATGCCGCCCTAACAACAACAGATCTAATATCCAACTATTCACAGAAAAAATGTTTTTCGTTTTTTTTTTTTTTCTTACTTTTCTCCTACCTTACCGACTGCGCCACGAGAAGCTCCCTCCCCAGAGAAAGAAGGAAGACCTCCCCACTCCCCAGACATGAGCTCTCCAGCGTGACCCGTGACAGAACCACAGTACCCCAAAACTGTGCTTACCTGTAACCATGCATCTGCTTCAGGCCACTAGCAGTAGCCAACATGGGTGGGACCCGGGACTAGACTGGAGTTCCTCCAGGAACTACAATTGGCAGGTAAGTCTAATTTAACCTTCCTGAGCGTCCCTCCAGTCTAGTCCCGGAATCCTTGGGGATGTAACAGAGCAGTGAAACAATCAACGGGAGGGCCCTGCTAGCCCCGCCTGAAGCACTGCTGAACCAAACGAAGTATCTCTTTCCGCCTGCACATCAAGGCGGTAATGCTTTACAAAAGAGTGCGACACAACCCAAGTCGCCGCCTTACATATGTCCTCCATGGGCACCAAGCTACACTCCGCCCAAGAAGCTGCCTGCGCCCTAGTGGAATGAGCCCACAACTCGGCTGGAACCAAACGGCCCCGCAAGAGATACGCCGATGCAATCGCCTCCTTCAACCAGCGAGCAATCGAACCCTTAGACGCCGCTTCACCTTTTCGAGCCCCTGCAAACAGAACGAACAATCTATCCGACTTACGAAAACTAGCTGTCCTCGCCAGATACTTCTGCAAGGCCCGCTTAATGTCTAAGCGATGCAGCTGCTCAGCAACCTGATCGGAGCCGCGCGACTTGAACACCGGAAGCGACACCACCTGGGTGATATGAAATCCCGAAACTACTTTCGGTAAGAAGGAAGGTACCGTTCTCAAAACTACTTTAGACTCTGAAAACGACAGAAAGGGCTTCCTACAGGACAGAGCCTGCAATTCCGACACTCGCCGTGCCGATGCCATAGCCACCAGAAAAACCACCTTTAGGGTCAAATCCTTCAACGTCGCCCTAGCCAACGGCTCAAAAGGCGCCTTTCGCAACGCCTCCAAGACCAAAGGGAGATCCCAGGATGGAACTACTCGCCGACGCGGCAGTTTCAGCAACGCGACAGCCTTCAGAAAACGCTTCACATCCGCATGACTAGCCAGGGAAGTGCCCTACACCTTCCCCCTGTAACAGGTCAGAGCCGCCAACTGCACCTTCAACGCCGCCGCCGCTAAGCCTTTCTGAAACCCGTCCTGTAAGAAAGCCAGCACATGCGGTACTGACGCTTTTAAGGGCACCACTGACCTATCCGCACACCAGGCCTCAAAAATACGCCACACTCTAACATACGCTAGCGAAGTCAACTTCTGTCTCGCCTTCAGCATAGTCGCTATCACTGCGCCTGAATAACCTCTCGACTTCAACCGAGCTCGCTCAATAGCCAGGCCGTAAGCGAGAATCGATCCACTTGGGGCATGCACAGAGGACCCTGCGTCAAAAGATCCGGTCGCACTGGAAGCCTCCAGGGAACCGCCACTAGAAGCCTCACCAAATCCGCATATCACGGCCTGAGAGGCCAATCCGGAGCAATGAGGATCACCCGCCCTCGGTGACCCCCAATGCGCTGCACTACTCTGCCAATCAATACCCACGGAGGAAACACATACAGAAGTTCCCCCTGCGGCCAAGCTTGTACCAGCGCGTCCAGACCCTCGGACATCCTTTCCCTTCTCCTGCTGAAGAAGCGGTCAACCTTTGCTGACTGAAAGGTCGCCATGAGATCCATGACCGTGTCCCCCAGCGCTGAACCAGACTCGCGAACACCTCGGGATGAAGAACCCATTCCCCGGGGTCTACCTTCACTCGACTCAGGAAGTCGGCCTGCACATTGTCCACCCCCGCCACATGTGCTGCCGACACGGCCCGCAGATTTTGCTCTGCCCATGCGAACAAACAGTCTGCTTCGGCCTCCAAGGACCGACTGCTGGTGCCTCCCTGCCGATTGAGGTAAGCCACCACCGTCGCATTGTCCGAGAACACTCGTACCGCCTTCCCCTGCAGAAAGGGACGGAACTCCTGTAACGGCAATGCTACCGCTCTCAATTCCAACCTGTTTATTGACCATGACTTTTCCTGGGTGGTCCACTCTCTTTGCGCTATGCGCCCCTGGCAATGGGCTCCCCAGCCCAGAAGACTGGCATCTGTAGTGAGCGCCACCCAAGAAGGCACCTCTAGTGGCATACCCCTTTCCAGATTCTCCGGACACAACCACCATTGCAGGGCTTGATGAGTCTGAGACGGACACACCAATCTCTGTGACAGGGCATCCTTCTGGTGCGACCAGCACCGCAGCAACGCCCTCTGCAACGGTCTCATGTGGGCCCGCACCCACGGCACCAATTCCAGCGTTGCCGCCATTGTACCAAGCACCCTTAGGTAGTCCCAGGCGCTGGAACTCCACCTGCCAAGGAACTGAATAACCAACTGTCGCAGTGCCACAATCCACTGAGGGGGGAGAAACACCCGACTGATGCCGGTGTCGAATCGAGCCCCCAGATACTCTAGATCCTGAGACGGCTCCAACTTGCTCTTCGCTACGTTCACCACCCAACCGAGACTCTCTAGCAAGGACACCACTTTGGCCGTAGCGGACACACTCTCCTCTCGGGACTTTGCCCTTATCAACCAATCGTCCAGATACGGGTGCACCAACACCCCGTCCCTTCGCAAGGCCGCCGCCACAACCACCATCACCTTGGTGAATGTGCGCGGTGCTGTCGCCAGGCCAAACGGAAGCGCCTGAAACGGAAAATGTCCCATCGGAACTGCAAACCTGAGGAATTTCTGATGTTCCGGCCTTATCAGAATATGAAGGTACGCCTCGGACAGGTCTAGCGATGTCAAAAACTCCCCTTTTTGCACCGCTACGATAAGTGATCTGAGGGTCTCCATCCGAAAGGAGACACGCGAAGACAGCGATTTACCCGCTTGAGGTCTAGAATAGGACGCCAAGACCCCTCTTTCTTTGGGACGACAAAGTAAATGGAGTATCGACCGCTACCTAACTGGCTGGTGAGAACCGGCACAACTGCCCTCAAGTCTAAAAGCCGTTGTACCGTTTCCCGCACTGCCCTGCACTTTGTGCCTGACTTGCACGGAGACTAAACGAAAGACTCGGAAATCGGCCGCTGCATCTCCAACGCGTAACCTTCCCGAATCACTTCTAACACCCACTGATCGGAAGTGAGTCGGACCCAGGCAGGGTAAAACTCCCGCAAACGACCTCCCACGGGAACCAACTCCGTCTGGGCCCTCCTGACTTCATTGCGGCTTTCTGAACGCAGAGGAAGAGGCCGCAGGAGTAAATCCCCTGCTGGCCCCTCGAAACCTCCGAAACCCCTGGTTCCGGGTCGGAAAGCGGCCTCGTTGCCCCTGACTAAACCTCGGGGTCCGAAAACGCCGAAAGTCTCGCTGCTGTCCCCGAAGCCCGGGCCCAGACCTTCCCGGCTTCTGTTTATCCTCCGGCAACCTGCTGCCCTTGGAGTCCCCTAACTCCTTGACCAACTTCTCAAAGTCCTCCCCAAAAAGCAACTTGCCGCGAAAGGGGAGCCTACTCAACCTAGCCTTAGAAGAGTCATCTGCAGCCCAATTACGGAGCCACAGACACCTCCGTCCCGCTACTACCGAAGCCATACTCTTCGCCAACCCCCTGATCAGGTCATAATGGATATCAGCCAAATACGCCACGCCTCCTCGGTCTCCTCTACAGAGCCTGCTCCTTGAATCCGCTGCGCCCATTGCAAACAGGCTCTGGCTACCCAAGCCCCACAGATGGACGCTTGCAGGGATAACGCATTCGCCTCAAACACCTGCTTCAGCAAAGTCTCTAGCTTGCGGTTCTGCACATTCTTGAGCGCCGCCGCTCCTTCCACCGGTATGGTAGTCTTCTTTGTGACCGCCGAGACGGCTGCATCTACCTTTGGAGCCTTAAAGAGCTCCCGATCCATCAGCGGGTAGAGCCGGGACATTACTCTGGAGCCCTTGAGCACGGCCTCAGGCATATCCCATTCCTCCTGAATCATTTCCTTAAACACTCTGTGCACCGGGAAGGCCCTCTGCGACTTACGAACCGCCTGCAGCAAAGGGTATTCCAGCGTAGTGTCCTCAGCCGGACCACCGGTCGGCATGTTAAGAGTCTTAAGAGACTCAGCAATGAGGGCCGGCAATTCCTCCCTCCGAAACACCCGGACCACTCTAGCCTGCTCTTCCTGATCCTTAATCTCACCTTCCTCCAGATCCTCCTCCAGACCATCCTCAAGGTCCACTTCCTCTTCTCGCATGTCCTACGATAGAACCGACTGGTTCAGCCGTTCCCTATCCACCTTGGCCTTTTTCACCAAACTGCCAGGCAAGTCCGCCGGCAAAGGAGAACCTGGCCTCTTCGCTCCCAGGGCATCCTCTGACGGCCCTACTCCTGAAACCCCTAATGGGCCCCCTAACACCTTGTGGATTAAGGATAAAAATTCTGAGGAAAAGATAGCTGCTAAAGATCCGGAGGGTGGCAACTGGGACTGCGGGGTATCTGGAACCCCCGAAGTACTGGGCCCCGCCTCAGGCGCTGGAAGGAGAGGGGAGGAGGGCTCAACCCCTTCCAGTGAGCCCCCTGCCCTATCTGGCCCTATCTCCACCGGCAAATCCTTAGCGCCAGACTCCTGGCTACAGCCCCTACACACCCCCTCCGGGGATACTGAGCTCTTCCTTGCCCCACAAAGGAGACAAAGCTGCTTAGCTGGCATGGCCTTACTGCGGGAGCCCCAATCTGCCAAACTGAAGCTAAGCAAAATCCCGTTTTTTGTTTTTTTTTGGTCACCAAATACTCAGCTGTGTCCCCCGACCTCGAGCTGAGGGAATTTTTCAAAAACCGAAGCTTCTGGAGTCCCTTATAAGGCCCCGAAGTTGTAAATTGTAAACGGGGTCGTTTCCCGCGCAAATGACATGCGGCCCATCAATGCCCCGCTGGAAAGGAAAACAGTGAAATTAGACACCCTTACCTCTCGGGCGTCCGACCGCCTGCTGCAAACCGCGTTTCTTTTATTACTGCCTGCTGAATCCCACGGCAGCCGAGGAAACGCTGTAATCGCTGCCCTGCAGAACCTGCAAACCAGCCTTTCAAAGGGCAGGACGGCTCCAAGCGTTAGCAGGCAAAGCATCTGCACACTGAGCCCCCTAGACCTCGCTGACTCCTGCTTCTGACCAGGGAGAGCAGGTAATCAGACCCGGGTCCTCTCAGCTCCCCCAGCCTGCTTCCAGTCCTCCGCAGGCCTCAAAGCTACCCTGAAGGGAAAGAAGAAATCAAGAAAGAACAGCGCAGTGGGAGGAGCTGAGGACCCCGAGGCACCGACGGTCTGATAAAATTGCCCAAAGGGGCAGATCACAATCAATTACACCTAACCTCTAACTAAACCCTTTTAAATTTCCCAAATAAAAATCTGCTTATTTGTTCCTCAAGTGAGCCCTTAACCCTTGGGCTCACCACCTCTCTAACTGCTTTGGAGACTGATAACTGGTGAGAAGAGGAGGAGCCAGTACTTATATACCAGTGACATCACAACAGAGAAGTTTCTCAGTCTCCAAAGCTGCTAGATGAGGTTGACAACCCAAGGATTCCGGGACTAGACTGGAGGGACGCTCAGGAACTACATAATTAAAAACATGTACTCATAATACCAATAAAAAGAATAAAACAATAAAAATAATAAATGACTACAGCAAAATCAGAATGAGAAAACATGTAAATAAATAAAGAGACATTAAACCATTGCATAAGTGGTAAAAAATATAAATAAATCTATTGCCCAATGAGAGACGGAAGATATACTTAAGAAGGCACCTAGCGTCACGTTTTAGTCTTGAAAAAGACTTCAACGAACCATTGATCTATACTAGAATGTAAAGCATACAAAATAAATTGCATTAAAATGAGCTACCCAGAATAGATTTATTTATATTTTTTTACCACTTATGCAATGGCTTAATGTCTTATCTATTTATTTATTTACATGTTTTTCTCATTCTGGTTTTGCTGCCCCCGGCAAACAAGAACGATCTCCCAAACAATGCTCGCTGTCGTTTCATCTGCACTATCTCACTCACCTTCGCCTCAGCATTGGAGGCCCTTTGCGCTCTTTACACTCCTCCCCCATAGGCAGCCGCAACTGAACTTGGCAGCCCACAGAGCAGCTGTGGGAGCTTCGCCACCAAGGCAGTTCCAACCAAAAGGGGGAAATTAGTGATTAAGAAGCAGAACACACCCCAACTAAACGGCGTCTTGCAGTGCTTCCCCCACCTCCTCTATGGGACCTTGCCGACTAAACGGCTCGGGTACTCATAGGGCAGCTCCAACCAACCAGCGCTCACCAACAGAGGGAAGCTGAGCTAACCTATTTTTTTTATTTTTCTTTTTAATGTTGCCTCTCCTGGCCAGCCCATACTGCACAAGTCTTGTCCCATATGCTGGAGACTGAGAAATACTGCCATCTATTAGGGTCCGCCTCTCTTATGAGGTGACATCACAGAAGTTAGTTGTTCAGTCTCCATCTGCTGGAGGGGGGACAAAACCCAGGAATTTGGGTGGGACTGGAAGGACGCTATGGAAAGATATTTTATCCTTGCTTTTGAACCACCCCCATCCAAGTGCATGCTGGAATATGTATTTCTTAAAGGAGAACCCTGGCATCATTCCTAGCACTTACCAGAAAGAGAGCAAGCTGCCTTTTCCCTTCTGGAGTCATATCTTCCCCTGTGAAAGAAAAAAATAAGACAGAGGAAAGTTTAACTGTCCTGTCCAGGCTGTGGTACCGTGTACTGGGTAAAGGGGACCTTCTGCCAGTCTTGGATAGGATTTTTTATTTTTTTAATTTTAAGAATTTAGTTCACACCTTTTCAGTATTCTTTAGGGTGGCGTTACATTTAGGTAAAAAGGTGAAATTCTTATCATCTGAAAATTTGCTTTCCTGGAATCCTGCTAGACCAGTCCAGGCAAGTGGGTTGTGTACCCCTGCCATTAGACGACGGAGATGGAGAGAAAACTAGAGGTTTTCAGTGACATCATCACCGGTACTAGACGTGGTGCGGCTAGGGGCATCCTTCAGTATTTGGTTGTCACTAAAACCCAGTGGGGTGGCTCTAGAGAAACTCCCTTGAACAAGTGAGATGGCAGAAGCCACCACCACAGGTCAGTTCTGGTAGCAGGGGGAATCGGTAGCAGAACAGTGTAGTCTTCAGACACCGGAGACCATCGGGCAAGCAAGGCTCGTTGCAGTCCGCGCATATGTGCTCGGGCCCACGGCACCACTTCTATGGTGGCCGCCATGGACCCCAGCACCTGGAGGCAGTCCCACGCACGCGGACAGGGCCGAGACAGAAAGGTGCGAATCTGGACCGACAGCTTGCGGAATCATTCTTGAGTCAGGAACACCTTGCCCCGAGCGGTATCAAAGCGAGCTCCGAGGAACTCCAGGCATTGAGTAGGTTGCAAGGAGCTTTTGGCTTGACTGACAATCCAGCTGAGGCTCTCCAAGAAAGACACTACCTGGCTTACTGTTCGGCAGGTGTCGGAGAACGAATCCGCTCGCATAAGCCAATTGTCCAGGTATGGATGTACTCTGATTCCTTGCTTGCGCAAGGCCGCCGCCGCCACCACCACCATGACCTTAGAAAAGGTGCGTGGTGCTGTGGCTAGGCCGAATGGCATGGCACAAAATTGGAAATGACTTCCCATAATGGCAAAGCGCAGGTAGCGCTGATGGTCGGCGCGAATAGGAATGTGGAAATATGCCTCTGCTAGATCCAGTGAAGCCAGGAACTTCCCCTTGCGGACCGCTTGGATAACTGATCGTAAGGTTTCCATGCGGAAGCGAGGAATGCGGAGAGACCGGTTGACGCCCTTGAGATCGAGGATCGGCCGGAAGGAACCGTCCTTCTTGGGAACCACGAAATAGATGGAATAGCGGTCTGTCCCACGCTCAGCGGAAGGGATGGTACAAATTGCTCGCAGGAGAAGGCAGCGTTGGAGCGTGGCGAGGATGATTTCTCGCTTTTGAGGCGCTCCTGCCGGCAAGACAAGAAAGGCTTCCCGAATGGGCCAACAAGTCTCGAGGGCGTAACCTTGAGTGACCACTTAAAGGACCCAATGATCTGACGTGATGAGCACCCACTGCCGAGAAAAAAAAGAGACACGGCCACCAACCGGGGGCGGTATCTCGGGTGGGCGACATGTCCCGTCAGCGAGATGGGCGCATGGCTTCTGAGAACTTGTTTGAGGCAGAGTAGGAGTCATTGTTCTTTTGGGCTCCCCGAAAGGACTGCGTCCTCTGGCCAAACTGGTTGGAAGAGGTAGAAGGCGCTGGCCGATTTGAGCGATAGCGGCGATTATCTCAGAATCGAGATGTCCGCCGAAAAGTAGATGTATAAGGACGGGATGATCAGCGAGCGGAGGACTTTGGTTTGTCCTCCGAGAGACGTTGGGGCTTCACTTCCCCAAGATCCTTAACCAACTTGTCCAGATCATCCCCAAAGAGTAGCCTACCCTTAAAGGGCAGCTTAGACAGCCATGTTTGGAGGTGACATCTGCAGACCACTGGCGTAGCCAGAGCCATTGTCGGGCCACAGTGACCGATGCTATAGAATGAGCCAAGAGCCTGAGCAAATCATAAAAGGCATCGGCTAAGTAAGCCGTGACAGACTCGAGGCAAACCAGGGCCGGGTCTTCTGGCAAACTTTGAAGCCCACGCAGCAAGGCCCGAGCTCCGAGACCACCAGACAGTGGCTTGGAGCGCTAACGTCGAGGCGGAAAAGGCAGTCTTGAGAAGATTCTCAACTTTCCTATCTTGTTGGTCTCGCAGAGCTGCACCTCCCTCTACCGGGATGTTTGTATGCTTGGTGACACCAGTCACCAGCGCATCCACCTTGGGATAGGCGAGCCATTTATCGCGATCTGAGGGAGACCAAAGATAAAACTTGCCAAGACGGCGTGCCGTGCGCAAGGCTGCATCTGGCGCCTCCCATTCTTGTGATACCATCTGTTGCAGCTCTGCTGGAAAAGGAAAAGCTTTTGCGGGCTTTCGGATACCCTGTAAGATGGGATCCGATTGAGGTTGACTCTCTTGAGGTGCAAGAGTATCCGACAGGCATAAGGCTTCCCCGATGTAGGCAATGAGCGCCGGTAACGCGTCCTTGTGGAAAAGACGGAGATCTTTGTCATCTCCCTGGCTGTCAGCCGAGACAACTGAGGGGGAGTATTCCCCATCCTCACGATCCGAATCCCCTGAAGATATATCGTCTTCTGGTCCAACTTGAGATGCCTCCGAACCCCACCAGATGTCCTTGGGGGCCCAGGTATTAGATTTAGAAAGCAACTCACCAAGGGAGCGCTTGCGGGAAGGCAAGTGTGCGCTAGCCATGCTGGAAGGCAAAACTTGTGTTGTTGCTCCGGACGTAGAAGGCTCCAAGTGCCAGAGGGACCACGCCTGCTTAAAAAGTGATAAAAACTGAGCATCGGAGGATGGCAGAGGCTCTTCTCCCGCTAGAAATGCTGCATTAGTAGTCTGCAGAAGCAACAGGGGAGGTTCAGTAAGCCCCTCCGCTGCATGAGTTTAGTGCGGACTGGCAGCTGCAACTGACAAGGCAGGAGTAGCCAATGCAGCTGAAGACTTGCCTGTGTGGGCAGAACAGGTCCCACAGAGCCTATCCTTGAGCTCTTTAGCTTTTTTGCTGCAACTGATGCAGCGTTGAGAGGAGGATGGCATTGTGAAGATATCCGCAAAGAAAAAACGGCAGCCCAAGATGGCCGACGCAGCCAGCCATGAGGAAGGAAAAAACAAAATGGCCGCCGTTAAAAAAGCCCACAAAAACAGCGCGTTGAAAAAACGTGGCGTGAAAGAATCCGCCGAAAAACAGCAGCGATCTGGAGGCAGACCAGCGAAATATGGGTGGGAGAAGTGCCCCAGAGCCAGAGGCAGCCGCGCTTGAAGACAAGCCTGTTGAGACCCGGCGATTGCGACTATTGTGCAATCGAGGCAAAAACGGCAGTGTGGCAATGGGGCGCCGCTATGGCATATTTTGCTTATAAAAATGTCCCCCCCGATGGTCGGAACACTCTCCTTATGCCCTTGGTCCTCCAGAGCCAAGAATCCAGTGGCTCAAAAAATTGCCCCAAGCACGATCGCAACGATAGGTGGAGGGGGGGGAAGGGGGAAGGAGCACAGTCAGCAAGCTTAAGTACTCACTGTTTGCAAGTCGAGCAGGGGAGCCACAAAAAAGCACAAAGCTGGAGAGCTGGTGAGGGCAACCCCATGCGTCTGGCAGATCAGGCCCTCCTGGCCTGGAGCCAGTGAAGAGATCCCCGGGGGGGGGGGGGGGGGGGGTAGGAGCTCAATTGATTCCACAACCAGGAGCTCCTACAGCTGAGGATCAGTGAGGCTGGGCAATGCAGGGGAACACCTCTTGTGAGCTCTGCAACTTCCAGGCAATAAGGCGGAAGGAGTGAAACTAACAATCAAGCAAGAATTAGAAGAGCACCATCATCTGCTGAGACAGAGAAAATACTGAGGGTGACCCTTAGGGGTAGACCTATATGAGCACCGGATCCTGGCCAATCAGCTTCTGGTGCAGTTTTTTCTCTGTCTCCAACATCTGCTGGCAGGGGGGCATAACCCGATTGTCTGGACTGGTCTAGCAGGATGAATTGGAATAGGTAGTTCCCTGTCCCCAGAGGGTTTACAATCTAAGTTTGCTCCCGAAGCAATGGAAGGTTAAGTGATTTGCCCAAGGTCAGAAAGGGCATCAGTGGGATCTGAACCTGGCTTCACTGGCTCCAGCCCATTGCTATGACCATTAGGCTAGTCATGCGCACTGACCATGTGCGTGTGTAAAGAAGACCCGTGATCTGCTTGTGCCTGATCCTATGTCTATGTTAGCTTAAAGGATACCTGCTTTCTACAGGGACTGCGCTTTATTCTATCAAAATGTGAAATGTGGGGAAACGGAAATGAAAAGACTTTAAAAAATTAAAGAAATCCTGTATGCAGTGTGATAGAGACCAGACTTGGACACACTTACCGACGCTGCAGGGAAAAGCTCCGGAATGTTCAGCTTTATAGGACTGCAGGACAGACAGACACCAATCATCGTCCACTTCATACTGGCTATATACAGAAGCTGCAAGGGGTAAAGGAGAGAGAGAGAGGGTGAAGGGGATTTGGATCAGGAAGCAGAGGTCGCAGGAGGAGTCTGCTTACCACAATCTTGTTTACTACTCACAAGCAGGGAAAGGGTTAACTCATTCCCCAGTGCAATGCACTCCAGCTCTCAAATTCAGAAATGGCTGGAGGTCAAAAGACTGAATCAAAGAAGATCCCGAGATACTGTTTCTGAGGTAGATAATTGCAAGTCAACACGAGTCGTCCAAGTCACACAGAACTGAGAGTTGAAGCACAGCCGGAAGCGGACTGGACTGGAGGGATGATTAGGAAATCAGATTTCAAAAAATACAGAGGATCTCCAAGGGGGGAAAAAAGGAAACTGTAAAGCGCAGTACTTGGCATGGAAGGACAGACTGGAAAGGCCATAAGGTCTTTATCTGCCATCTGTAAATGTCTGTGCCTATAATTTAGGCGTGCCTTACACCACTTACACTAGTATTTTAGCTGCCTACTTTCCAGCTTCAAATAGATGCCCCGCTTATAAAATTACCCTCCTTGGGGGTCATTCAACATTAACCAGTTCACTGATCAATGGAATTGACAGTATAAAGAAGGGCTTCGCACTAATCTTCCTTGATATATCAGCAGCGTTTGACGCCGTAGACCACCTGCAGCTTCTCACCCGGCTACATGAGAAGGGAATCCGAGATCAAGCATGGGACTGGTGTAAATCCTACCTCGAAGGCAGATGTCAACAAGTCCGGATTCAAAGCACCACCTCCGAACCTTTCCAACAGCACCAAGGTGTACCCCAAGGTTCCTCCCTCTCCGCGTTGCTCTTTAACATCTATATGCAACCAATCTGTGACATCGCCCGTTCATTTGGCATATCGTGTCTTATGTATGCCGATGATGTCCTGCTATTCACACCCATTGCCATCAATTGTCCCGACTATACAGTGCTAGTTGACTGCTTCAACACAATAACTGACTGGCTACTCACTCAGAACCTCCGGATAAACTTCAAGAAAACGGAAGTACTAATGATCACAAGGAATAAAGCCTTCTCTCCGCCACCAACACTCAAAGTCAGAGACGCGGAACTTCCAATCAAATCCAACATACGATATCTCGGGGTAATTCTTGATCAACAACTCAACTTCAAGGAACATATCAAACGCACTGTCAAGACCATCTATTTCAAGATAAAAACCCTACGGCATCTTAGGCCCATGATGGAATCCGCGGATTTCCGCACCATCTTCCAGGCACTAGTC
Organism: Ichthyophis bannanicus; assembly: GCA_033557465.1. NCBI lineage: Eukaryota > Metazoa > Chordata > Amphibia > Gymnophiona > Ichthyophiidae > Ichthyophis > Ichthyophis bannanicus. The sequence continues at coordinate 68,143,748 of CM066051.1, read as the reverse complement.
ACACCGCACTTCGACTATGCCAACATAGTTCTACATGGCCTTCCAAAGAGCTCCCTCAAACCATTACAGCTAGCCATGAATGCGGCAGCCCGTGTGCTCTACGGAACCTCAAGGGTCGACCACATCTCCCCCATTCTAAAGGAACTACACTGGCTTCCCATAAGCAGTAGAATCCTGTACAAAACCCTCCTCATTACACCTTCAAGGCCTTCAACATGATAGCTCCCCCATCCATTTCCGACCTCATAACGCATTCTCCAGACAACAGATCCAGGAGATCCCAGGCTGCCAACATGCTACTTATACCAATTGAATCCACAAAACTCAACCAGATCACCACCAATAGGGCTTTCAGGAACTATGCCCCCGTATGCTGGAACAAAACTCCCCCCACACATTAGAGCTATTAGAGACCTTATTCAATTTAGAAAAGCCCTCAAACACCACCTTTTTCTCTTACATTATACCCATCCTGATACCCCATTACCTCCCACACACCCCCACTATATCATACAGCCGCTACATGACGTAAAACAACACTGTAATCATACCTAATATGTAACACAACCGATTTGTACATAGTTTCCTAAGTTTGCTATAAACTTGAATGTAAATAGTTCCCCAAGTTCTCCTCCATGTTAACTCCCCGTTTTATGTAAACGACGGCCAATGTATCTGGTCAAGTGTTCTATTGTTTTGATGTAAACCGCGCTGATGACAAATAGCGCGATATATGAGAAATGTTAAATTCAGTAGAGCGAATAGCAGGGATGGATGTCCGGATGCACACATAAACACATCTTGTATACTCTCAGTATAGGTGCACATGGGGTGCAGTACAGGTAGGGCCTCAAATGTATGCCCATAAATTACAGAATACTATAATGTGTATTTCTACAAATCTAGGTGAGAGTGGTTACTCACCTGTAACAGGTGTTCTCCAGGAGCAGCAGGAATCAGTCCTCACTTATGGGTGACATCGACGTCGATGGAGCCCCCGTGCGGAGCATTTCCCCAGCTTTCTAAGAAAGCCGTTGGGAATACTGCACACATGCGCGGTCCCCTTCCCGCCTAAAGGTGCCATCTTGCTCAGTCAAATGACATAGCTAAAAATGTAAAAATGAACTATATATAACTGCAACTCCCAGGGGAGGAGGGAGGGTTGTGAGGACTGATTCCTGCTGCTCCTGGAGAACACCTGTTACAGGTGAGAAACCACTCTTTCTCCAGGACCAAGCAGGAAGTCAGTCCTCACTTATGGGACTCCCCAGTTTCAGGCTACCGGGGACCCAGAGCTGAAAAATGAGCTCCCTCTAGCCACAGCATCAGAGAAAAGGATTTCACTGAAAACATACCACCACCGGTAGCCCAACCAGAGGGCTGGAGGGCAGGATTTGCCTAAACCTCGAAGAGATTCCGGAGCACTGCCTGACCGAAAGCACTGTCCCTACGGGACTCCCTCTCCAGGCAGTAATGGGCCGCAAAAGTCTGGCTTGAGGACCAAGTTGCAGCCCTGCAGATATCTGCCAACGGTACAGAGCGGAGATGAGCTGCTGAGGCAGCCATTGCCCTGACACGGTGGGCCGTGACCCGACCCTGCAAGGGAAGGTCAGCTGCCCTGTAAGCCCAGGTGATACAGTCAGCCACCCAGATGGACAAGGTACGCTTGGAGACAGGCAACCCCAAGTTATTGGGGTCAAAAGATACGAAGAGCTGAGTAGCCCTCCTATGCCCCTGCTTACGCTCAAGGTAGAAGGATAAGGCCCTCCTACAGTCCAAGGTATGCAGGACTGTCTCAGCCTAGCTGGCATGGGGCCTAGGGAAGAACGTTGGAAGAACCACCTCCTGGTTGAGATGGAAAGAGGAGACAACTTTTGAGTGGAACTTAGGATGAATCCTAAGGACTACCCTATTCCTACAGAAGCGAGTGTAAGGCCTGTCACAGACCAGGGCTTGAAGCTCACTCACTCGCCTGGCCGTGGTAAGGGCCACAAGGAATAGAGTCTTCCAAGAAAGGAAGCGGAGAGGACATGTAGCCATCGGCTCAAAAGGTGGGCGAGTCAGTTGGTGCAAGACCACATTCAATTCCCACTCAGGGGCAGGTGGACGGAGAGGAGGCTTAAGGAATAGCAAGCCCCTGAGAAACCTGGACACCAAGGGGTGAACCGACAAAGAGTGCCCCTCCACCAGTGAGTGGTGAACTGCTAGAGCAGAGAGGTGGACCCGAACAGAATTGGAATTAAGGCCCTGATTGGACAAATGCAGTAGGTACTGAAGAACTACAGGCACAGTGCAGGCAAAAGGATCTTCCTGTCGCTGCTGACACCACAAGGAGAACCTTCTCCACTTCAGGGCATATGTTTTCCTGGTGGATTGCTTCCTAGAGGCCAAGACCACCTCTTCCACTTCCTGAGGCAGGCCCCAGGGAGCCAATACTACCCTTGCAGCCTCCATGCCATCAAATTGAGAGATTTGAGATTGGGGTGTAGAAGGGAACCCTGATCTTGAGAGAGAAGATCTGGTTGCAACCCCAGAGGTAGTGGTGTGTCCACTGCCAGTTGAAGCAGAAGTGGGAACCAGGGCTGCCTCGGCCACCTGGGAGCTACCAGAAGTACCGAGGCCTTGTCCCTTAGAATCTTGAACAAGGTTCGGGCCACCAGAGGTTTGGGAGGAAACGCATATAGGAGGCCCTGGGACCAAGAAATCGGGAAGGCATCGGCTGCTAACCTCAGGGGATGCGGTTGCCTGGAACAGAACCTGGGCAGTTGCCGGTTTAGGGGACTGGCAAAGAGATCTATGGATGGCAGTCCCCATTTCAGGAAAATTTGCTGAACCACTGCCGGGTGCAGTTGCCACTCGTGGGGCTGCAGAACCCTGCTTAGCCTGTCTGCCAAGAAGTTCTCTTGGCCTGGGAGATAGACAGCCTGGAGAAACATGTTGTGCTTGAGAGCAAAAGAGCAAAGGGCCTGCACCTCTCGACACAGAAGCCTGGACCCCGTGCCTCCCTGTTTGTTCACACAGAACATGGCCACCTGATTGTCCGTCCGTACCAGAACAGACTGGTGAGCCAAGGTGTGAGAGAAGGTTTTGAGGGCTAAACGAATAGCCTGGAGTTCCAGAAGGTTGATCTGTTGAGTGGCCTCCCATGGAGACCACAGGCCCTGGGTGCACCTGTTCAAACAAACAATGTGCACCCTAGCCCTGCAAGGAGGCATCGGTTGTTAACTCCACCGTGGGAACAGGCACCTGAAAAGGCACCCCTGTAGTAAGTTGGGGGGGGGGGTGTAGCCACCACAGTAGGGAGTTCAGGAATGGTTTGGACACCCGTACTTTGTCTGTGAGGCTGCCTGTGGCTTGACTCCACTGAGCTCAGAGATACCACTGTGCAGGCCTCATGTGGAGGCGGGCATTGGGGATCACATGCACTGTCGATGCCATGTGGCCCAGGAGCCTTAGACAGAGTCTGGCGGATACCCGTGGCCTGCTCAGAAACTGGTTTGCCAAGTCTATGAGCCTTTGAGCCCGGTCCTTTGGCAGATAAGCCTTTGCTTGCAGTGTGTCCAACCTCGCCCCTATGAACTCTAGGTTCTGGGAGGGGAGCAAAGTGGACTTTGCAAAGTTTATGACGAATCCTAGGTGTTGAAGAAGAGAGACAATTCTGAGGGTGGCTTGCCTGGCCTCCTGGGAAGTCCGACCCCTGATGAGCCAGTCGTCCAGGTAGGGGAAGACAAAAACACCTTGATTCCTCAAGTAGGCCGCAACCACTGCAAGGCACTTTGTAAAGACCCTTGGGGCGGAGGTTAGGCCAAAGGGCAGTACTCTAAACTGGTAATGGTTTCCTCCCACAATGAACCTGAGGTACTTTCTGTGGTCTGGATGAATGAGGATGTGAGTGTACGCATCCTTTAGATCTAAGGAGCATAGCCAATCTCCCTGCTGGAGGTAGGGCAGAAGTGTTCCAAGAGTAAGCATCTTGAACCTTTCTTTCTCCAGAAACTTGTTGAGATTCCTGAGGTCGAGAATAGGCCTGAGGCCCCCGGTTCTCTTTGGTACAAGAAAGTACCTGGAGTAGAACCTGTGACCTTGCAGGTGGGGAGGTACAAGCTCCACCGCCTGGTCCAGCAGCAGACCCTGAAGTTCCTGAAGGAGGAGGTCTGTGTGGAGAGGAGGCCTGGTAGGCTCTCCTGGGAAGTAGGTAGGAGGCAACTGCTGGAAATGGAGCATATAGCCCTTGTGGACTATGCTTAATACCCAAGCATCCCTTGTAATAGGTGACCACCTGTGGGCAAACAGGACTAGACAACCTCCTGTGCAGAGAGGGGGCAGCAGAGGTGGAAAAGCTATGCTGTGGGAGTCAAAAACCCCCTCCCTGCTGGGTAGAAGCAGGAGCCGGAGGCTTGGGGGTCTTCTGCCTACGGGGCCCATGTCCCTGCCCCTTGGCCTGCTGACCCTGCTGGGGAGGCCTGGTACTGAGGGAAAGGTTTGTAGGCAGCCGCCTTCCTGGGGTAAAAGAAGGACCTTCTTACCCGAGCCCTTCTTCTTCTGAGAAGGGGCAGATGTTTTTCTGGACAGTCTTGTCCTAGTGAGGTACTCGGTTTTAAGCTCAGCAGCCTTCTCAGCCATGGGCTTGCCAAAAAGGTTTTCACCTCGGCAGGGACATCGACCAACTTGTCCTGCACCCATGGCTCGAGGTCCGATGACTGCAACCATGCCTGGTGCCGGGCCCCGATGCCGGCTGCCACAACAAAGGCCGAAGCCTCAAAGCAATCGTAGGCTGCTCGGGACATGAACTTTGAGCATTCCCGGATTCCCGAGGACAAGGTCTTGAACCTCTGCAAAGGTTCCCCGGAGAGGCCAGCAGAGAACCCGGCAAGTTCCTTCGCCAGGTCTCGTAAGTACATGCCCATGTACACCTGGTAAGACTGGACACGGCAAGCAAGCATTGAGCCCTCGAAGCACTTTCTGCCGAAAGCATCCAGGTTCCGGGCCTCCCTACCAGGAGGCACCGCAGAGTGCATCTTCTGGCTTTTCAGACGATGCATGGCCGATTCCACCACCATGGAATGGTGCGGCAGCCGCGCCTTCTGGAAACCAGGGCTCTTACAGAGTCAATAGATGGAATCGACCCGTTTGCTCAAAACCGGCGCCGAGGCGGTTGCCTCCCACATCCGGAAGAGGAGCCATTCCAGCATCGGAGGAACAGGCACAGTAAAGGACTCCTTCGGAGGAGAGTCATACTGGAGGGCCTCAAGCTCTTCGGCTCGAGGCTCCTCCTCGGGGTCCGCGGGAATCACCAAAGCCTTGGCCATATCCCTGACGAACTCCGAGAACATGGTGTCCTCCGGAGGGGACTTACTCCGGGGCTCAGACTGCGATGAGTCCGACGGGACGCAGCGAGTCTGAAAAGTATCGGGGGACTCCTCGTCCTCCGTCTCCCACGCAGACTCATCCGAAGAGGAGTCGGGGGGCTCCAACCGCGTGGGCCTCGGCGGGAGGTCGGTTCCGAGCGGGAGGTCGAGGGTGACTGTGACCGAGGACGACCTCGAACCTTCATGGTCTTGAGTATCGGCTCGGTCTCCGGGGTCGACTTAGACGTCGATGTCTCGGTGGTCGGGGCAGATGCACCAGCAAGGCTGGCCATCAGTACCCGCTGCTGATCCATGAAGGCAGACAATCTGCACGCCAAGGCTGTCAGCCTGAGTCCAAGCTCAGGAGACTCAGCAGCCACCGACTCGGGCCCCGGCGGTGCTGGGTCCGACATCGGCTCCCTGGGAGGAGAGTCCACGAGGACAACAGGACTTACGTGTCCGGCGGGCTCCGTCTCCACACGAGGCATTTTGGACAGCTTCTCCTGCTCCAAAGGCCCGGGACGGCGGTCGGGGATCCGCGACCTGGCCCTCGAGGAACCAGGGACCTCCTCAGACGCCGCCCTCACGAGCTGTTTCTTCCTCTTACGTTCCCGGTCAGAGGACCCCCTGTCCGAGGAACCCCGGCGATGCTCGGGATCAGACTCCCGAGACGTCGAGGCCTCAGACGAAGTCCGGGTCCGGCCGGAGGCAGTCAGAAAAAATCCGTTCTTTCTGATGCTGGCGCCTTCGTAGTGCCTTGGTGGACATTTTGCCACATGGGACACAGACCTTAGGATCATGATCCGGTCCGAGGCAACGAAGGCAGCAGTCGTGTGTGTCGGTGAGAGACATCAGTTTCTTGCACCGATCACACTTTTCGAAACCACTGGAAGCCATCGGGGAAAAAAGGGCCCCCGTGAGGTCAAAGGACCGGCCTTCCAGGGAAAAAACAAAAAGGGCGCGAACGCCAGCCACAAAGGGCAAAAACCGAAAAATCGAAGACGGGCTCGATACCGGTGTACCGAACCCGGCGGGAAGGGGAACCAGCGTCGAACCAGAGAAAAAACACGATGAAATCGCAAGAAAAAACGTCAATTTTCCCGGGTGACACGGACAGACGTCCGGTGGGCTCCACGGAAAAAGAAAGACTGAGCAAGATGGCACCTTTAGGCAGGAAGGGGACCGCGCATGCGTGCAGTATTCCCAAAGGCTTTCTTAGAAAGCTGGGGAAATGCTCCGCACGGGGGCTCCATCGACATCAATGTCACCCATAAGTGAGCACTGACTTCCTGCTTGGTCCTGGAGAACAGGCAGATACACCAACTCTAGATTTGGTGTATGTGGTTGTGCCTAGATTTGCCATGCCTATCTCATCACTTACGCCCTTATTCTATAAAGCACGCCCATACTTCACTTTAAAAAGACCCACATATGTGCATGGGAACGCGCATTCACTGGGTGAAAGTTTATAGAATTTACCCTCACAGCAACAATATTCAGTTGCTAGCTGTATAGCTCAGCTGTTTAAATTTAAGCCAGAAAAAAGTCAGGCCTAAATTAAACTACTTAGATATATCTACAGCAGATAAATACAGCTGCTCTATATATAGCTGCCAACAGTCTGTGGTCACCAACGTGTGTTATTTTTAATGACAGCAGCTGGCACTCAAAAATCTCACTGGCTGCAGCAGGTGAATTTTAGCCCGGTTGTGTTTTGATATAAAAACATATGAGAGAGAAAATATTGTAAGTATTTGTTTTTGAAATTGGTTTTGACTGTGGATGTTTTGAGTTCAAGAGTTGCTTCTCGTTGCAATCTGGTATGTGAGATGTGTATGTGAGGAAATTATTTGTGTGTGTTGGGTAAGCGTAGTTACTCACCTATAACAGGTGCTCTCCAGGGACAAGAGGAATCAGTCCTCACATATGGGTGACATCGGCGCCCGCGCAGAAGCATCAGCTAAGACGGCAAAAATTAAAATACGGTACAGATGCAATTCCAAGGGGAGGAGGGAGGGTTACGAGGACCGATTCCTGCTGTCCCCGGAGAACATCCGTTACTGGTAACTACGCTTTCTCCAAAAAATGAGCAGGATGTCAGTCCTGACATATGAGACTCCCCAGCTATAGGCTACCGAGAACCTGTAAAAAAATGCCATGGGGACCTTCAAAGGGTAAGCCATGAGCTGCAGCATTTGAGTCCCAACTGAGAGACTCTCGAAAAACCCAAGTGTCCGGTGGGGCATCAGCACTCTGGTAGCCTGAACACAGAAGGGTCGGAGGGCAGGAATTGTCTAAACTCTGAAGAGATTACGGAATACGGCCTGGCCGAAGGCGCTGTCCCGTCGTGACTCCCTCTCCAGGCAGTAGTGAGTTGCAAAGGTATGGACCAAAGACCAAGTGGCGGCCAGACAGATTTCCATCACAGGTACAGAATGCAAATTTGCCACAGAGGAGACCATGGCTCTGATGCGGTGCGCTGTGACCCGCTGGTCCAGTGAGATCCCAGCCTGCTCATAGGCGAGGGCAATGCAGCCCGCTACCCAAGTGGACAGAGTTTGCTTAGTCACTGGGAGCCCCAGTCGACTGGAGCCATAGGATACGAAAAGCTGAGGTGCTTTGTGGTGGCCCTGAATCCGTTGCCAATAGGACAGGGCCCTTTTATAATCCAAAATATGGAGGACAGTCTATGCCTTGCCGGCGTGAGCCCTCAGAAAGAAGTGGAGAGCACCACCTCCTGATTGAGGTGGAAAGGGCACACCATCTACAGCAGAAACCTGGGGTGTGTGCGGAGCACCACCCTGTTCTTGTAGGTCCTCGTGAAGGGAGGCTCTGCCATCAGAGCCTGGAGCTCGCTGACGTGAATGCTACGAGAAAAACGACCTTCCAGGAGAGGTACCGCAAGTGGCAGTTAGCCAAAGACTCAAAATGATGGCTTAGTAAGCTGCGAGAGCACCACGTTGAGATCCCACTCTGCCACTGGTGGGCGGATGGGGAGTTTGGATAGCATGAGGCCTCGCAGGAACTGAGATACGAAGGGCTAGGCTGAAAGGGGCTTGCCCTCAACGGAATGTTGGTGCGCTGCAATAGTGCTCAGGTGCACTCTGACTGAGTTGGACTTTAGCCCCCCTCCCCCCCCCGCGACAGGTGGAGTAGGTATTAGAGTACCATCTGCACCGAGCAAGAGAACGGGTTCGCCTGCCTCTTGGTGCACCAGATCAAGAACCGGTGCCAATTAAAAGGCATACGCCTTCCTCGTAGAGGTCTTGCAGGAGGCCAGAAGGACCTCCTTCATGTCCCGTGGAAGGTTGAAGGGGCTAGAGCTATCCTTTCAGAAGCCAAGCTGCGAGCTCCAGCAGGTTGATCTGTAGCTGGAATTCCATCTGGGACTAGCTGCCTTGTAATGCTGAGGTCCTCGCAATAAGCTCCCCAGCCCAGCAAGGAGATGACTATGTTAAGGACCCTCTGGGGGATGGGTGCCTGGAAGGGCAACCCATCCTTAAGGTGGCGGGGAATCTGCCACCAGTCGAGGGAGTCTGCCAGCTGGCGGGTCACTCTATCCTATCCCGAAGCCTGCCTGTAGCTTGTGTCCACTGAGAACACAGGCACCACTGGGCCGCCCTCATGTGCAGGCAGACATATGGGGTCACATGGACCGTGCAGGCCACGTGGCTCAGCAGGTGGAGGAGAAGATGGGCGGGTAGCGACTGGCGGTGCTGTACCTCTGCGGCTAGCCCCCTGAGGTGTTCTGCCCTCGCCTGGGGAAAGAAGGCCTTGGCCTGGAGAGTGTCTAGCTGAGCCACTATGATCTCTAGATACTGAGACGGGACGAGGTGTTACTAGGGTAGTTATGACAAAACCCAGGTGCTGAAGGGCTTGGATGGTGCGCCCGGTGGCGTGGTGCACATCTGCAGCCATGCCTCCCCTTATGAGTTAGTTGTCCAGGTAAGGAAAGACGAAGGCCCCTTGGAGACGAAGGTGGGCTGCGACCACCACATGGCACTTGGTGAAGACCTTTGGTGATGAAGCCAGCTTGAAGGGTAACACCCTATAGTGGTAGTGACCTCCTCCCACCACAAAGCAGAAGTATTTTGGGTGGCTGGGATGGATTAGGACATGCATATAAGCATCCTTCACTTTTAAGGAGCATAGCCAGTCTTTCTGCTGGAGGTATGGTGGCAGTGTTCCAAGGGAGAGCATCTTGAACTTCTTCCTCACCAGGGATCTGTTCAGGTCCTGCAGAACTAGGATAGGCCTGAGGCCCCGTATGCTTGGGAACGAGGAGGTATCTGGAGTAGAAGTCCTTGCTCCAGAGATGTTCGGGCACTGGTTCTACCGCCTTGTCCTCGAGGAGACCTGCGAGCTCAGTGAGGAGCATAGTTTGGTGAAGGAGAGGCCTTATGGGCTCTCTTGGAAGGTATGAGGGCGGTGCAGTACTCCGGAATCTGTGGTGACAGATGCCCCCTCTGGTCCTGTTGGGGGACCTCCTGGGGGAGAGGAGGTCGTGCCCAAGAAGTCAAAAGCTCCCTCCAGGCAAAGCCGGGGCCAGCGTCTGGGACTTGGGAGTCTTCTGTTTGTGGGGACCGAGTCTTTGCCCCTTGTGCTGTAGGCCCTGCTGCGGGGCTAAGAAGCTTTGGAACTGTGAAGCATTGCCGAAACCCTGTTTCTTTCCTGGGGCCTTCTTTTAGGGCTGCGTCAAGGTTTTTTTTTTTTTTTTTAATTATTATTATTTTATATTTCTAAGTCATTCACAATAACAAAATAGGTAATATAACATACATCAACAAACAATAAGTGGAGTGAGTGGAGGAGTAGCCTAATGGTTAAGAACACTGGCTTGGGAATCCAGAGACCAGGGTTTGATTCCCACTAGCATTCCTTATGGCCTTGGGCAAGTCACTTGGGCAAGTCCATTGCCTCAGAAAAATCCAAGTTATCAATATCTCTGTTTAATGTACATTACCAAGTTTAAGTTTGTAAACCGCTTTGATTGAAATGACAAAGAGGTATATAAAACCTGTTAAATAAATAAATTTAAAAAAAGAAATATACAACAGAAAAAAAGAAAATTTGCCTACTCATCCGCCCATAATAAAGGGGGCAAGAACCAGGAAAAAGAAAAATAAGGAAATACATTATAAGACAGAGAGAGAGCCAAGAAAAACCACACACTATGGAGCTCCCCATTAGGTCCAAGAGATCCCTCCTTAGAAATAATAAGCTCTAAGAGCTGCTTTGGGTCGGTAAAGTAATAATTTTGCCCCCGAGACTAACATAACAAAGAAAGAAATTTCAAGAGCCAGATCCCATGAAGCGAGAGGATCCTAGACCGTGAGGCCAAGAACTTGTGGTTTCTTAGGTTTCCTTGGTGCCCATTGCTTGGATCAGTGAGCTGGTGAAGAAAAATCTTGTTGAGATCTTGGGGTGGGCAGCGGACAATCTTCCATTGGTGGCTCAGGCGTTTCATGTGCCTTTTCCAGCGTTGGCTCTGGTAGCCCTAGCCGCCCTCAACAGCTGGACTTGACCGGATTTCTGGAAGGCTCTCTGGAACTGGTAACATCTCATAATACTCTGCTGGTCACTTTCATGTTAGAGCAGGACAAAGTTTCTGTTTTATGTCTGTATTTTAGGCATATACAAGAGCAGTTTATGGGTTTGGTTGTTCGTATATTTCCTGATGTTTCCAAACAGACTTAGGCCCTGCAAAATGAGTTATTCCTCCGAAGCTGAATCTGCAAAACTTCCACCTTCCTCCAAAGCCCAAAACTTTCCTTAACTTGGGCTTCCTTAAAGGCAACAAACTCCGCCACTTGCCCTTTCAGTTGTTTAAGTCTGCCCTCATGCTGGGCCACTTCATTCTTCTGAGCAGAAACCAGTTCTGTAACAGAAGCCACCTTCAAAGAAAGTTGTGTCAAACTTAAATGGAAAGACTCATCCAAGGACTTAACTGAGTTCCACAGCAGCTCCATGGTGATTACGGGCTCCTTCTCTGAAGACACTCCAAAACTGCTCCCCAAATGATCATCCGGGAAGACACCCACTCCACAAACTAAAGCCTTGCACTCGGGAAAGGACTGAGCAAGGGGGCGGCCTGGCACACCTCCCTCTACCGGCAAAGTAATTCCAGCAGTCAAAGGAACCGATCCCCCCCCCCCCAGGAGCATTTCTGGGTTGCCAGAGAAATGCCCTTCCTTCGGGGCTCAAGAAGCCCCCTTCATGCTTTGCTACAAAGGAAAACTTCCAGAGCAGTCCAAGGCAGCAAGCTTTCCTCTCACCAACCAGACTCTCAGAGCGTCAAGGGTAAGCTGACAACTTCCTCCCACAGCTGCTCCAGTCGGACAGTGCGGCTGCTTGCCCTTACGCTTCGGCATAGGTCGCTCACCGAAGACAGCATTAGGCCTCCGGAACACAGCTCTTTCAAGGCGCCATCTTGCCTCCCCAAGGTCTTTTTAGAGTCTGGTCCTGGTCAGGAACTGTGTCTCTATTTCTGCAGCATTGTCTGTCATGGGTTTCCCGAAGAGATTCTCTCCGATACAGGGGAACATCGATGATTTTGTCCTGAACCCATTGCTTGAGGCGAGATGACTGCAGCCATGCCTGGTGTCGGGCCCCGATGCCTGCAGCCGCTACTCTAGCGGAGGACTCTAAGCCATCATATGCTGCTCAGGATAAAAGCTTCAAGCACTCCTTGACTGCTGAGGACCAGAGACTTGAACCACTGGAGGGGTTCCCTGTCAAGGCCTTCTGAGAAACCAGCAAGCTCCCTCGCCAGGTCTTTCAGGTACATGCTGATGTACAATTGCTAGGACTGGACTCGACGTGTAAGTATCGAGCCCTGGAAGGCCTTTCAGCTGAGGACATTGAGGGTGCGGGCCTCCCTGCCAGGGAGCACCGAGGAATGTGGGTCTTTTGGCTCTTCAGTCTGAGCATGGCAGACTCAATGACCATCAAGTTGTGGGGAAGTTGGGGTTTCAGAAACCCTGGGCTTTGGCGGACTCTACATGAAATTTATTTGCCGGCTTACAATTGGCACAGATGCCAGTGTCTCCTACCTACGGAAAAGGAGGTGTTTGAGGATCAGAGGAACGGGTACCTTGAGGGCCTTTTTTGGAGGGCCTCATACTGGAAGATCTCCAGTTCCTCCATGCAAGGGTCTTCCTCCACTTTGGCTTCAAAGGCAAATACCTTAGTCATGTCCCGCACAAAGTCGAGGAAGGTGACGCCCTCAGGTGGCGGCTGGCACCAGGACAGTGGGGGAGATGGGTCCAAGGGCACATCTCGGTGCCTCAGAGTGTCCGGGGACGCCTCGTCTTTGGTCTCCCACTCAGACTCAAAGTCCAAAGATGAATCAGAGACCCCGTGGCTTCAGCAGTTGAGGCTCGAGCCCGAAAACTCGCAACCTCCAGAGGATCTGCAGTCCGAGCCACATGTACTCAGAGAGGACCTGAGTCCCGAAGAATGGGATTGGGACCTTGTCCGATGCCGATGGCTCTCTCGAGGCTGGTGGCACTCGAGGATTGGCTTGATGTCTGGGTAAGCCCTCGATGTCGAGGGTCCTGTCGTCAGGGCAGATGAACCGGATATGAACACTCGCTGCTGGGCTATGAGGGCAGAGATATTGTGCTCCAAGGCTGCCATCCTGGACCCCATCCCAGTTGGCTCTGCAGCCTTCGACATGGGCAATGAAGGTTTCGGGCTTGGCGTCGGCTCCATCGAGGGGGAATCCTCAATGAGGATGCCCTTGAGTGTCTGAGACCGGTCACCGGCTGCTGACGACTCCTTCAGGAGCAGCTTATATGGCCGCTCCTGCTCCGACTCCTCAGACTCACGCCAGGGACTGTGGGGCCTGGAAAGGGATTTTCCCGCCTTCCTGGACCCATCCGAGGGTTTTGACTTTTTACGTTCTGGCTCTGGAGATTTGTTCTTGGAGGAACCGAAGCTGCGGGACTCTGAGACAGGCCGGGGCGCTGAAGTACCGGAGGGGGCCCAGAAGCGCGGTGTCACTGGAGACTCCAGGGACTTGTGGAAGAACTTTTCCTGCTGCAGCTGATGGCTCTTGATGGCCTCTGGGGTCATGGCCCTGCAGAATTCACAGTCATGTGGGTCAGAGAGGGACATCATCTTACTGCACCGGTCACATTTCTTGAAGCCACTGAAGGCTATTGGGAAAAAGGGGCCTCTGCTGCCGGGCACGGGTCAAAGGCCTGTGGCCCAAAAAGGGCACGAAGCACCGGTCAAGGAAGACAAAGAAAAACAGGGAACAAATCCAAGGAGTGATGCAGAGGCGAGCTGGCTCGGGGGCAAGAAAGGAATCAGTGCGCGTACCAGATAAAACAAGACAAAGAGAGAGAATTTTTCCCGGGGGAAACTGGACAGACGTTTGGAGGGCTCCATGGAAAAAAGGAGACTTTGACAAGATAGCACCCTTGAGTGGGAATAGGACCACGCATGTGTGGTGCATCTCCCAACGGCTTTCTTTGAGACAGTTCCATGTGGGCTCCAAAACATAGTACAGTATCTCTCCTTTTGCAAGTTAGTATTTGGTTTATTCCCCATAGTTCTCCATCATATGGGGTACGTGGATATACAGGATCTCATATGTAGGCTAACATCCAGCTCCACCTCTATGCCTTATACCCAAACGAGTGAGATTACCGCTCGAACACCTGGCCCTCTAGGTGCCCGTGGCCTTGTTGGGTGGTATCATGCCACCACTTAACCCAGCTGGTTTCTGGGAAGTTGCAGCCTACTAATACCAACTCCCCAAGGTATATTGGGCCTGCGGTATTTAGTCAGATTTCCTTTATCTACCCTAACTTCCATCCTTATCTGTCCCCTTGCCTCTGCTCTCAGGGAAATGAAGGGTGGGTTGTTTGCATTGCTACGACCTTCCAACCCTATTCCTACCACTCTCATAAAATACGATAGCAGAAAAGGACTAACAGGGCCCTTCAGGCCTGCCCCCCTCCCAGGCAATGCCAGACTCCAGCCACTCTCCAGTGAGGACAAGGTGCTGTTGAAAACCCCCTCCCCCAATGACCTTTAAAAAAAGTACCACTCACCTTCCTGCACAGGGTTGGCTGCCCCCAGCCATTCCCACACTACCCCCACTGTCTCTTCCGTCATGATTTTGGGGTACCTAGGGAGAGGGTGAAGAGAGAGGAAGAGTGTACAGTAAACAGCAATGAAACAAGGCAAAAAAGGCGAGTTCTGTTATTTTCTACCACTGCATATTATAACAATTTCAGACTCTCTTAACAACTTCTAGTGGCTTGTGAATTCAGAGGAAAGATTTTACTTTCAAAGATTTAGTTTGTGAGCTGGGAATCCTCCTGGCTCCAGCAGAAGGTTTGTTGGCGGAAACCTGCTCCATAAGGAGAAATTTCACTTACCATTAGTTTCCTTACCTGCTAGACCAGTCCATAGAAGTGGGCTATGTCCCCCTGCCGGCAGATGTTGGAGACAGAAAGTACCAAAGGCCTCAGGTGCCCTGGTACATGTAGCTGTAACCCTAGGGGGTCGCCTTCAGTATTCCCTTGACAAAGCAGAGGAATGGGCCCAGAGGCCGGTGGGCACAGGCCACCCCTGCAAAATGTATGCAGACTCAATAGCACACTTAATCCAACGGGAAGTGGTGGCTTTCGATGCCACCAGACCCTGGTGGGGTCCTGCATAAAGGACAAAGAGCCGGGTAGTCTTACGGAGTGCCTGCGTCAACCGTAGATAACGGCGCAAGATCCTGCGGATATACACAGCCTGGAGGCCAGCATCGGCGCCGACACACAACTCCTTAATGAAAGGAGGGAAGAGAAATGGTCTGACAAGACCTTGGTAGAAAGGAGGGGAACGCTCGGAGGGAGACCCCTTCACTTGAAAAGATAAGGCAAGATCTCAACAAGATAATGCTTGTAGCTTGGACACTCTCCTGATCGAGATGATCACTACCAAGAAAGACGCTTTAAAGGACAGGTCGCAGAGAGTAATGTCCTTAAGGGGCTCAAAGGGCCGTCACATGAAGCTATGAAGCACCAGCGAGAGATCCCAGCAAGGAACTACTGGGCGCAGTAGAGGGAGCACATGCCCTTCAGAGATCGGTTGACATCTACACGGGAGACCATGGAGCGCCCTGCAATAGGCCTGCGAAAATATGTAAGGGCTGCCACCTGAACATGCAAGGAGCTAAAATGCTAAACCCTTATCGAAACCATCTTGTAAAATTGCCAGGACCTCCGGAATGGATGCGCGCCAAGGCAAGACATTGCCCCAAGGGCACCAAGATTCAAAATGGAGCCAAACTCTGGCATATGTCAGGGAGGTGGAGGGATGACAGCCTTCAGAAGGATGTGGACTACACTGTGGAAGTAGCCCTTCCGCACTAGGCATTGCCTTTCAAGAGCCAAGCTGTAAACGAGTAAGGAGCTGAATCGTCCATCAGCACGGCACCTTGGCATAGGAGACCCCTGCACATCCCGAACAGAAGAAGAGATGCTGCAAGGAGGTGCATCAGGTTGGCGTACCAGGGACAGTGAGGCCAGTTGGGTGCCATGAGAATCATTGACTCAGGATGAGCTTTGATGCGGTGGAGAGCCCGGCTGATCATCACCCAGGGAGGGAAGAGATAGAGAAGCTTCTTTGTCAGCCAAGGCTGGACCAGCGCATCCAGTCTGCTGGAACCGTGTTCTCGTCAGCAAACGAAGAAGGCTTTTGGTTTGCTGCTATGGCCATAAGGTAGAGTGTGGGCTGACCCAACCAACTTACAATGCTATGAAACGCCCAGGAGGCAAGTTCCCATTCACTGGGGTCCAGCATGAGACGACTGAGAAAGTCCGTCTGGACGCTTTCCAACTCTGCTATGTGCTGGGCGGACAAAGCTTGTAAGTTGGCCTCCACCCAAGGGAGGAGAAGCGCCATCACTTTGGCTACTCCACAACACTTAGTGTCCCCTTGATGGTTGAGGTAAGCCACTGTTGTGTTGTCGCAGAGAACACGAATCTCCTGACCTTGAAGCAGTGGCAGGAACTGAAGAAAGTCAAGACGGACTCCTCGAGTTTCAAGGCGACTGATGGGCCACTTTGTTTCTAGAGGACTCCAGGTGCTTTGTGCCATCTGATTGTAGCAATGAGCTCCGCAGTCGGACAGGCTGGCGTCAATCATGAAGAGGAGGAGTAGCCTAGTGGTTGGGGCAAGGTACTTCGGGCCGGAAGGTTGGGGGTTCAAATCCCACTAGAGGACAGCAACCTTGGGCCGGAAGGACTGGGGTTTCTAGTCCCACAGGTGCTCCTTGTGGTCTTGGGCAAGCCACTTAACCCTCCATAGCCCATGTTCCCTGTAAAATAGTTCTCTGTGTGTTGTGCTTTCCTGTCTAATCAATGTGTTTATACCTCAAAAATTTCCTGTCATGATTTGACAATTTCCAATCTGTAATCAAAAAAACCGCTGCTGATCGCTGGAAGTAGCGGTATACAAAATGTATACTAAATAAATAAATAAAATAAATATGGGGTGTCCAATCGCATCCTTCAAAATAGGTGTGTCAGAGAAAGCCACCATTGAAGAGTGCAGCAAAGTGCTCGAGGTAGCGGTAGGCGAATGCCGAAATCTTAAGATATGGGAGACCAACGGGCAAGAAGATTGTTGTAGTGGTCTTATGTGGGCTCATGCCCATGGCACCACCTCAAATGTGCCCACCATGGCCCCCAGAACCTGGAGATAATCCCAGGCCTGGGATCAAACCTGCATTAGAAATAGGCGAAGTTGGATTGAAAATTCTGAAAGCAGTCGACAGTCAGAAAGACTTTCCTCAGTTGGGTATCGAATCGAGCGCCAAGGGATTCGAGGGAATGAGAAGAGGCGAAAAACACTCTTGACATGATTGTCTACGCAGCCTAGTCTCTTGAGAAAGCTGACGAAGCATGAAACCGCTTCGAAACCTTCCATGTGAGTCTTTGCCTGAATAAGCCAGTCATCCAGATATGGATGGACACAAATCCCGTTTTCGGAAGGTGGCAGCAACCACAACCATAACCTTTGAGAAGGTGTGAGGTACCGTGGCAAGGGCAAACGACAGAGCACGGAAATAGTAATGTCCATACATAACGGTGAAGCGGAGGAAGCCCTGTAGATCCTCGTGAATGGGAATGTGGAAGTAAGCTTCGGCAAGGTCAAGAGAGGCCAGAACTCCCCTGTCCTCACCACTTGAATGACAGAGTGGACAGTCTCCATCTGAAAATGTGGAACATGAAGGGAGCGATTGACACCCTTGAGATTGAGAATAGGCCAAAAGGAGCCATCCTTCTTTGGAATGAAGAAATAGATGGAGTAATGCCCTGTGCCTCTTTCCAACTGGGAACCAGAACAATGGCTTGGAGAGGTCTTGGACGCGCTTTCTTGTAAGGAAATCCTTAGCCATAAGGACAGCTGAGCCAGGCGTGCTTAGGCTAGGGGCCGACTTTCAGAGATCCCATGCTTGCCAGAAGAGCCTCAAGAAACTATCAGAGCCGTGTTCAGACACCTCTGATGGCTGAGAGACCTGCTGCGGGAACAGAAGAGGGAGAGGCCTCCACCTGGCGCAAGGAGGAGGCAGCATCCTTTTCAGGCCCCGACGAAGGAGATGGCTCCATAGCGACATTCCCCTGCGCAGCAATGGCGGTGTTGGGGGCATCCTGTGCCATCTGAGACGACTGTCCAGAGTCCTCCAGGCATGCGGTGCAAAGGCGGTCCACCAAATACCGGCATTTGCGATCGCATGCAATACAGTGCAGCAAGGAAATGGGCATAGCCACCAGGAAGGTAAAACCCCCCACCAAAAGCAGGCAGATTGAGTAGGTTCTGCGTGCTCTGCCTTCGGGGCCTCTTTGTGCTGGGGGTGCCGATTAATGCCTGAAGTTGTTCAGAGTTGGTGTTTTGCAGGCTTTGTAAATGATGGCGAGGACTTTGGTGTTTAATTCTTGAAGCAAATGGTGGTAGCCAGTGGAGCAACTTCAGTAAAGGTGTGATGTGGTTGCGTCTGGAGATTGCAAAAACGGTGCGTGCGACGGTGTTTTGGGCAAACTGTAGTGGAAGGATGGTGGTTTTGGAGAGGCCCTGGTATATGGAGTTGTAGTAGTCAAAGATGGGAGTAATGGAGGCCTGGCATACTGCACGGCAGTGGAGAGGCGGGGGCATAGGTTCCGCAGTATTTTGAGCTTGAAGTAGACTGTCCTGGTGGTGTTCTGGATGTGGATCTGGAAGGTTAGCTGCTGGTCCAGCATGATACCAAGGTATTTGACTTGGGTTTAGACTTGGAGGTCGGTGTTGTTGAATTTGGTGGGGGGGGGGGGGGTGGAGGTGGGGTCCTTTGTGATATGGAGAATTTCCATCTTGCTGAAGTTGACTGTCAGGTTGTAGAATTGAAGCAGGCTGTGAGTTTCGAGTAGTCGGGGGTAGTTTTGGAGAATTGGAGTATAGATCATTATATAGTCAGTCAGTGTAGATTTGATAGCTGACGTTTTACTTCTGGATGGTTGAGCATAAGGGCCGCACATAAATGTTGAAGAATAGAGACGAGAGTGCGGATCCTTGAGGGGGCAGGGTGTAAGGGGCTGAGGGGGCAAGGTGTAAGGGGCTGATATGCCATGTCCAATTTTTATTCATTGAGTGCGTTGAGAGCGGTATGAGTGAATCCATTTGAGAATGAATCCATTTGAATTGGCCTTGCACTCTGATGCTGTGGAGCTGGTTAAGCAGTGTTCGGTGAGATACTGTGTCAAACACTGCAGGGATGTCAAAAATGTATTTGTTTATTTATAACAAATTTCTATACCGCATTTTCCAGGAGATCAAATGCGGTTTACAGTAAATAAAGCTTTGAATTATACAGAACGGTACGTATTCAATTGCATCGAACAGGGAACTATTTTTAAAAAATAGCAGTATGAAGCTGCTGGAGATTTCGTCCGTTCTGATGAGAGATGATAGTAGGGAGGTCAGCAAGGTTTCAGCACTATGTTCAGGGTGAAATCTGTGCTGGCATTTGTCAAGGGGTGTGTGTTGGTCGATGTGTTCGTGAAGCTGGATCTGGACTGCCTTTTCTATAACATCTCCTGGAGACAGAGAAAATACCGAAGGCGATCCCTAGAGCTACAGCTACATGTACCATGGCATGCTCTCTGAAGCCTTTGGTACTTTCTCTGTCTCCATCATCTGCTGGCAGGGGGACGTAACCGACTCGTATGGACTGGTCTAACAGGATGAGTTGGAAAGGAAGAGATTCCAACTGCTCACTAATTCATTGAAGAAGATCTACCCCACCAACCCTGAGTCAAACCTTCATCTGTGAGTCTAACAGCACTTGTTAACCTTCTGCAGAACGAGAATGCAATGGAGAAAACTAAACTACAGACTGTGCATCTGCGGCTAATTCCATACTGTTGTGAAGAAGCAATGAACGCTTTCCCAAGCATCGGATCTGGTCACCAACATTTCCTCCGCTGGAGAATTATACTCTTATCCCCTGCCCATTGCTTATTTGTCAAAAGATATGGGGAAAGAGAAAGATCTCAATATGTATACTTGGGAAGAAAGACAGGAGAGGGGAGATATGATATGATGTAGGTATTACAGCGTTTAAATACCTCCGTGGCGGACTTCCGGTGTGGTAATGAGCTGAGCAGACGTGTGGTGGTCAGCTCCAGGCTTTTTCCCCGAACAACGGCATAATTATCAAGCAGTAGTGGGTAAATAACCTTGCTCCCACTGTGTCTCAGTGAAGAGTGACCGCGAGAGCCAACAAGTGATTTCCCGAGTGTTGGGAGAGCTGGATGGCTGCTAAAACACCGAGGGAGAAGCCCCGAGCCCCAGAGGCAAAGATGGCGGACGGGGCACCACGGAGCCCAGCCTCGGATAGTAACTCACCGATGGTGGCAGAGGTCAGTGCTGCAGTAGTACGAGCACTTGATGCACGCTTCAACGAGCTGACGGAGCAAATACAAAGTGTAAACCATAATATCTCAGAGTTTACTGGCCGTATGGAGCAAGCAGAGACCAGAATTTCTGACCTGGAAGACACCCAGCAGTCCCTGGCAGCGCGAGTACAGGCGTTGGAGTCCAAAGTTAAACAACAGGCCGATAAGATGGATGACCTAGAGAACCGCGGGCGACGCAAGAATCTCCGTTTCGTGGGGATTGCAGAAAGCGTGACTGATAGTGCCCTACGCGGTTTCCTGCTTAAATGGATTGAGGATAATCTGAGTGGCAAGGTGACTGGCCCTATTAAACTGGAACGAGTGCATCGCTTGGGCCCAAAGCGCGACCAGGACCGCCGGCCACGTGCCGTCATAGCTCGCTTCCTTGACTTTAGCCAAAAAGAAGAGGTACTACGAGCTGCTCGTGCCCGTCGGAGGCCAGCGGATGGCGCAGACCACATCCTGATCTTTCAGGATTATTCTCAGTTGGTCAGTCAACAGCGAAGGGCATTCACAGCGATCTGCGCCCAACTGGTGAATCAGGGAATGCGCTTTTCTTTATTGTACCCGGCAAAACTACGCGTGGAACATCAAGGCCGGACTCAACTGCTGCTGACGCCCACAGAGGCTCAGGCATTTCTGGGCCGATTGTCTGCAACCTCAGACCCTGCTTCCTGAGGGTGGTGGCTCTCCTTAACAGTGACAGTGTGGTGCTGCGGATTGGACTATCTGACGACAGCGCGGGGCTTGGTGAGGGGCCCGGCGCGGCCCGAATTTCTTTGTTGTGTTGGGACTCTCTTCTCCTACTTTGTTTTATTTTGTTTATAATCGTAGTAGGTGGCCTAGTGGCGAACCTTTGGAGGCTGCCTGTATGTTTATGAGCTAATTAAGTGGGGGGAGGAAATATGCTCTTTGCCTCTTTGCATTTCTACTATGAATGTATCTCTTACATATGGCGGAGGGCCAGTGTATCAGTAGTCAAAGTATCGGCCTCGAGGACGTGTTCTCAGTAGCCCCCCCCCCACCCCCCCTGGGCCTTCCCTGTGGCTTCTACACATTGTGCTGGTAGGCGTGGAAGCCTTGGGAACATCAACATACATTCGCAGCAGCGAATGGCCTTTTTTATTTTTACCTTCCTATTCTCATAGTTGTTAGAGTGCTTTATCTCGCAACTAGACATGGGAAGCCGCAGTAAGTAGGACCCTTGGCGGGACTTATAGCCTGATCCACTCTAAAGAAATTATTGGCTACCCAGGAAGGACTATCTGTATGTCTTTTCCCTTTTTTTTTTTTTTGGGCACTAGGTACACCTGGGACTTGGCTGCAGTATGTCCCTGCGATACTTTGGTCCACCATTTGCTCTCACACTCCTTGCTCAGAGGCAACATACCCGGTACTGGATGACCACTTATAATAAGCCAACCTGAGCTGTCACCTATGGCGGACCGCTTGGTTGCCCCCCTTTGGGGCACCTAAGGCTGTGTCAGTATGTGCTCACCGGTGTGTCTTGCCAAAGAGCTGGGGGGAGTAGAAGCGTCCTCATTTACGATGACCGGAAACACCCTAATTAATTGGGTTGGATAACTGCCCCAGGTTCCTCAGTTCGTGAGGGGAAAAGTGCTGTTAGGTTTATCGGGGATTTTAGTTCCGGGCCTCGCGAGGGGCCCACTTTGTTCTTGTGCTTGGGTGACTGGTCCAACGGATCTCTTCAAGGGCCGGGGAGTAGATGTGTGTTTTTTTTTTTAAGATGAATGGTGTATGGCTGCGGGTGTGTGAACGTGAGGGCTGGGCTCGGAGGAGTAATTGGTGGGGGGGCCTATTACTTAGGGTGGGGGCAGGAGGGCTCGGGGGGTAATGACTGAGGGAGAATTTCCATGAATAGTAGCATCAAGGTGTGATGGGTGGGGATTCAGAAATGAGGGGACGGCCTGAAATACCACAAGGGGAGGTTAGTCTATGTTTAGACTAGGTGGAGCGGATAGCGGTTGGAATGGGGGGGGGATCAGAGGGGGGAGGGTGGGGAGAGTTAGGGGAGAACCGTCGCAGTCTGCAGTCCCTACCTATGTTTGGTCATCTTCTAGGCGTATTTGGAGAGGGGGGCCCTGGGCTGGGGGGGGTTTCCTCTACCTATAGGTGGCTTATGTGGATATTCGCGCCTTTAGTGGATCTTTGAAAGTGAAGACACACTGAAGGTTTTTTCTTGGAATGTTTGTGGCTTAGGTAATCCCATCAAGAGATATAAAATATTGAAAGCATTGGCCAGGCATCGCTGTGATATTGCGCTACTCCAGGAAACTCATCAGACGGCGGAGGAACATGCCAAGCTCCGTAGAGATTGGGTGGGTCAGGTTTGGGGGGTCACCCGCCGTGGGTAAGAAGGGAGGGGTGGTCATATTGGTTCATAAACGAGTGCGCTTTACGCTGTTGCGGCGGGTCGTGGACCCACAGGGAAGATACTTGTTGTTACATGGCTTGCTGGAAGACCGGGAGATCATTTTAGGTGACTTATATGGCCCCGATACGCGTGATCCGGATTTTTTTAGTCGGTTCGCGGCTAGGGTCGAACTCCCTGATGTGCCACTCCTCCTAGGTGGGGACTTCAATGGGGTCCTTGATGTGGATCTGGATACCTCGTCCGGCAGCGGCGCTCGGGAACGGTGGTCCCTCGCTCGGACGTTGCAGAGCTTTCGGACCCGGTTGGGGCTGGTAGACCCCTGGAGATTGTTACATCCCCTAGAAAAGGATTTCACTCATTCGTCTCGAGCGCATGGTACCAGCGCGCGTATTGATTATCTCTTGCTCTCAGCGAGCCAGTTCGCGGGTGTGGGGGACGCTCAGATCGGTCCGCTTGAGATTTCGGATCACGCTCTGATTTGGTTGGAGCTGCAGTGGGGGGGAGGGGCGGGTTTCACGCGTATATGGCGCTTTCCAATTGAATACTATAAGGATACCCAATTTCAGCAATTCTTGCGCCAACGTTGGCAGGAATTCGAGGAGAACCACCAGGCTCATAGGGGGGATCCAGAGTTGGTGTGGGAAACGGCCAAGGTGGTCCTGCGGGGCGAGATAATCAGTTATGTAGCCCGAAAGCGGAGATTGTTGGCAGAACATATAATCCGCCTGGAGAAACAAGTCATGCGTGCCCGCCGGCTTAGTGGGAACTCCCCCACGCTTTCTAATAGGAAGCGGTTGTGGGAGCTACAGGTTGCTTTGAATGAACTGTTGCACCAGCGGGCTAAGAAGTCTTTAATGTATTATAAGTATAAGCTACATTGCTTTGGTGATAAACCTGGGACCCTGTTGGGTAGGTGCTTGAAGGGACCGCGTAGCGGACGGTTGGTGGCCGCTCTCCGAGACGAGCAAGGTAGACTCCAGAATAAAAAGGAGGCGATAAGTGGGGTGTTTCGGAATTTTTTCAAACAGCTGTACACAGCAGAGGAGTCGTCACCCTCTAGGATGGAAAATTATCTGCAGGGTGTGGACTTGCCGCAGGTCACGATGGAGCAGAGTGCTCTCTTGGGACAGCCCATAACACTACGGGAGGTACAACAGGTGGTCTCATCTGCTAGTTATTATAAAGCTCCTGGGCCCGATGGATATGGGGCGGAATTTTATAAAATCCTTTCCGATTGGGTGGGCCCCTTGTTGGTGGAGACATATCAGAGCCGAACGGAGAGGGGAGCCATGAAATGGGGGGACAACCAGGCATACATTACGCTGATCCCTAAACCGGGTAAGGACTTGTCCCAGGCGGCCTCGTATCGGCCGATCTCTCTGCTGAACTTTGACATGAAGATTCTGGCTAAAATTTTGGCTGACCGTATAGCAGTTGTGCTGGGGGACTTAGTGCACGAGTCACAGGTGGGTTTCATTAGGGGCCGTTATGCGGTTCGCAACTTGCGTCGAATATTAGCATCATTGGAGTGGGTACATGCGAGACAATTGCAGTCCTTGCTGGTGAGCTTTGACGCCGAAAAGGCGTTCGATAGGGTGAGTTGGCAGTATCTTCACTATTTGCTACCGCGATATGGTTTGGGTCCTTCCTTTTGTAGGATGGGGCGGAGTCTATATGTAAACCCGACAGCCCGGGTGTTCTGTAACGGGGTCCTTTCAGATCCATTCTCTTTGTATAGAGATACTCGGCAGGGCTGCCCCTTGTCTCCTTTGCTGTTTGTTCTCACTTTGGACCCCCTCATTCGCAGAATCGAATCTGACAGGCAGATCTGTGGGGTGGACATCGGTTCACACGGTTTTAAGATTTCGGTGTTTGCAAATGATATGTTGGTGCACCTGCTGTCCCCTCGAGATTCTTTGTCACGGCTGATGACTGAGTTTGCAGAATATGGTAGGTTTGCGGGCCTGCGTATCAATTTTGAAAAATCAGAGCCTTTAGACGTGCGCGGCCAACTGCGGGGTGGGTGGAGCGGGTCCTTCCCTTTGAGGTGGGCGGACAAGTCTTTTGTTTATCTTGGCATTGTCCTGACCAGTCTCCCCAGGGAGTTGTATCGTACGAATTTGGAAAGAGTCCTATCCGGAGTACGAACCCAATTACGGGCCTGGAACCCGCTACCATTGTCCCTTTTGGGAAGGGTAGCCGCGGTAAAGATGGTGATCCTGCCTTGTATCCTATATTGGTTGCAGACGTTGCCCATTTGGTTGCTGCGCCGAGATTTACGTCGTTTGGAAAGGGAAATACAGGGATTTTTGTGGCGGGGGGCCAGAGCTCGCATACCGCTGAATCGTATGATTGGGTCCTGGCGTAGTGGCGGTATAGGTCTCCCCGATTTGTGGTTATATGCTTTGGCCTGTCAGGCGCGCCATGTGGGCGATTGGTTGGGGGGAATGGATATTTATACACCTAGAGAGCTGGAGATGGCTGTAGTGGCCCCCGTCACTATTGGGGATCTTGCACTTAGAGAGTGGTTTCTTGCCTAGTGGAATTCAACAGCAAGTTTTGATGCACGCGGCGCGGCGTACATGGCGGTAGTTGAATGGTTATTGGAAGCGGGACTGGCGGATCTCGAGTTGGCTGCCGTTGCGTGGCAATGTGCATTTTACTCCAGGCTCTGAAACTCGGGTATTTCAGTCATGGGGAGTACAGGGATTGCGGAATGTAGGCCATGTTGTGGATCTCTTGGGTAAATGCAAAACTTTCTTGGAGTTGTGTGAGGAGTATGGGCTCTCCTCTCGTCAATACTTTGCCTATTTGCAACTGGCCCATTATGTGGCTTCGTTGCCCCGAGGGAAGCTTACTGCAGATCGTTTCGCGCACATTCTGGAATTTTTTGATATTGGGGGGGGGGTGGGGGGGGGGGAGACCCCGCCGTCGATAGCACGGTTGAAATCCAGGCTTGTGTGCTTTGGTGTGGTGCCAGACTATACCCGGGTGGAACAGGCCTGGGCCCGAGAGATGGGACGTGAAATTCCCCTTGGGACTCTTTTGGTGGCCTTGAGGCGCATCGCCACTCTGGTAGACGGGGCTCGCTGGCGGGAGGTACAATATAAAGCGTTGACCTGGGTTCATTTCTCCCCTAGGCGGGCTTTGCGTAGTCGCATTACCCAGGATGGCTCCTGCCCTAGATGCTCTGCGCCCCTAGCGGATCTTACACATATGTGGTGGTCGTGTAGTGTGGTGAACAGCGCCCTCCTGAGGCTATGGAGACGGATGAAAATCCTGAGGTTCAGCAGGATTTATGCCAATTTGATAAAGCTGGAAAGAAAGAGAGACTCTATTCCACGGAGCTGAGCAGGGAGACCAGCCCAGGGGAGGAGTCCTGCAGTCCTGATTGGGCACACCCTGTCCTTGGAAGGGGCGTGTCCAGGAGAGAACGTGGTTTTAAACCAGAGTATGGCTTTGCTAGTCAGAATGAGAGGGAGTTGGAGGAGAAGGAGAAGGAGAGGAGGATTAAGGTGAAACGGATAGAGAAGAAGCATGAGAATGATTGGAAGTCCAGAAGACAGTATGGTGATACTTGGGAACCTGGCACTAGAAGGAGACCTGCACAGATCTATTCAGAGGCAGTGAGTAGAAGTCCCAAGGAAAGTGGACCTAGCCCTGGAATAGACAACCGCTGGAAGGCACAGCCCTGGGAGAGGAAGTCTTCAAGGCAGGTACGAGAGAGAAAACAATCATTCTGGGAATTACCGTTTGGGCCAGAGAGCCACGGACATTCTCACAGCTGGAGAACATCGGAGCCATCTGAAGTAAGAGGGGCTTGGCAACAAGTAAGCGATTTGCCAAAGAGTTTCCAGACTGAAGGTAAAGCTAACTCTCCTGTATTTGAAACATTAGCAAAAGAGCCTAAGAGTTACTCTGACACAATTAGCCTTAAGCCAGAGGGAAGTTTTATAGCTGATAGCAATTCCCTATCTCACAAACAACAGGCTGAATTGCTCCTACAGGGTTTTAAAGAGTTTTTAGAGCTACAAGCTAAAAGACAGCCAGTGTTACAAGAAGCCAATAATTCCATACAGCTTGAAGAATTAGCACAAGATAGTTCTGACTTACCTGATTGTGAGAGCATGGACTGTACGGTCTGTTGTGTGGAGATACCAAGCTGAAGGAAACTGGTTTTACCGTATATGAATTGAATACTACGGAGCTGCTGTGCTGCCTGGCTAGGAAAGCTCTAATTACATGCACCTGTAATCCCCAGCACTGTGAACGTAACAGTGGCTGAAAGAGGCTGCAGTTAAAGTGACTGACCTCTTGGGGCAAAGTTGAGTAACTTGCTTAGAAGAGAAAAGCAGCAGTTCTACTTTAAGTTGACTTTATCCTGGGTTTATTCTGTTTGCATTTGAAGCACCTATTTTGTTCACATTTATTTGTCATGCGATGGAAAAATATCCTTTACTATAATAAATATACTTGCTATTAAGAAACCCCACAACTACAACTCTTTATTTCGGAGCGAAAGGAGCAGGAAACTACAATACCCAGCATTCCAGGGATACAGGTTACTCTCCTTCCTCACGAAGCATTAGACCCCGCTCCTGTCTTTAGCCCCAAGGCCGGGCAGGAGCGCCGCAGTAGGCGTATTCGCTCTTACTGGTCCCGTATCCACCATTATCTTGTGGGGTTGTTACAACAATCCTTCCCCTGGACGGGATCATTGGTACTGCTGGATCAGTTAAATCATGCTTTGCCGACAGGGAAGGGTGAGCGAATGCTGGTTCATAAGGCTTGTCTCGTGGGGAAGGGCCTGATCTTGCATAGATGGCGGGATGCCTCCCCACCCACTTTCCTGGAGTGGCGCAATAGTTTCCATCATTTAATGCTGACTGAACGGTGGAGAGCCAGGGGCCAGTTAAAGCGGTGGTCCACTTTTATGTTAGTATGGGAACCCTATATTCAGAGCCTGGGGCTGTATTGTAGGAATGAAGTGCTTAATGTGGGTCTTTAGTGGTCTTAGTGGCACGAGGTGGGGGGGGGCTGCAGGCTATGACGGAGCGGGGATGGGTGGGGGGGGTGTTCTTTTGTTGTGTAGTATCACAGAAATAAATGCAAAAATGTATTCTTTATGGAAATGTCTACTAATGCCATGTAACGATATCTAATGGTTCCCCGTGGCGGGGATAAGAGTACACCCTGCTCGGGGATTTGTTCTTTGTTGGCTGCCTTGTTGATGGCTGTTATCTTTCTTTGTGGTTAATAAATAAAATTTATAAAATAAAAAAAAATACTACCTCCGTGGCATAACTGAAAGAAAGCTCTGAAACGAGGAGGCATAAGATGAAGGTGAAAGGAGATAGACTCAGGAGTAATTTGCAGAAATATTTCTTTACGGAAAGAGTAGTAGATGCATGGAAGTGTCTCCCAGTGGAGGTAGTAGAGACAAAAACTGTATCTGGGACAAAACACATGATCTCTAAAGGAAAAGGGACTATGGAGCTTAGTGGTTCATATGGAAGGGCAGACTGGATAGGCCGTATGGTCTTTATCTGCCGTCATGTTTCTATGTTTAATCTGGACACAAACAGATTTGTTTTTCAGTATACAAATGAACCCATCTTAGACCAAGCATGCACAAATAAACTCGAGGAATATTTACTGTGTCTCAGAGACCGGAGGCGAGAACCTGGGCTCTGGAACTTCCAAGCTCTTGAAGTGACAGATCCCTTCCTCCAGGGGGAGACAGAACTCACCTATGCTGCAGAAGACGCAGAAGTAAGTTGTTCCCTCGGTTTGACAAGACATCCTCAGGGACCCTAAGAAAGAAAAGAGGAATGGGGCGAGGTCACAACGTTGGGGTGGACTGGGAATGTGTCAGTTCTGTAAATTCATATGAGCTGGCCATTAACTCAGTGCTATCTTTTTGATTTAATAGTTTTGTCCAGCCCCTTTGGATCTTCCAGCTCAATCAGAAACATGGCTGAGAACTGATACTATAAGCCTTCATTTTCTAAATAAACAGAGTTACTTACCTGTAACAGAGTTCTCCATGGACAGCAGGATAAGTCAGCCACACCTGGTGTCGTCCCCCGACGGCGCCATGACGGAAGTGCTCTATAGCTCAGAAGCTTCTGAGCATGTGTGAGGTGGTCCCACCTCCCCAGCCCGCCCCTAGCCGGTCAGTTAGTGACTAGCTATGCCCTTGCGGCTAGGTGCGGAGCGGTGCGCAGGCCACCCTCATGCAGGGGAGGCGGGTGGGATGGTGTGGCTGACTTATCCTGCTGTCCACGGAGAACTCTGTTACAGGTAAGTAACTCTGTTTTCTCCTAGGACAAGCAGGATGTGTCAGCCACACCTGGTGTCTCCCAAGCTATGATTCACGCTGAGGAGAATGAGGGAGGCATGCGTAAAATTGCAAACGTTTATTGTGGAGAAAACAGGTTTAAGAATAAAGTGCAACTCCACCATATCCATAGAGGCAAATCATAAACTGTGCAATCCAGTGAACAGTGCAACACAACAACTGTGCAAACTAGTGAATAGTGCAACACAACAACAGTGCAAGAACAAGTGCATCAACAATTTAACTAGTGCAATCACGATTCAGAGCATTAGTGTCAGTGTATCTGAGTCCTTTGGTTTAGTCTTGCACACTGCCCGCACCCACAGGAGCCGTGGCTGCAGATAGGACAGCTCGGCCAAACGAGCCGTCGGTCGCAGAGTGGATGTCGAGGCAGTAGTGTTTCTGGAAGGTGAGGTGAGAGGACCAGGTGGCGGCTTTGCATATATCGCTCACTGGAATTTCCTGTGCGCAGGCCAGAGAAGCGGCTAACGCGCGGAGCTGGTGTGCGCTCGCCCTGTTTGCTGGGAGTGCGCCCGCCTTCTGTAGACAAAATGCAATGCAGGCTGAAATCCAAAGGGATAGTGTGTGCTTGGTAACAGGTCTCCCTGGTTTGTTCGGGTCGAAGGAGACGAACAGCTGGGTCCCTTGGTGAATGGCAGATGTCCTTTCAATGTAGATGCGTAGGGCACGTACGCAATCTAGGGAGTGAAGACGTTGCTCTTCGGGGGATGAGTGTGGCGCTGGAAAGAAGGATGGTAGCTCCACTGCCTGGTTGATGTGAAAGGCGGAGGCGACCTTTGGCACAAACGTGGGGTGAGTCCGCAGGGATGCCCGGTCATGGTAGAGTTTCGTGTATGGCGGGTGTGCCACGAGAGCCTGCAACTCGCTAACCCTCCGGGCAGAGGTGATTGCGACGAGGAAAAGGGTCTTCCATGAGAGATATTTTCCTTCAGCTGTGGCCAATGGTTCGAATGGCTCCTGTGTGAGCTGTTGTAGGACGATGTTAAGGTCCCAGGAGGGTACCGGTTTCTGTACCGGGGGTTGCAGATTTCTAAGTCCTCTCATGAAACGCGTCACAATAGGAAAGGCGGCAATAGAGCCTGACGTTGTGCCATCTGTGCGCTCGTGGAGAGAGGCCACGGCCGCAAGGTGTACCTTGATAGATTGGGGCTTCAAACCCGAGCTGAAGAGGAGAGCAAGATACTGCAGGATCTTGGGTATCGGGCAAGAAGCTGGGTCGACCCCTTGGTCCCTGCACCAAATACTGAAGCGTTTCCACTTGAAGCCGTACGCCCTTCTGGTAGATGGTCTCCGGGAGGCCAGAACAATTTGTTGTACATCCGGAGAAAGGTGCGAGCCATTGAAGGTTATCCTTTCAGTCTCCAGGCTGTCAAAGCTAGCGTCTGGAGATTGGGGTGCCAGGTTAGGCCCCCGTTTTGGGTTAACAGGTCTGGTCTCAGAGGTAGTCGGATTGGAGGTTCTTGAGAGAGCTGCAGTAGCAGGGAGAACCACATCTGTCGCGGCCAATAGGGGGCGATCAGAATCACGTGCGCTTTCTCCTTGATGATACGTTGTATCGTGGTAGTCAAGAGAGGTGTTGGAGGGAAGGCGTATTCCAACTCCCATGTTCTCCACATAATGGCGAACATGTCCGAGGCCACCCTCTGCTGTGATGGGTGCTTGGAGCAGAACAGGGGACATCTGGCATTCTCTTCGGTCGCAAAGAGGTCGATCTGTGGGGTTCCCCAGCGCTGGAAGAGATTGCGTGTCACTTCCATGTGTAGCATCCACTCGTGGGGTTGAAGCTGTCTGCTGAGCCTGTCTGCCAAGGCGTTCTGATCCCCGGGAAGGTAAGTCGCCTGAAGTGCGCAGTTGTTCTTCAGCGCCAAGGCCCATGTCTCGAGGGCTTCCTTGCATAGCAATCGGGAGCCAGTGCCCCCTTGCTTGTTTATATAGAACATGGTTACCTGGTTGTCCGTCTGCACCAAGACTGCTTTCCCCACCAGGTGGGGCATGAAAGTCTGTAGGGCATATCTGACAGCCCGGAGCTCTAGAAGATTGATGTGGAGGGCTTGTTCCGCTCTGGTCCATGCTCCTTGTGTGCTGAGGTGCAGTAGGTGGGCACCCCATCCCGTGGTGGAAGCATCCGTGGTGAGGATGAGTTGATGAATGCGCGGTTGCAGACACTTGCCCACCGAGAGGTTGGCTGGTTGTGTCCACCAACGTAGGCCCTGGACAACACGGGCAGATATCGGTATGCGGGTGCTGAGTGGTTGGGAGAGTTGCTTCCAGTGCGTCCGTAGGTGCCACTGCAGGGCACGCATATATAGCCTCGCCAATGGGAGGACTGAAGTTGTCGTAGCCATGTGGCCTAGCAGGCACAGGATCTCGCGGGCTGAGGTCTGTTTCACCGCCGACATTCTTTTGGCAAGGTGAATGATGGTGTTGATCCGGAGCTCGGGTAGAAAAGCCTTGCAGGCATTGGTATCGATTATCGCCCCGATGAACTCCGTGCGTTGCACCGGTACCAATCTGGACTTTTCTTTGTTGAGAAGGAATCCCAACTTGGCCAGCAGGTGCGTAGTCTGGTGCACTGCCCTGCGGAGGTCGGGGGCAGACTTCGCCGACAGGAGCCAGTCGTCCAGGTAGGGAAAGATGGCGATTCCTTGTTTGCGGAGATGTGCAGCGGCCACTGCCACACACTTTGTGAAAACTCTGGGTGCTGGGGATAGGCCGAATGGCAGGACCCGGTACTGGTAATGACATCCCAGTGCTGTGAACCTCAGGAATTTCCTGTGTGAAGCGTGGACTGAGATGTGGGAGTACGCATCCTGAAGATCCAGCGTCGCCAGCCAGTTCCCCGCTCTGATGAGGGGAAGGATGGAGTTGAGCGAATACATTCTGAACTTTTCCTTTTTGATGAAGTTGTTCAGTTTCCTGAGGTCGAGGATGGGACGAAGGCCCCCTGACTTCTTGGGAATAAGGAAGTACCGGGAGTAGAAGCCAGTGTTGACCTCGTCCGGGGGCACCCGCTCTATCGCCCGGGCCTGGAGAAGCTGCTGTATGAGTTCCAGAAGTGGCTGTTCCAAGTGTTGAGGAGGCTGGCTGGTGGGTCGCTTGTGCTGCCGTGGAGGGGAGGAGAAGGGCAAGCAGTAGCCCGACTGGACGATCTGAAGGACCCACTTGTCCGTGGTGATCTCCTGCCAGGCAGAGAGGAATAGAGACAGGCGACCCCCAACCGGGGGATAGTCAGAAGGAAGAGGTGTCTTTCCCCGAATGGGGAGGGTTGGACTGCTTCTGTTTACGTTGTCGCGGTTGCTGTCGCTGAAAGGGCGACTTATGATAGGTCTGCTTGAATTTGGGCGCCTGCCATTGTCGGTTGGATCCATAGTATTGCTTTGAAGCGGAAAAGGGCTTGCGGAAATAGCTCCCTTTCTGTGACCAAGAGGGGCGTTCGAGTCCGTCCGCTGCCAGTGTCTTTAGGGTGGTGCAGTCCTCTTTTAGGCCCTTCACGGTGTCGGCGACTTTGTCCCCAAAAAGGGAGTCACCCGAGCAAGGTGCATCCGCAATTCGGTCATGGTTGTTGTCCGAGAGCCCCGAGGCACGAAGTCATGCCCAGCGCCGGGCAGATATAGCCGTGCCCGCTGTCCGGACAGCTGTATCAAAAGCATCAAAGGCTGTACTCATCAGGTGCTTGCTGCATTCGGCTAGTTCCTGCATGGAGCTTGAAGCAGATGTACGTGAGTCCTTGGGAAGGTCCTGTAGTCGTTTTTTAAGGTCGGCCAGGAGAGCGTCCTGGAATAGGACATGCTGGAATTGATGGGCCGCTATCTTGGCGTTGAGCATGGCCCCTTGAAACACCTTCCTCCCCACATCGTCTAGGCGCTTGGGGTCCCGACCTGGCGGGTGGTTGGTACGCGTCGACTTAGATCTCTTGAGAGCTGATGCCACCACGATAGACTGGTGTGGTAACTGCGTCTTGTTGAAACCCGGGGCCGTGTGGATGATGTATTTGCTGTCCAAGCGTCTGGAGAAAGCTTGTCCAGACGCTGGGGATTGCCAGAGTGTCAACTGCTTGTCCTTCAGTCTTCGGTGGAGGGAAGAGCCATGGCTGGCTTAGGGCCGTTGAGGTATTTCATGACCTCCGGTTCTTTCTCGTCTGATGTCACCTCCGTGGCCAGCCCCAGCTTGGAAACTACCTTGCGAAGGAATTTGGGGTATGTGAGGTCCTCAGGCACTGTTGTCGGTGGATCCTCTGTCTCATCCGTTGGGCTCTTGAAGGTGTCAGAGCCTGGACCTGAATCCTCCACATCCGAGGCTGGTCCCAGCTCCTCTGCATCGCTTCCTCCGGAGTCCAGTTGCGCTGGGGAAGGAGCTCGCTCTCTGGAAGGTGCAGGGGAAGGGGTTCGCGCTCTGGGTGAGAGCCTGGGGGATCGGGGGGAGGGTGCCCGATCCGAAAAGGTCCTTTGTGGACTGTGTGTCATGTGTTCCCGGTCCGTCCGCAGAGGGGCAGTCTGCTCTACCAGGCGAGACAGCAGGCTTAGGATTGCAGAAGAAGTGGATTCAGAAGATCTGCTGCTTCTGTGCCTCTTGCTGTGTGGAGAATGAGATCTCCTGCTCCTCTTGCGCATACTGGAGGACTCACCGTGCAAATCCCTTGCCTCTGAGGGAGATCGATGCCTGCGTTGCTTGGAAGACTTCTTCCTGCCAGTCTCGCCGCCACCGCGCTGTCTGTGGGATTCCCTGCTGTCCGCGCGGTGATCGCGGCTCTCCCGTTGGCGCTGAGGCTCAGAGCAGCCTTCTGATCCTGAGCGGTGCTGGCTGCCACCATGCCGATGAGAAGCTGCCTGTAGTTGAAGAGAGGCTGCCAGGCATTGCTGCTCCGGCACCGAAGAAGCAGAGGCTGAATTGGCGCGGTCTCCATTCATAAAGTTGTTCCGTGGCTCCCCATCAGCATGGCGAGACGTGCTAGGCAGGGGGGAGGGAGGTCTGAGTGGATCGTTGGAGGGGGCGGGACAGGAGCCGCTGCGGCCAATCCGGCGAGAGCGGGAGTGTCCAGAGGCGGGGCCACAAGGGCAGCGCCATCTTGGCCAGAGGAACCACCGCATGGCAGGGAAGCGTGGCCTGAGTTGCTGCGAACCGGAGAGGGGCTTACCGGGAAGGTAGAGGCCTCTCCGGGGCAGGAAGTTCAGCGGGAGGGTCCCGGTGAGGATTTCTGTCCTTTTTGAGCGGCGCTTTTCCAGAGGCAGCATTGGGACGCTTATGAGGACCGGAACGCTTAGCAGATTGATCAACAGACCTGGGAAGTTCATTATGCTCCGGGTCCCGGGTCGTGGAGGCTGCAGAGGAGAGCAAGTCTTGCAAGGAGTGCTCGCGGTGTTTCCTTGCCCTGGGAGACATCCGGCCGCAGCTTGCACAGTTCTCCACTTGGTGAGACGTCCCCAGACATCTGATGCAGTGTTGGTGAGTGTCCGATGTGTTCATCTTTCTGTTGCAGCACAGACACTTTTTGAAGCCTGGTTTAGGCATTGAAGATGTTAAAGAGTAGGAGAGCTAGGAAGTCCGTCTTGAGGCAAAGGCGGAAGGAAAAAAAAAACTGACCGGCTAGGGGCGGGCTAGGGAGGTGGGACCACCTCACACATGCTCAGAAGCTTCTGAGCTATAGAGCACTTCCGTCATGGCGCCGTCGGGGGACGACACCAGGTGTGGCTGACACATCCTGCTTGTCCTAGGAGAACCCACCAACCACTAGGGGTCACCACTGCACAATGACAAACTCCCTTCCAGAGAGCTATGACTGTTTCCTCTGCAGCATCTCTAGTCCCAGCTGACTCAGGGAATGCAACACCTGAGCCGAAAATCAAATGTAGGCCAGCCACTTCAATGACTGACCAACATCTGCTATAATGGAACACAGGCTGAGCTTTTCACTCAAGAGTCTCTCTGCAGTAGTGCAATGAGTATCGGGAGCCGGGATGCAAAAAATGTGATCGAAAATCAAAGTGAATATTTTATTCAAGAGCCGCATGTAGGCATTACAGCGTGTCAAGTAAAGGATGACTATGGATCTAAGCTGAAAAATAAAGGATAAGTGCAGCATGGACAGTGGGATGCAAGTGAAGAGCGAGACCATAATAGAAGATGCACACGTGTCTGAAATTCAGTTATGAACAAACAAAAACTCAGAGCTGAAAGGGACACGATGGTCTGGACAAGACTCACGTTGTGGTGATAATCTCATCCTTGGTCCTTCTAATCAGCAGCACAGGACCTTGGTATCTGGAAGGAAAACGAAGATAAAAAGTGATACGACAAGGCGTGATATGTTGTAGATAAATCATTGGCTGAGAGACGTGGGCCCCACAAGAATGGCATCTCAGGGCCAGTGCTAGCCCACAGGCTGTAGTTTGCCTTCCTTATTATGATGGAGTCAGTTATACAAACTGCTAAAAGGAACGTAAGCTCTTTATCTGATTGCTTTTATCTAGCTACATGATTGGCTAAAAAAAACCATTAAAAAAAAATCTTACTGTATAAAATTTCTGTGATAAGATTTAGACCAGCTCTTTGCGTGACTGCACTTAAGATGGACACGATTTAGCTAGTTACTACTGAACACTGTGCCAGCTGCTTGAATTAAAAACCTCGCCCTAGATAGGTTCCAATCCAGCCTCTTTTTAGTCCGGCTAAAGCCGCGTGCACAATAATTTTATGGGAACTAATTTTAACCAGATAGCTTGTGGGGGGGGGGGGGGGGGGAAGGATTTTTATCAAGTTAGAGCTACACAGAGAAAAGCTCCTTTTAATCATATATATCAGGGGCATCCAAATTCTTTCAACAATGGTCAGAATTCCACACGTGTGAAGGACACTGATCTATTTTTATAGTGCACCAAATGGAATGCAGTGTGCGTCTCCGAATCAGTGCAGACTCCTGGCGACCCTGCAGCTCCCGGGTTTCCTTGGCAGTGTGTGACTGGAAGTAAATTGCCAGGCCTTTCTTCCGAGGCAATGGAGGGTTATAAGCTCAAGGCCACAAGGAAGGCTAGCGGGACTCGAACATTGTCTCTTGGTTACCAAGCCAGTGCTCTAACCACCAGGCTACTCATGATTAAAAATCCACATATGGAGAAGTGAATGTTTCAGCCTGTTACGGTAGGATTTAAAAATCTGTGAATCTCTTCTGAGTGTGTTACTTCATAGCCACCAAACATTCTGTAAGGCTTCAAAAGTATCTGTTCCAGTTAATTGGGTAATTTTTTTTTTTTTTTTTTTGCTAAAATACCTCAAGAGGGTCGTCTGTTGAATGCCCCCGACATATATCTTTGGATTGGATGGATGGATTTTTCTGACAGAGTGTTACTACACAGATCACTGTGAAATCTATAATGTGTTATTGTGCATGATAACCTACAGATATATGTGCAAAAAAGGGCACAGTGTAGACATCCCTTCAGAACGTGCTGTAAATATAATTTTACTGTCATTAAAAAGAAGTTTGTTAGCAGCACATGATAGAGGCCCAAAATAGAAAAGTTGGGTTGTACAGGTCTTGAAGAGTAGAGTTAGCATGGTCAGGGACTCACCGGCATAGCTGTTCTGCATTATTTAGATTCAAGTACTGCCGTACTGTCCTGGTAACAAGGCCCCCTGTAGCAGGAGGGGCAGAGAGAGGCAGTTTAGAAAAATGAAGGGTACAAATAAAAAGGGGACACACATGCAGCACAAGAAAGGACAGCGACACGCACAAGGCGGGCAGAAGGGCACAACTCCCTAACCCCCAGCCTCCACATGCACAACACGTCCCAGCAATAAGTATTAGGAATAGCTTTGCCTGCGATACATCACGAGTTAAAACAAAACAAAAGCTATGATTAAATCTGAACAAGGATGTCTTACGCCAGCTCTCAGGCATGACCTTCAAAGCCAAGGGCACAAGATCATCAAAGGACGCATCCAAGACAAGCGCACTGATTTCTGGGTAGGACATTGCGGCCCAG
This sequence comes from Ichthyophis bannanicus, assembly GCA_033557465.1. Lineage (NCBI taxonomy): Eukaryota > Metazoa > Chordata > Amphibia > Gymnophiona > Ichthyophiidae > Ichthyophis > Ichthyophis bannanicus. Next base: position 68,106,723 of record CM066051.1, on the reverse strand, counting down.
GTACCTGTAATACACACATATGCTGTTAATGTAATGGAGACAGAGCCTCGGGCCATCAAACTTAACCCTCGTTAATAAGACAGCCTCTCCTTAGAAACTCAGCCCTCTCTCTTAAGCACCTCTTCTCATTCAGATACGGACTGCCTGTCAGCACAACCCCCAGCTTTTAAGCACCCTCCTCCCACCTCCAGTCCATGTTGGACAGACCTGTGAAGCCTCCAATGGACCAGGCATAGATCACTATGTCCTCGATCTGGAAGCCCAGACGGTGCATGGCGTACTGGATGACCACATCCATGGCGTTGGCCTCGTTCTGAGGATTGGGCACACCCTGGGTACAGAGAAGACAGAAACATGCTCAACACTTCTGTAGTTATATCACAGTTCCTTCCTCTTGAGGTTCTAGGATCCCCTTGCAGCTCCAGGTCATCAAGGATAGGCTGAGCCAGTCCTGGTTTTAACACCCCGGGCATGCTGGGAGTTGTAGTTTCCACTTCAACGTGCCACCTCAGATTCAGCATTCACCTGAAGGTTTCATCTTATGTTGTCACGGCTTCGAGGACAGGGCTTAGTGAAGCACAGTACTTGCTTCCTGCACAATCCAAGTCTTGGCATGTGTATTGAGAGTCTTTGTATGTACATAGGGCCCGATATTCAAAAGGGGTGCGTTAATGAAGTTAACTTTGTGCTAAGTGCCACATTGCCCTCAGAAAGGGCTCTGGGCACTTAATGCACATTAAGTTTCAATAACACTCATTAAATCCTTTAGTAAACATGCCACATTATTTTTTTAAAGTTTTAAAGAACAGTTTGTGGACAATCGTCAAACCGATTTGCCCTGATAAACTGGGCAGTGTGAGAAATGCCCTCCTTTGCCCGGAGAACAGTAAGAGCTGGTTCTACAGTATTTGCACGTTTATCTGCCTTGAAACGAAAGATATTCCAGTGGGTGTTTTTAGGTTAGGGAGTTAAATGGCATGCGTCCGTTTGATTCTGAAATGCACACGTCTTAGTTTACCCTCGTGTGGCTACACCTGCACAAACTGGAAGTATAAAGCAGCAGGATATTTTTGGTGACAGTCATTTTAAAAGGGAAATAATAGGGGTTGCAATAGAAACGCTGGCTGCATTATAAACTGGGATAGAGGCTGTCTGTGCATATTGCAAATGCCATGTTGGCCCCCCGGTGACGGCCCTCCCCCCCTCTACACTGATTACTGTCCACCCCCCCTTCCTTGTTAAACCGCTTTGACCCAGTGAAAAGTGGTATATAAATGCAGTTAAATAAATAAATAAATGAGCTATTCAAAACGGTCCCCATTACTGCTCTCACAGCTCTGAGCACGCACTCACATGTCTGAATAACTGAATCTGTGTTGCTGTATTGGATTTACAAAAATCCACGTTTCTTGTTGCTGAGGATCTTTGTTCATGACGTCTTGACAGTACAAACACTGCCTGGATTCTGGTCTCTAGCAACATAAATCAGCGTGCGGCAAATGTGGTCCCTCATTATCAGTTATCTGGCATCAGTTAATAAAGGTCCCCAAGGAGTTTCTCTGGACTGCTCACAGCAGTGCCTTGACGCACTGAGGGGAAAGCCAGGACAGATGAGGCCCGTCCCTGTTCACCTGGAGTCAGTTTCTGAGGCTAGCCCCCCTTCCTCTGCCCTCCCCAAATAAAATCCCAGAACATTAACTAGTTAAACAATACAGAAAACAGTTTCATCCAACAGAAAAAGGTGGCTTTTTTTTTGTCTGCCTGCTAAATGCTGCTGAAACAAGAGTATTACTAATAAACTGGGTTTTCCTTGGGACTCACAGTGCTGCCGGCAAAGCCAGGGTGGTTCCAGCCCAGGATGGAGTATCCAGCTGCAAGATACGAGCAAAGGTAGGGGGAGTGAGAGGGGGAGATCTTACTAACACATCTGCCTCCCCACCCAAAGCCTTTCTCCCCCTCTAACAACGAAAAGGGTGACAGTACCCTCCAGGGGAGTGGCCACACAACCGATTTCATAAAAGCCTGCATTTCCTTCACAGCATATCACCTGCAGGTAAAAGGAGAGAGGCACAAAATGTGAGATTAGAGCAATCCAGAGAGAGAGAGAGATGGCGGACAGAGTAAGCAAAGTTGCTTACCTGTAAAGTGTGTTCTCCACAGACAGCAGGGAAATGCAACCACACTGTCCCACTCCCTTATCCCATTCAGTCAAAAGCCAATAGCCATGATATGGACTAAGAGGTGAGAGTAAGCGTTACCAGCGCGAGACCACATTGATTGATGATGTCACCATTTAGGGTGCCAACATTCCCTGCTCATCGACGGCAAACAAGATATGGGGGGGGTGGGGGGGGGAGACAGTGCGTCACAGCTCACCAGCTTCTTTCCTCTCTCTGTCCGCTCTTCCCGCCGGTCCACAAACATTGTGTCGATCTCGTTCCCGTCACAGGCCACAAGCTTTGCCCGCGTCCCATTATACTGGTGGGAGACAAGGGAGAAAGACAAAGTTACAGCTGAGGTATGTGTGAGTTCACCAGAAGAGATTAAGGCTGGCCACTCCCACCCTACGGCAGGAGAGTCAATACAATGGGCAATGAAAAAGGCAAGGGGGTCATTCTGGAGGAAGACTATTGTACCACATGCAGAATGTCTGTAGGCACATCGGGCCGGGAAAAACCTGGAGTCCTTACAGTCTGTGACAGCCTTCTAATCAAGTTAATAGTTGTCACGGTATATGACCTACGGAGACTATGCACAAGACACTTCCATAAACTGATATGTGGTGCTGAAAACTTTTGTGTACAAAATAGTCTGTAGATAAATCTCTCAAGCCAATAAAAGAATGTCATGGCCTGATAAGGCTTCAGGCCCGCCGTTGCTGAAATCGTGTGCGGAAGCTGTAAAATTACAAAAGACAATGCTGATGCAGGCAGCAAGAGAGACACTGCGTAACTATAACAGACTATAAGGGCAGGTTATTTGAAGGACAAAATACGTGCCGTTAAGTAACGTGGTCAAGGTACAAGGGGCTGAGCCGGAGAGCTAATCTGACAGCTAGGTCTGGGGAGCAGGAAGGGAATTCTTATTTTTGTAACCGTACTGCAGAAACCACTATGGATGTGTGGTCCGCATTTTCTTTCTCCCTCCCTATTCTGGATTACTAAATTGAGAGAAGACTGCTATAGCAACATTTGCTACCCTCATTTGTCAGTATACCTACCTAGTTGAGTTTTCAGGCTCACCACAATGAATGCACCCGAGATACTATGCAAAGAGACTTGCATGCTTTGCATAATATCTCATGCATATTCATTACAAGATATCCGATTATAGATCGGCCAGTTAGCTGTGCCTCTGGGACAGGGTTAAGAAACACTGTGTGAGGTTTTGCTCATCTTTCCACCTAAAGGTGAAATTAGACCTTACCTGCTAATTTTCTTTCTTGGAGTCCCTCCAGTCCTATACAGAAGAGTGGGTTATGCTCATCTACCAGCAGATGGAGACTGAGAACACACAACCTGAGACATGCTCCTAAAAGTCACCTGTGCCCTCTAATACAGCCAGTATGAACCTCACAAAGCAGAGAATGGAGCCCCAAACCCCAGTTCTCCGTGAGGATCAATCACCACAAGAAAGAAACCTAGTCAAGCCCCATATCTCTCTTTGAGATGTTTTTTTTTTAAACAGATCCCCTCCTCCCCCACACAAAGAAAGCAACAGAAGAAAAACTACAGCAGGGCCTCAAAGCATGGAACAAACACCCCTGGAAGCCCCAGCGGAACAGCTGTCACAACCTCAGCTGCTCACCTACAGCACTCTTCAAGAGCTGGCGCAAGACAGCACTATTCACAGCAAACTCCTGGATGGGCCCAAGAGCGCATGGTTTGGAAGGATGTATCCTGGAAGGATACTAGCAAAAGATTGAAGTTAGGGCATATCGACAGAGAGGTTCCAATAATGACAGACAAAAGTAACCCAAATGCCCTTAAGTACAGAGCAGAGCTTAAAGATTCCAAATCACCTGTCTATTGATAAACAGATTAATATGAATAAACTACAACCTCTAAAATGCTTGTATGCAAATGCTCCAAGTCTAAAAAATAAGATGGGAGAGTTAGAATAGATAGCACTAAATGAGAGGTTAGATATAATTGGTATCTCAGAGACCTGGTGGAAAGAGGACAACAAGCGGGACACCGATACCTGAATAAAAATTATATTGCAATAATAAGAGTAGATCAAATTGGTGGAAGGGTTGCGCTCTATATTACAGAAAGCATTGAGACACACAGGATTAAAGTGTTGCAGGAAACAAAATACACTGTAGAATCTCTATGGATCAAAATTCCATGTAAAAAGGGGAAGGCGATGGCAGTGGGGGTGTACTATCTACTCCCTGGCCAGAATTAACAAATGAATGATGAAATGCTAAAAGAAATCAGGGAAGCTAACAAAAATTACAACATGGTAATAATAATGGGTGTGAAGGGGAAAATGAATCCCCCTTCAGGTACCTTTGTTACAGGTTGAATCCATCTTGTGCTAAAGTCTATAGCTCAGGCCTAAGAAAGAAACAGCCTGTTGACTTTTTTCACACTGAAACTGCAAAATCAGCAAGATTGAGCTATGAATTAAGCTAATATCCTGTCCCAGAGAGCTGACACAATGAGAGGCTCTGAAAACTACACAGCTAGTGAAAAGCTGTCACCTGGGCCCCTTGAATGAACAAAGGGGAACAGAACGAAGAACTTAATCAGCAGGAAACAGAGCCAGCACACAGCGACAAGGACTGCCGTGAGAATGGGAAGACAGGATGCCACAGAGAAAACAGAGGGTAAAAGATTAAGGAGCAGATTTGCTTAAAATAATAGGGAATAAGAAAAAGAAAGGAAATCTATTTATCAACAATTTGAGCCTAAAAATAAATATAAATATAGAGGAGAAATTCTAATTAGGGTTGCCAACTGGCTCCAGATGCGCCCGACAAGCTTGATCCAGTCCTGGGTCTACCCCATTGCATGCAGGGACATGTAGTCTTGTTTTTCTTATGGAGTGCAATGGAGAAATCAGAACTACATGTCCCTGCATGCAATGGGGTAAACCCAGGACTGGATCAAGCCTGTCGGGCGCATCTGGAGCCAGTTGGTAACCCTAATTCTAATAAGCAGACAGACTTTAGCTGATCTCACTGGAGAGAGGCTGTCTCTGTCCCAGGACCCTTTTTACACTTAAGTCAGGTGCTTTGCTTGTTACAGATGTATTGATGCTATGGATTGATATTGAAATTTGTACCTTATCATTTTAAAAAGGCAAAGCTTGTGAAGTTACAGACCTGGCAAAATAAATAAAAATTTCCATGCTCTTACGGTGGCACGAGCAATTTGTTTAAGGTCCTGTATATACATGTTGGGGTTGAACACAAACAGCCAAACAAAATAGAAAATTCCCCAAATAATCGTAGGGAAGCCCAGAAAACCCCCAACAGGTGATTTCAATTTCCCCAGTATTGACTGGGTCAGTGTCACAGCAGGACATGCTAGGGCGATAAAAGTTTCTAGATGAAATAAATGACTGCTTCTTGGAGCAGCTGGTTCATGAACCGACCAGAGGGGAAGCCATATTAGACCTAGTCCTTAGTGGAACACCAGATCTAGTGCAAGAGATAAGGGTGTTGGGGCCACTTGGCAATAGTGATCATAGCATGATTGCCTTTGATTTAATTAGTGGAGGAGGGATAGTAAGGAAATCCACAGTACTACCCTTTAACCTTCGAAAGGGAGACTATGATAAAATGAGGAAAACAGTTAAAAAACTAAAAGGAGCAGTTGCAAAGGTTAAAGACGTACATCAAGCTTGGATGTTGTTGAAAAATACTATCTTGGAAGCCCAGACCAGCTGTATTCCACGCTTTAAGAAATGTGGAAGGAAGTCCAAAAAACTACCAGCATGGTTTAAAAGGTGAGGTCAGAGAGGCTGTTGTAGCAAAAAAAAAAAAAAAAAAACAGCATCTTTCAGGAAATGGAAAAAGGAGCCAAATGATGAAAACTTGAAACATATGCACTTGCAAGTTAAAGGCAAGACATTGATAAAGCAGGCGAAGAGAGAATTTGAAAAAAAGATTGCCGTGGAAACAAAAATACATAATAAAAACTTTTTCAAGTACATTCATAGCAAAAAACCTATGAGTGTGTCAGTTGGACCATTAGAAGGTAGAGGGGTAAAAAAGGCACTAAGAGGGGACAAGGCCATAGTGGAGAGACTGAATGAATTCTTTGCTTCAGACTTTACTGAAAAAGATGCAGACCATGACTGCAATGGTATTTAAAGGTGATGCATCAGAAAAATTGAAAAAATAATTGATAAACCAGGAAGATATATTACAATTATTTGATAAACTAAAGAGCAGCAAATCACCTGCACCGGATGACATATATTGAGGGTGTTGAAAGAACTGAAATATGAGATTTCAAACCTACTATTAGTAATCTGTGAGCTATTATTAAAATCATCTGTGATACCTGAAGATTGATGAATGGCCAATGTAGCGACAATTTTTAAACAGAATTCCAGAGGTGATCCGGGAAGCTACAGACTGGTGAGCCCGATGTCAGTAGCAGACAAAATGGCAGAAACCATTATAAAGAGCAAAATTACTGAACATGTAGATAGTTAAGGTTTAATGGGAGGCAGCCAACATGGCTTTAGCTAAGGAAGGTCTTGTCTTACTAATCTGTTATATTTTTTTGAAGATGTGAATGAACAGGTAGACAAAGGGGAGCCGGTTGATATAGTGTATAGTCCCTCATGAGAGACTCTTGGCCAAATTAAAAAGTCATGGGATAGGAGGCAGTGTATTATTGTGAACCAGGAACTGGTTAAAAAACAGAAAGCAGAGGGTAGAGCTAATTGGCCAATTTTCCCCAATGGAGAAAGATGAATAGTGGAGTGCCCCAGGGATCTATGCTGGATTCGCTGTTTTTTAACATATTCATAAATTACATAGAAATGGGAATAATGAGTGAGAATCAAAGTATGCACATGATACAAAATTATTCAAAGTTGTTAAAACTCAAAAAGGATTGTGAAAAATTGCAGAAGGACCTCGATAAATTGAAAGACTGGACGTTCAAACCAGATGAAATTTAATATGAACAAGTGCAAAGTTATGCACTTAGGAAGGAACAATCCAAACTATGGTTACATGATGCAAGGTCCACAATAGGAACCACCACCCACGAAAAAGATTTAGGTTTCATTGTGGATAATATGTTAAAGCCCTCCGCCCAGTGTGCAGCGGCATCCAAGAAAGGAAATAGAATGCTAGGTATCATATGGAAAGGAATCGAGAATAAAACAAAGGATATTATAATGCCTCTGTATCATTCTATGATGCGACCTCACCTTGAATATTGTGTGCAATTCTGGCCATCATATCTTTAAAAAAAGGATATAGCGGAATAAGAAAAGATACAGAGAAGAGCCACCAAAATGGTAAAGGGAATGGAAGGATACCCCTATGAAGAGAGGCTTATAAGGTTAGGGCACTTCAACCTCGAAAAGAGATGGCCGAGGGGAGTTATGCTAGAAATCTAAAATTAATGGAGTGGAACGTGTAAATGCAGCTCGATTGTTTTACGCCAACAAAAAGTAGAAAGACTACGAGACATGCAGTGACGCTACAATGTAACCCATTTAAGATTAATATGAGAAAATATTGTTTCACTCAATGTGTAATCAAACTTTGGAATTTGTTACCAGAGGATGTTGTAAAAGCTGTTTGTGTAGCTGGGTTTTAAAAAAGCTCCAGACAAGTTCCTGGAGGAAAGATCCATAAACCATTATTAAAGAGGACCCAGGAAATCCATTGCTTGCCCCAAAACAAGCATTGTGGAACCTGTATGCCTTTTTGGGAACCTGCTAGGTACTTGAGACCTGGATTAGCTACTGTTAGAAACAGGATCCTGGGCTTGATGGACCTTTGTCTGACCCAGTATGGCATATCTTATGTTCTTATAGTCCTACATCATGGGGTGAGGGACCTGCTGACTTGCCTGCATGGGCCCGTAACTTTGCTATCCTGCCTTCGAGCAAGAACATCATGCCCCTGTACATGTCAAATTTGGCCCCCAGATACCCCATTGATTAGGAGGGCACCAGACTGCTCTTTGTACAATTGACCACCCAATCCAACTCCTGAAGACAATGGATCACCAGAGCCATTGCCTCCTGGCTCTCCTGAAAGGACTTTGCCCGATTCAACCAGTCGTCTAGGTACAGGTGGATCAAGACCCCTTGCTTCCGCAGATCTGTTGTCACCACCTTGGTGAACACCCGACAGGCCATACTCAGATCGAAGGGGAAGGCCTGAAACTGGAAGAAACCGCTGGTGCTCGGGATGGATTGGAATGTGCAAAAAGACTTCGGTCAAGTCCAGAGAGGTGAGAAAATCCTTCTGCCGGGAGCACAGGGTCTCCATAAGAGAGCAAGGAACTCTCAGAGCTCCGTTTATGCCCTTGAGATCCAGAATGGGCCACTAGGAGCCTTCTATCTTTGGGACCACAAAATAAATCGAGTAGCGTCCCGAGCCCCAGTTGTCGCTTGGTACCGGTATGACCACCTTTAGCTGCAACAGACAGTCAAGAGTCTCTTGCACCGCCCACGCCTTTCCTAATGCCCGACATGGGAAGTCCATAAAGGCATCTGAGAGGGACCTTGCCAACTTGAGCGCGTAGCCCTCCCTGATCACCTCTAGGATCTAGATATCCGTTGTGATCTGTGCATAGGCAAGGTAAAACCATCATAGGCATTTGCCCATGGGCTGTGATCCCACCAAGGGCCCCAAACTTTCATTGGGAGCATTTGGGGGCTCCAGGGGTCTCAGCAGTTCTCCTTCAACCCCCACAGTGGCTACCTCAAAAGGAAGGACTCCGCTGCAGGAATTTGAACCGTTGAGGATTAAACAACTGCAGGATGAAATGTACACGAGTCACAGACCCTGCCCCAAGCGGGAGCCCCTCTGCTACCCACTTTGGGCGTATCTGGCAGCCTAGGCACTCTGGAGTCCCCCAGATCCTTGACCAACTTCTCCAGGTCCTCTCCAAACAGCAACTCACCCAAAAAGAGAAGCTTGCTAAGGCGCATCTTAGAAGTGACATCAGCCGACCAATTGTGCAACTACAAGAGATGCCGGGCCACTACTATGGTGGTCATGCCCTTAGCTGATGCTCAGAATAAATCGTAAAGGTGGTCTGCCAGATAGGCCAAACCAGGCTGGCTCTGCCCAGACCAACAAATCTGCAAGATGATCCTCGGTAATCCTCTGTGACCACCAAAGACAGGCTTTGGCCACATATGCCCTCTACAAGGCCAACGCTGCCACCTCAAAAGGCCTGATTGAGCAGGATACTTTAAAGCTGCACCACCTTCCACGGGAATGGTCATCTTCCTAGTGACTGCTGTCACCAACGCATCCACACATGGGAAATGCATTTTTTCCCGCTCCTCAAGAGGAATGGGATAAAGCTTCACCATACTGCAACCCAAGCACAAGCCAAAATCCATGGAGCTCCACTCCTCTACAATCACATTCTTCAGCGTGCCACGGAAAGGAAAGGAGCGCGACTGTTTACGGATGCCCTCCAGGAGCGAGTCCTCCCCCATCTCCGTTGACTCCGGCTGAGTCTCTTCCGCAATGTGAAATGAGGCTACGGACTGTGAGATGCGTACAGGCAGTTCATCCCTATAAAAGATCCAAACTGCTCCCCCTCCTCCAACTCATCTTGAGGCTCTTCAAGAAGATCCGCAGACTCCTCCAAAGGCCCCAGGGAATCCAGAGACCCTATCGAGGCCGTCTCATCCTCGTCATCCAAACGCCGTTTACACTGGTGCTTGGCTGCCAAAGCAGATCCTTATCCCTTAAACAAGGGAAGCTTGCTGCAAGTCGGGACTCCTCACTCAGGCCCTGCTTCATGCAGAAGGCCTAGTGGAGTAGTAAAACAAATTCCACAGTAAAAGGGAACATTTCCTCCCCTTAAACTCCCTCCAGACCGATCCTCCATGGCTGCGGGAAAAACAGGAGTTGCAGTACCAGAGGCTCTGCTCTCTCCCCGAGATGTGCTTGAAATTTGAAAAAATGGCAGCGGTTCCCGCCAAAACCGCAGGACCTCCCGAATCTCGCTTAGTGCGAATGCATTCAAATCCACCGGCTGCATCTTCCTCCTGCACCCCTGAGTCGCTCTTCACGCGATTAGTGGTGGCAGTGGTTTCTTTTGAACAGCCATGGCACAGCCCAATATCAGGGAGGTGTGCCCAACGACTGCCGTAGACCCCAAACTGCTGTGCTCAGTGTCAACCATGTACTGCTGCCCCGGAGTGCTCTCCTCCTGCAAGTGATCGCCTGTGTCGGCACCGGACCACGGAATTACCCAGCAGCTGCTCCAGAGACGCCACTGAGTTGTCAGTCACTCCTCCTACGGATCTGACCTTTGAGCTTTTTTTTTTTTTTTTAAACAAAGAAATTTAAAGGCACAGACGCACTCAACCTCTGGCCCCCTCCCAAAGGTTGGGGAGGAAGAAAGAGGGAGCCAAACAAGGCAGCTAGGGGAGAATGGGGGAGAGGGCCAGCTTCACAGGATTCTGCACCCCAAGACCACAAAATACTGCAGCCTATTAGCACCAAAGCTTCAGACTGTACAGGCTATGCTTATCCACCTGCTGGAGAATGAGGACTACTGGCTGTGTAAGGTGGCACAAGCTAGTTATAGGAGCCGGTCTCAAGTTTTGTGTTCTCAATCTCCACCTCCTGGTAGATGAACATAACCCACTCATCCAGGCTGGACTGAATAGACGGTGTTAACCATACAGAAAGAAAACTGACCCCTAAGAGTACTAAGGTTACAACCAAGGAGGGGGGCATAGCCAAAGCTTCTGATTGGTTCTCTGTCTCTATCATCTGCTGTCAGGAGGAAATAATCCTCTAGTCTAGACTGGTCTAGCAGGATGAGTTGGAATAGACGGTTTTAACCATGCAGAAAATAGTAGTCTGCTAGGAAAGCTTCAGCACACACAGGGCAAGTAGTAGCACGGTCTGTAGGTACTCCAGGAACACAACTTCATCTAGTTGTCTCTTGTGTGATGTGGTATTTCAGGAGTACACTGGCAGATACCTTGCTCAATCAGCATATCTGAAAGGCTCTAGTAAGTAGGTTTTGGCTCGAAAAGAGTCAAATCAGCTTGTGCGTAAGCGTGAGATACATTTATGGCCAATTAAGTGTATTTATGACTCAGTTCAACTGTTGGGGGTTGTGGGAAAGGAAAAAAAAAGTCTCCTAGGAATGTTTCCAAGCAAGTGAATACCAATGTTTTTCTTGATTCTCTCTTATAATTTAGGTTTTTCTGACTCAATATTGTGGTCTGATGTACATGAAGTGATGCTTTAACTTCTAAAACTGTAGAAATTAGAAAAAGGTTGGTATGTGGGCATACTGCTTCTGACTGTATCTATCAAAGACTAGCAGATTAAAAGTGACATCAAGCGTGCAGCCCATCGGACACAGGTATGTGTGATGTTATCTGCGCCGTTGCTGCAAACATGGCTGCCTCCAAGGGAAGGAGCTGGAAGGGTTTTGGAGATCATCAGCAACACCATGTGGGTGATGAAAGGTTAGAACAGAGGCCGTCGGTCCATCCATTCAGCTCTCCCTTGCCCCTGGCTCACCTCCTCCACCAGCCGGGCTTGGCCTTGCAGCAACATGGGCATCACCACCTTCTGCAGCAGATAGACAGAGCCAGGATACACCATGCGGCGTCCAAAGGAATTCGCCAAAAGGTAACTGCAAAGGAAAGGAAGGGGGTCATAAGACAGCAGAAACCGACCATCAACAGTGGGAAATGCCTCTCCTCTTTTCCTCCAGGATGCAGAGCCCCTCTGTCCTTATTCCTGCCCCATCTATCTCTCATCAGGGAGTCATGCACAGAATCTCTTCTCGGGTCTCTGCAAATGCAATGTGTGCCTTTGAGTCAATGCTGACTCCTGGTGACCCAGCAGCTCCTGGGTTTTCTTGGCAGTGTGACGGGAAGTAGATTTCTAGGCCTTTCTTTTGAGGCAGTGGAGGGTTAAGTGACTTACCCAAGGCCACAAGGAGTGCTAGTGGGAATCAAACCCTGGTCCTCTTGGTTACCAAGCCAGTGCTCTAACCACTAGGCTACTCCTCCTCGGGTCTCTATCAGGTCCATATTAGTAAGACATTGTGATAAGCTTTACTCATTTTCCCACATGGCTATCAGGCAGCTGGCTAACTCCAAGCCTTTGAAAACGTCTCTTGCTCACTGGTTAACCACTTGACAGCTATCTTTAGCTGAGTAGATCTACAGCTGGCTCTAGCAGGGTTAGGTTGAAGGAGAGAAATCTAGGTGCTGCAATAGTGAGCCAGCCATCTTCCTTCTTGACATAAAAAAGGTGCCCAGTGCCTCAAACTCTCCCTCCTGATTTCCTCCATGCTTTTTAAACACAAAGCTGTCCCCCCCCCCCCCCGACACACACACACTCTGCTTGGCCTGGGGAATCCTTTCGGGAACTCTGTGGAGAGGGGTCAGGAAATGGGGGCTACTTTTGATGTTTGAAAAGTCCACAAGGGCATGGTGAAATTAGATCTTACCTGCTAATTGGCTTTCCTTGAGTACCTCCAATCCAGTCCCAACTTGCGGGTTGTCACGTCTCACCAGCAGCTCGGAGACCGAGCATGTCAAAGCTGTGACATCAGAAGATATAGGGAACTGGCACCACCTACTACTTCCCAGTATCCTATTTAACAAATCAGACTCACAGAAGAAACAAATAAGAATGGCAAGTACTTATCAGAACTACATAACCCAAACAATTTCAGGCAGAAAGTAACACTTCCCCAACCAACAACAGGCACTTACCTACGGCACCATAGCTCTTCCATGGTAGAAAGAGATGTAGCCGTGCTCCCCTCCAGGCACCACCGCAACTCTTCATCAAAAAAAAGCACCGTCCGCATTTATGCTAGCAGATACTGCAATCTTTCTTTCTTCCATGTCATCTACTATCACAAAACAAAAGAGGCAGATTTCCACCGACCACTCACCCCCTGCCTCCCAGAACCATACTACATAATGTACTTATCCAGGCTCGGCATCGCCTTTGACAGCAGACAGTAAGCATAGGGTTGGTCTGGGAATGGACTGGAAGTACTCATGGAAAGCGAATTAGCAGGTAAGACCTAATTTCACCTTCCTTATCGTTCCTCCAGTCCAGTCCCGACCTGTGGGATGTACCATAGCCGTACTAACCTCGGGAGGGACCCGCGAGCCTGGCTAAATCATTGCTGCTCCGAAACTCATGTCCCCCGCTGCTTGCACATCTAATTAAAAATGCTTTACAAAGATATGTAAAGACGACCAAGTCACCGCTCTACAGCTTGATCCCCTGGCGGAATCAAGCTTGTCTCAGCCCAGGACGCAGCTTGGGCTATCATCGAGCAAGCCCTCAACCCCGCAGGTGCCTTCTTTTCTGCAATAAATAGGCTGCGGAAAAAGCCTCCCTTACCCATCTGGAAATGGAGACCGCTTCCCCTTTACGTGGCCCTCTGAACAGGATGAACAAGTAGTCCGACTTCCGAAAAAGCTCCATGGTCCTCAAAAATCTGCGCAGGGCCCTGCGCACATCTAGGAGCCATAGGAGCAGGTCTTCCGAGGATCCCCCCGCCCCCGAGAAGCCCGTAGGGTGACTGACTGAATTACATGAAAGGCCAACACCACCTTGGACAAGAAGGAAAGAACTGGACACAGAACCACCCTCTTTCAAAATGGAGAAGAAAGGCTCGCGCACAATAGGGCCTTGGCCGAGCAAATGGCCACTAGAAACACTGTCTGTCTTCAGCACAGATCCTTCAACGAGCATGCCGACAGAGGCTCAAAGGGTGCCCTGGCCCACACCTACAGTACCAGATTGAGGTCCCATGAGAGCTCTACCGATCGTACTGGAGGCCTCAGCTGTTTAACTGCTTGCAGAAAACAGACCACATCTGGATGAGCTGCCAGCAACACACCGTGCACTCTTCCCCGGTAACAAGTTAAGGTTGCTACTTGCGCCCAGAGTGAGATACAGGCCAGTCCCCTTCTCCAACCTGCCTGTAGAAAATTACAAAAATCGCTGGTACTGAGGCTGCCAAAGGCCAACAGTCATGCTTCTGACACCAACCTTCAAAAGACTCTCCACACCCAAAATATAGGTGTGGAGAGGAGGAGTGGCCTAGTGGTTGGGGCAAGTTACCTCAGACCGGAAGGTCAGGGGTTCAAATCCCACTAGAGGACAACAACCTTGGGCCGGAAGGACTGTGGTTTCTAGTCCCACAGGTGCTCCTTGTGGTCTTGGGCAAGCCACTTAACCCCCCCATTGCCCATGTTCGCTGTAAGTATTAGTGTATGTGTCTCATATCCCTTTGTGCTAAATGTCTCCCCCAATTGTGTTGTGACCACTTTGATTGAAGGATAAGGTGGTATACAAAACTGTCTAAATAAATAAATATAGGATAGGGTTGTGGAACTCTTGCAGGCCCTCAACAGGGTCATGATTACCTTTGCCGAATAACCTTGCTTCTTTAACCACGGCCTTTCAAGAGCCAGGCTGTAAGTGAGAATTGATCCATCTGAGGCATCCTTAGGTCCCTGCACCTGCTGGTCCACTCTCAGCAGCAGCTGCTATGGCCAGTCCACCACCAACCAGACTAGATCAGCGTACCACGACCTGCGTGGCCAATCCGTGGCAATCAGTATGACTAAGCCCTGGTGTGCCTCGATGCGATACACCACGGCCAATCAGCACCCACAGTGGAAACACAGAGCAACCCGTCCCTGGGTCAGCTCTGAACCAATGCATCCAGACCTGACATCCGTTCTCCCCTTCGGCTGTAGAACCAGCCTGCCTTAGTGGATTCGAAGGTCCCATGAGATCCATGATTGGCGACCTCCATCTTTCTACCGAGTGAAAACCACCACGTTGAGTGCCCACTCCCCTGGATCTACCCTTACACAGCTGAGATAGTCGGCTGCCACATTTTCCTTCCCAGCCACATGGGCCACCAACAGGGTGAGCGGGTTCTCCTCTGCCCACTCCAGAAGCAGAGCAAACTCCCATTTCCAGCAGGATACTGTCTATGCTGCCTGCCAGTTTATGTATGCTACAGTCATGGCACTGTCTGAGGACACTCTCACCACCCTGCCCCTCAGGGACCCGCAGAACTCCTGCGAAGCCAAGAAAACCGCCCTCATCGCCAAGCGATTGATGGACCATGTGGCTTCCTCTGGAGACAAAAATCCTTGTGCTATCTGGGTCTCGCAATGTGCCCCCCAACCTAACAGACTTGCATCTGTTTTCAAGGGAACCCAACTGGGGGCCTCCAGTGGCATCCCCGCCACCAGCTTGTTGCCCTGCAGCCACCAAGCTAGCGCCTCCCAGGCTTCTTCCAGGCAGGGGAGCTGCCTTTGCAACAGGTGCTGTTGTACTGACCATCTCCGCAAAAAAGCCCATGGAACCAACTCAATAGTCGCTGCCATTGACCCCAACACTTGAAGGTAATGCCACGCCATAGGAGCCCGGAGCTTGAGAAACTCCCAGACCTGCCACTGCAACTTGTGCACCCTGTCCGGTGGCAAGGACACCTTGCCCTCACTCTTTTGGAACTCCTGCGTCGGCTGCATCCTTCTTTTGGACCAATAGATGACTCATCCAGGGCTCAGCAGGATCTCCACTACCCTGGCGTGGCTCTCTCACTCTCTGCCTTGGACTCTGCTCGTATAAGCCAATCGTCCAGGTATGATGCACCAGAACGCCCTCCTGCCGCAGACCGGAGGTGACCATTACCATAACCTTGGTAAAGGTATGGGGCACGGTCGCCAGGCCAAAAGGCAAAGCTTGGAATTGAAAATGCCCGATAGGCATTGTAAACCGGAGGAACTGCCAATATTCTGGACCGATGGGAACATGCAGATACGCCTCTATGAGATCTAAGGAAGTCAAGCACGCGACCACTCTGATGGCGATGAACACCGACCATAGCGCTTCCATTCAAAAACGTGGCACCCTGAGACAACAACCGAGATGCTTGAGGTCTAGAATGGGCCGAAAGGACCCCTTCCTTTTTGGGCTCCATCTTTTATCTTTATTTAAATACTTAATATACCGCCGAAACCATAGGCATATAGCGGTTTACAATAAAATAATAAAAACACTGCCAAAAAGAAAGGAAAAGAACGCCATAAAATAAATAGGAAAGAGATAGTCAGAGAGAAAAAGGAGAAAGAAAAAAGGGGGGACAGCCAGGAGCAAAACAGACAGAACTAAATATCAATGGGGGGGGGGGGGAGGAAGATCAAAAGCCGTGCAAAAAAGATGTGTCTTGAGTCTAGCTTTAAAGGTGGAAAAAGAGAGCTCGAGACGAAGCGTAGGTGGCCGAGAGTTCCATAAGCGGGGACCCAGAAAGAAAAAGGCAGAAGAGCGTGTGGATTCCAGATGGGCCTGGGAAGGGCAGGGAAGAGATAACCGATTGGGGTGAATTGATCTGAGAATTCTAGGGGGACAGTGGAAATGAACTAGATCAGAGAGGTAGAGAGGGTGTGAAGTGATTTGTGTACAAAAATGAGAATCTTATATTGAATCCGGAAAGGAATGGGAAGCCAGTGCAAACGAATGAGAAGGGGGGTGATGTGATCAAACCATGAGGCGTGAGTCAGAATGCAGGCGGCGGTGTGGTGTACCAGTTGGAACCTACGCAGCTGTTACAATAATCTAAACGTGAGATAACAAGAGAGAGAAGCAATGTGGTTAAAGAAGACATAGAAAGAAAGGGGCGGACCGCACGAAGTTGCCTTAGGGTGTAAAAAGAAAGCTGGATGATCGAAGAAATGTGATCCTTAAAGGTCAAGGCCGAGTCAAGAGTGACACCAAGATATCGTAGTGAAGCGACAATAGGAATCGGAGCAGATGAGAGAAACGGGACAAGAGAGGGGATAGGTTTACCAGCAGAGAACCAGGAAGCTATAGGAGAAAAACAGGCGTTAAGTGGGCCAATATCGGGAGTGAGTGAATCAGAGTGATAGAGGAGAAGAATATCATCTGCACACTAGTACACAGAAATACCATATTGTTGGATTAGTAGGGACAGGAGGGCCAAAAAGATGTTAAACAGTAGAGGTGCTAAGACGGAACCCTGGGGAACACCACAAAGAAGGGGTGTCGAAGGGGAGGAATCAGTGCCAGAGAGAACCGAGAAAGATCGATTGAAAAGAAAAAAAAGAGTGAAACCAGTGTAAAACTGTGCCAGATAGACCAGCGGAATGAAGACGGGAAAGAAGTATATATAGAGTATCGACTCAAGCCACGCTGGTCTAGTGGCACTTCCTCCACAGCCTGTAAGTCTCAAAGCCGCTGCAAGGTTTTCCGCACCGCTTTGACCTTGCGTGGCGCCTTGCAGGGAGATCTGATGAAGGCTTCCACGAGGGGACAAGTGAACTCAAGCGCATATCCTTCTGTGACAACCTCCAGCACCCACTGGTCAGAGGTTATTCTGACCCAGATGGGGTAAAATTCTCAAAGTCACCCCCTTATGGTAACAATTCCCAGCTGGGCCTTCCTCGTTCATTGGGGTTTCTTGGAGGACGTGGTAAAGGTGGAATAGAATCCTCTCACAGACTCTCAAAAGGCTTGCCCTCGTGTCAGAAAACACCCCCTCTGGCAGAGTGCAAACCATACTGCCCAGAACCTACGGAAACCCCCACGTCAGAGCTGAAGAGCGAGCTGGCTTTTGCTTATCCTCAGGAAGCTTGCCCCCCTTAGACTATCCTACGACCTTCACCAACTCTTTCAGGGCCTCGCCAAACAAAAGCTTACCCTTATAAAAGGGAGCCTAAAGAGAGACTTGGAGGACACATCTGCCAATCATTTCCGAAGCCACAAATACGGTCTGGCAGCTTCATCTGATGCCATGCTGTTGGCTAGGCTCTTGAGCAGATCAGAAAAGGCATCCGCCATGTAAGCTGCCCTGAACTCCAGCTTAGTCGCCTCCACCAACGGCAGAGAGGCATCATCTGCCACCTCCAAGGCGCTTTACATCCAATGCAAGCACGCCCTAGCCACGAATACCCCACAAACAGACACTTGCAATGACATAGCACTGAAATCAAAAGCCAGCTTTAGCCATGTTTCCAGCCTCCTATCCTGCTCATCCTTCAGTGCCAAGCTGCCTTCTACCAGTATTGTGGTGTTCTTCGAGACCGCCAAAACCACCTCATACACCTTAGGAGCCCTCCCACTCGTCCTGAATCATCTGCTTGATTACGCAATACAGTGGAAACACAGGCTGTGTTGTGCGGACTGCTTAGAACAAAGGGTCCTCTACCGGCATATCTGTGGCCATGTTCAACGTTTTCAATGACTGGGTGATCAGTACTGCCAACTCCTCACGTCTGAAGACACGGACAATACGCGACTCCCCCCTCCTGGGGAATTTTGCTTTCTTCCAGCTCTGCAGAGTCCTCTACTTCCACGACCTGGTCCTCTGCTTTTTCCGACCAAACGGACCCCGCTTCCTCCCAAGGGTCAAGGTCCAACTGCCTGCAGCACTCTGCAGGCCACGCTAGACTTCCTCAATCCTGCTTCTTGTGCCTCTTGCAGTTCCCATCCGTGCCATCCTCCCCTTGCTGCCTCATGCAGAAGGCCTAATGCATAAGGGGGACAAACTCTGGGGAAAGAAACCCTGGCCACCTTCTGCAGCATGGAGGGCCATGGCACCTTGTCCGCCTATTCTCTGATGACCATAAGGGCTGGCAGAGCCCTCTTCTCCTCCGCTGTCCTCGCTGCAGCACCCAAGTCCCCGGGTGAGGGACACCCCTCTAACATCTGTGAATGGACCTCTGACTCTGCCGAGGTTCCCCTCTTAGATCTCAAGAGCTTTTTCTCCCGAAAACCATCCTCCACTGAGCATGCATCTGTTCCACACTCGCAGCAGAAGCCTTCAGGGGAAGCGGAGCCCCTATGGGCTCCACATGCCAAACAGGTGGCTTTGGAAGGCATGACTGAAAACATAACTCCCTAACCTTTATTTTCCCACGTATTTGTCTTTTTAAACCACACTTGTAAAGGGAGCTGTCCAGTTCCCAGCCAACAAAAACACAACAAAACGCAAAGGCAGAGAAGCATCCCGAGCGTCCGAAAACCCTCCAACCCCTCCAAAGTCTCCCCTGCTTACCGGAGTTGATCTTTTCTGTGCAGCGCCTGTGACATACCACGTGGTCTCCCCAAGCTCTAGCACGTCCTGCTGTGCCGAACAAGATGCGGCCTTCAAAATAAAAAAAACACCGCACCGCCAAAGACCTCCTCTGCGGACCCCTCCCAACAGCAGCAAAGCCGCTGAAACCTCCGTCCATCTGCTCAGCCTTCTGCAGCGGTGGGCCTATCTGAGGGAGCAACACACCGGTCTACCTTCACTCCACGGCCCCTCACCCTGGCTGGGATCGGAAGCCACACCAAGCACAGGGCCTAAGCAAGGTACCTCTTTCCATCCCCCTGCCTGAAAACAGCAATGCGGCCTCGATCCTCTAATCTGAACTATTTTTTTTCTATGCTTTATTTCCTGCAAATGCTGTCCCTGTCAGCTAGGAAGATTTCTCCATTCAGACTTCACTCTCCTCCCCCCAGCCCTCAATTTAAAGGCTTTCAATATAGCCACCTTTCTCAATTGTCCCTAAAGCAAGTCCAAACTATGGGATCACACTTCCCCAGCAGCTTGCAGACTAAGATACCGGAAGTAGTAGGTGGTACCAGTTCTCTATATCTCCTGATGTTATAGTTTTGACATGCTCAGTCTCCAAGCTGCTGGTGAGGCATGACAACCCACAAATTGAGACTGGAACAATAAGGAACGAGGGGTGTTTGGGGTGGCTGCCACTTTTCTTTTTAAATGCTGGGAGATTGAGAGGAAGATTGAGGGTGGGTTGGTGGTGCTGCAACTTTATTTTACAAGGCCAGGAGGAGAGAGAGGTTCGCAATACCACAAAATCTGGAATGGGGCTGAATCGATCAACTTTTATATTTTTCTAACTTAACCAGCTAACGTTGATTTTCAGCGCTAATAGGTTAGGTTTGCAAATTCAACTAGTCAAATATTGAGTGTCTAGATTTAGCTAGATACTTGGTAACACTTTAATCAGATAAAAGACAGTGAATATCCAGATAGAGGTAACCAGATGATGTTAGCATCTCTAGTAATATTAAGAGAATGGATTGAGTATCAACCTGATTATGCACAGAGTTTCTGATTATACCTTACTCCATCCAGCACTTGAGGGAATTTACACCCAGGCTCTCTCCCCTTAAGGGGATAAGGGAACACACGTACCTGATAATCTGGCAGGGGAGCTTCTGCATGTGGTGCAGGATTCCATCTGCTGCTCCTCTTGGGCGTGGCTCAGGCTTCAGCAGGGAGACACCTGGAATCGATTTGGCCTCCTGCCGGTCCTTGCTGTGGTGGCAGAAAGACAAAAAAAAAAAGAAAAACATATCAGCATTCCATAATAAATAATGCACCAATGTGGCCTTATAATATGGAAAGCAGAAACAAACACCATGAGGCTGATCTGTGAAGTCATAGCACAGGTATTGACGACATCACAAAGCTTGAAGTCCAACACTCTGATCCTCTATCTAGTTACAGCCCAGCCTGTCCCTCTGTTTCCTTTTGGTATTTCCTGTGTCTGGTTATTACCCCCTCATCAGTTCCTGTATCTGGTTATCATCTTCATTCCCCCATCTGCCCTTTTCTCTCTCACCTGCTGCTGGTCTCATCCCATCGGAAGTCAGCTGGCCAACTCTTAAATTCAAAATTATAACGGGACAACTTTTTCTGTAATATGGGAACAAACAGGACACAGTGAAAATTATTTTGAATATTAAAAAGTTATATGATGAAACTCATGTACAGGGACAGTGAGAGGAATCAATTTTTCATCTACAGTCCTAACAAAGAGGGTGGTCAAAAATGATGGAGAACCCCGTCACACTCTTCACTTTCCTCTTCCCTCTCCATCCTCCCCACCGTAGCCACCAGCATCTGCTGCTCATCTTCAGCTAGTGAGACCTCATCTCCCCAGCGGCCCTGCTTCCGAGTTTCCTCGGCGTTCCCATTTGCATGATGTAGCCTGGGTTCGCTGCCAGCTTAGTGCCCCCGATGCTGCTGTGTGTTGAGAATGTGGACTGCACGGAGCACTGTGCAATAAACGGAAACTGCATATGTGCAGATCGCCACGCTGCCGACAAACACCAAGCGCACAAATAACTGTCTGTTATTAATAATGTGATAAAGTGACGTGGCATGGTGAAGGGCGCGAGCATGTTAGCTGTGAATGTCTCGTACGCACCTTATTCTCTGCAGAATTCTCTCTTTTGGTTTCTTCTAAAATGCTGATAAACTGACCATATTGCGGGTTTGTCCATCTGCCTAGGCCTTAAGTAAAAGGAGGAGGGAGAGAGAAAAAGTACGAATCAGGGTCCTGGTGCATTCAAATCTGAGAAAATCCATCTGGTACAAAACATGGGGAATCAGTTTTTAGAGGAAGGCATTTGCCTAAATTCTTTACATCTTGCTTCTGTCAAGTTTTACTGAGCTAATTGGAAGAGAAACATCATTGGCAAAGGTCCTGGAGCATTCAGAGTCCATTTCCCGTAAGATATAAAACTGGCAACCAAGAAAAGAAACATAATTGAAATTGTCCCATCTGAAGTTTGCATTTAGCATTAACTGACCACTTGACCTTCCATGTAATGTTTAAAGATAGAGGGTGATCTGCTTGGAGCAGCGGGTATAACCACTCTAGCCGCCATACTGGGCAGACTAGATGGACTATCAAAGGGAACTAGAAGATACATTTAAATTAAAAGCTTAACACAAAAACAAAGAGCCCTTCCTCACGCAGCACAAAGTTACCATGTGGAGGCAAAGCATTTAAGTTCGTTCAAAGAGGAAATCAAGCAAAAGCTACTGAATGTAATCGTCGGGGATGTCATCCCTACATCATGAGAGCAGGAAACTGTGAGGGTCTGAAAGGGGATGGACGATGCTACAGTCTTAAAGATCTCCGTTGAGCCCTCAGTATTGGGGCAGTATGCCAAAGGGGAGAGAAAAACCACAGCACTTGGTCAGACCGAAAGGGTCTATTATGGTGCACTATAGGCACATGCGGACCAAGGGATCCGACTTCTGTTGCTCGTCATATAGACCACTCCGTGGAATGGACGTTCTGCTGTTTGGTGAAAGAGGGGTGCTGCCTTACCTCGTAAACAGGCCACTCCAGTTAGCAGCAGCAGGAAAGTTGTTGTGTACTGAGAGAAGAGGATGAGCCGGGACACACTCAAGTAACCTACGAGGAAGCAGCAAGAATCACATTCAGTGACTGGAAAGATGGAAACAACAGACTGTACAGCACAGAACAATATACCCAATTAATTCCAAGGAGCAGAGCTGAATGGCCCGTGTCGAGACTTGCTGGGTGGCAGTATCACTTCAAACCACTGAAGAACTGGGGGGGGGGAGGAGGGGGGAGAGAGACAGGTAACAGAATATACATATTCACTGTGGCAAGACAGAATGCCCATATGGATAGCTGTACCTCCAAGAGAGGGTTGCGAAGCACTGGTTTATATGCTCATTCCCACAGTAAAGAACATCTAAGCAGACTGTCTGTCCCTCCCGTCTGTCTGAGACCTCAGTTCAGCCACTGAACTACTGAGGTGCTCGTCGGGATTTTAAAGCTGCAGAATTAGCATACCTAAATGTAATGCTTTAAAATTTTCGGGGGGGGGGGAGAGGGAAGGTGAAATTAGGCCTTACTTGCTAATTGATTTTCCTTGAGTACCTCCAGTCCAGTCCCAACCTCTGGGTTGTCAACCTCCACCAGCAGTTTGGAGACTGAGCAGTGTACTTAGGCAGCTGGCCCCACCCATCAGCCCCAGTAACCTATTGACAAAGCAGACTCACAGGAGCAACAAATAAAAGTTAAACTTTGGATCAAGAATACACGATCCTAAAACAAACCAGAACCAGGTCCCCCAACTCTACCAGGGACCCTCCAACACAAGGAATAAGCAGTTTACCTATCAACTCTCCAGTCGCCTGCCAAACACGAACCCTGTCAGTCCGTCTCCACGCTTCTGTAAAACAGAAAAAGTGTAAGAACTACTTCCTAACCAGTTCCTCTCACTCCACCCTCCCCTTTTTTTTTTTTTTTTACCAAAAAGGATTGCTGCTCTGCAAAGAAGGCTCCCAAGCACCTCTGCCTCCTTCCAGGAAAATCCCCGGACCACCACACAACGATGACCACTTTCAGGCCCAGGGTCACTACACCACCTAGGATACTGAATCAGGGAAGGTTATGAGACTGGACTGGAAGTACTCAAGGAAAACCAATTAGCAGGTAAGGCCTAAATTTCACCTTCCTTATTGTCCCTCCAATCCAGTCCCGACCTCTGGGATGTACCACAGCAGTACTAACTACAGTAGGGGCCTGCGAGCCTGGCCTGAAGGCATGCCGCACCAAATCTCCCGTCCCCCAACACCTGCATATCCAAGCGGTAATGTTTCACAAAACGTATAAAGAGAAAACCACATGACCGCCCTGCAAATATCTCCCGGCGGGTTTAAACCAGGCTCTGGCCACGACACAGCCTGTGCACTGGTAGGATGGGCTCATAACCGTGTTGGCACCACGCTATGGTGCAACAAATAAGCTGATGCGATAGCCTCCTTAATCCACCTAGAAATGGAGGCCTTAGATTCTGCCCTCCCCCCCCTTCGCAGGCCTCCAAACAAGATAAGCAAACGATCCAACTTTCGGAATGGAGCTGTTCTTTTCAAATAACGCTGTAACACTCGCCGCACGTCCAAGAGGCGTAACTGTGGATCTGAGGCTCCCTCGGACAACCGAGAACACTGGTAGGCTGACCAGTTGGTTTAAATGAAACAGAGAGCACTTTTAGTAAAAACAAGGGCACCGGACACAATAACACCCTTTTCCTTGGACATGGAGAGAAAAGGCTCCCAAAATGACAGCACTTGGAGCTCAGAAATTCTCCTGATGGAGCAGATGGCAACCAGAAACACAGTCTTAAGTGTCAGGTTCTTCAGAATGCAGGACCCCCAGAGGCTCAGAAGGCTCTTCCGCCAACACTGATAAAACAAAATTGAGGTACCAAGGGGGAACCACCACTTGCAGCAGTGGACAGACCCGTTTCACCGCTTTGAGAAAAAAATGCACCACAATGGGGTGAGTCCCCAAGGATCCTGCTGCAGTAGCAAGGAATCGCCATCACCTGCACCAGTAAGGAAATGCAGGGGAGCCCTTTTTCAAGGCCGGACTGCAGGAAAGCTAGCCCTTCGAACACCGATGTCGACAGAGGTTGGTACTGCCTCTCTGCACACCAAACCTCAAATACATGCCACACTCTGATATATGGCAACGGAGTTGACTTCTTACAGATCTTTAACAAAGGTCAAAATCACCAGAGTCGAGTAGCCATGCCTTCTCAACCTCGCCCTTTCAAGAGCCATGCCGTAAGCAAGAACCGATCCACCTGAGGCATCCACACTGGTCCTGCGACCAAAATGTCGGCTTGGACCAGCAGATGCCATGGCCAACCCACCGTCATCCAGAACAGATCTGCGTATCACGGTCACCTGGGCCAGTCGGAGTCAATGAGAATGACTTGCCCCAGGTGCACTTTGATTCTCTGCATCATGTGCCCAATGAGCGCCCGGTGGAGGGGGAAATAGTCCCTTCGTGGGCCAGCGTTGCACTAGAGCATCCAGGCCCTCTGACATTCTCTCCCTTCGCCTGCTGAAGAACTGGTTCACCTTGGCCAATGCAAAGGTTGCCATGAGATTCATGATAGATGTGCCCCACTTTTGAATTATCTGTGAAAAGACGGCGCTGTTGAGCATTCGCTCCCCAGGATACAGGTGAAAGCAACTCAGGTAGTTCGCGGTCACATTCTCGGTACTGGTGACATGTGCCACCGAGATCGCTTGCAGATGTGTCTGCCCAATCCAAAAGAGCACTGGCCTCACTTTCCAGGCGCAAGCTTCTCGTGCTCCCTTGCTGATTGATGTGGGTTACTGTGGTGGCATTGTCTGAAGATTCGAACCGTCTTTTCCTGTAGAAAGGGGTGAAACTCCTGCAGAGTGAGGAAGACCGCCCTCATCTTCAGTCGGTTGATGGGCCAGCCGCTCTCCTTAGACCCTGAGCAATGCGGACCTCGCAATGTGTCCCCCAGTTGGAGGAGAGGCTGGCGTTTGTTGCAAGTGATACCCAGTGCGGAGACTCTAGGGGCATCACGGCTGATATCTTCTCTAAGCGTAGTCACCACTGCAGTGCCCTCTGGGTCCCCTGCAGACAGGGCAACTATTGGGTCAGAGGATGCTGTTATGGAGACCATCAGCGTAGCAGCGTCCTCTGCAGTGGCTGCATGTGAGCGCATGCCCAAGGGACCAGCTCGATCATCGCCGCCATGGTTCTAACACCTAAAGATAATGCCAAGTCATCAGCGACTGCATTAGGAAGAACTATTGCAGCGCTTGAATTCTCTGCCCTGGAAGAAAAAACCCTGCCGCTGCTCGTGTCGAAGCGGGCTCTAAATACTCCAAATCTTGTGACGGAACCAGCCGACTCTTTGCAAAGTTGATGACTCAGCCGAGACTTTGCAGAATGAGCCCATTGTCGAGGTAAGGATGAACCAATATTCCCTCTTGGCAGAGTGCCACTGCAACCAAGATCACCACCTTGATGAAGGTACAAGGGTCAGACCAAAGGGCAACGCTCACAATTGGAAGTGCTCCATGGGTACCCCAAAGCAGAGAAACTGATGATGCTCTGGACTGAAGCGGATGTACAAATAGGCCTCTGTGAGGTTGAGGGAGGTGAGAAACTCCCTTTCTCAAAAGGCCATGATAACAGACCGGAGTGTCTCCACGTGGAATCGGGCCACTCGAAGACAGTGGTTCACTTGCTTGAGGTCGAGAATGGGCCAAAAAAAAAAAAGAGAGATTCCCTCCTTTTTTGGGCATGATGAAATAAATGGAGTATCGACCTCCTCTGCACTGGTCCTGTGGTAGATGCACCATGGCCCCCAACTATATTAGCCGCACAAGGGTGTCCTGCACTTCCTTTGCCTTGCATGGGGACCGTACAAAAGAGGGAGTAGTGGTCTGGCAAACTCTAGCGCAGAGCCCTCCCATATATCCTCCAAGAACCATTGGTTGGATGTAATCTGGACCCAGACAGGGTAGAAGTCAGGCAGCCGACCTCCCATGGACTCCACCTCTGCCTGGGCCTGCCTCGCTTCATTGTGGCTTTTTCGGGACAGAGGAAGAGGCGGCGGAGTAGTAAACATGTCCCGCTCCTCAAAACCTCTGAAAGGGCTATTTGTCAAAAGGGAAAAGGTCCCCTCAGGTACAGCGCAAAAAGCACTGCGTGGAAAATGGAAATTACACTAACCTGGTAATTGTAGTTCCTGGAGGGTTCAGTTTAGTCCTCCACAATCGGGTAGTGCCCCTCCTCCTGCAGCCGGGAGACTGGACCAATCAAATCTTCTGTAGTATATATGCAGACGGAGCTCCCAGAAGCCCCCAGTGTACTAGTAACAAAGCATACTTAACGAAGCAACACATTAGATTAATATACAAAATGACATAATTAAAGAACAATTTGTTCCCCCCAAGAAATATCCAACCCCCTCCCCAAACGAGGAAGTCAGAACACTGCATTGCGCCGGTACCGACGCCCCAGAAATCAAAACACCGCTCCCCACCAGAATCTCAGGAGCTGCCTGAACCCCCGAGACAGGGAAGAGCCTTAGCAAAAAACGCGGCTGCAACAGAGGGACCGAACGGCAAGAGGAACCGTCTTATGAGCAACCGTTCGGAAAGCGCGCCGCATAATCATATCAGACCGTCGGGAGGGAAGGAGGACTAAACTGGACCCTCCAGGAACTACAATTACCAGGTTAGTGTAATTTCCATTTCCTGTTCGGTAATCCAGTTTAGTCCTCCACAATCGGGATGTAACAGAGCAGTTAAGACCGGGCGGGACCTTGCCATCCGGCGCGCAGAACCGCCGAACCAAAACAGGAATCCCGAGCCGCTGACACATCTAAGCGATAGTGTCTACTGAAAGCATGCAGAGACGACCAAGTGGCCGCCCTACAGATATCTGCCGGCGGAACCAGGCTATACTCCGCCCAAGAGGTCGCCTGAGCCCTAGTGGAATGAGCCCTCAGACCCTCCGGAATAGACCGCTGTTGCAACAGATACGCGGACGCGATCGCCTCTTTGAGCCATCTAGCAATGGAGGCCTTAGCCGCCGCTTCCCCTTTACGCGCACCCCCGAAGAGCACGAAAAGCCGGTCAGATTTCCGAAAAGACTCGGTAACCTTTAAATAACGATGGAGCGTACGACCCACATCGAGCCGGAGAAGACCTTTGTCCGTTGACCCGACAGATTGCGAAGAAAGCACTGGAAGAAACACTGCCTGATTCATGTGAAAGGGAGACACCACCTTTGGCAGAAAGGAAGGAACCGGACGGAGAACGATCCTATCTGCAGAAAAAGACAAGAAAGGCTCTCGACAGGACAATGCATGCAGATCCGAAATGCGCCGTGCCGAACAGATGGCTACAAGAAAAACCGCCTTCAGCGTGAGATCTTTCAGAGACGCCCTGCGCAGGGGCTCAAAAGGTTCACGAACCAGGGCCCTCAGAACTAAATTCAAGTCCCAAGGAGGAACGAAAACTCTGCGGGAGGGCCGCAAATGAAAAACAGCCGTAAGAAATCGGCGTACATCCGGATGAGCCCCGAGCAGACGACCCAAAACCTTGCCGCGATAACACGAGATAGCCGCCAACTGGACTTTTAGGGAACTAGCCGCAAGGCCCTTATCGAAACCATCCTGAAGAAAACTTAAAACGACGGGCACGGAAATCGTCGCCGCCCGGACTCCCCGCCGGGAGCACCAGTCTTCAAAAATCCTCCAAATCCGAACGTAAGTAAGAGAAGTGGACGTTTTCCTCGCCCGCAGAAGGGTAGAAATCACCGCGGGGGAGTAGCCCTTCCTTTTCAACCGAGCCCTCTCAATGGCCAAACCGTAAGCGAGAATCGATCCACTTGGGGCATCCGCAAGGGACCCTGAAGAAGATCCGGTAGCGCGGGCAGGAGCCAAGGAATGCCGTCGCGCAGCCGGACCAGATCGGCATACCAGGGCCTCCGGGGCCAATCCGGGGCCACCAGTAACACACGACCCCGATGGCTCTCGATACGTTGCACGACCCGGCCGATCAGAGCCCACGGAGGAAAGACATAAAGAAGACCGGACGTTGGCCACGGCTGAATGAGAGCGTCGAGCCCCTCGGACATGCGCTCCCTTCGCCTGCTGAAGAAGCGCCTTGTCTTGGCTGATTGAAAGGTCGCCATGAGATCCATGATGGGTGGACCCCACCGCCGGGCGATTTGCGCGTAAACCTGTGGGTTTAGCTCCCATTCTCCGGGGTCCACCCGCACTCTGCTGAGAAAATCGGCCTGGACATTGTCTATGCCTGCAATGTGTGCCGCCGAGATTGCCGGAAGGCGAGTTTGCACCCAATTGAACAAGGCCGCCGCTTCTGCCTCCAGGGTCACGCTGCCGGTACCCCCTTGGCGATTGATGTAAGCTACGGTGGACGCATTGTCCGACAGGACTCGCACCGGCCGGCCGAGAACCAGGGTCTCCAGGGCCACCAGGGCTAGCCGGACTGCCCGCAATTCGAGACGGTTGATCGACCAAGAGGCCTCCAGGGGAGACCATTCCCCCTGTGCAAAGCGGGACTCGCAGTGAGCCCCCCAGCCGGTTAAGCTCGCATCCGTCGTGAACGGAACCCACAGTGGAGGCTCCAAGGGAATCCCCCGCGTCAGGTTCTCGGCGGAGAGCCACCACCGGAGGGATCGGCGAACCGTCTTTGGGCAAGGCAATCTCTTGTTCAACGAGTCGAACTGGTTGGACCAACGTCGCAGAAGAGCACTCTGCAGCGGACGCATGTGGAAGCGCGCCCAAGGCACCACCTCCAAAGTCACCGCCATCGTTCCGAGGAGCCGCAGGTACCACCACGCCGACGGAGCTGGCAGCCCCCGGAAGAGACGGACCAGAGCCCGCAACGCCAGCACGCGTCGCTCCGGAAGGCACACAAAGCCCCGTGCTGTGTCGAAGCGAACTCCCAGATACTCGAGATCCTGTGTCGAGACAGACAACTCTTGCATTCGTTCACCACCCATCCGAGGGACCGAAGGAGATCCACCACCCTGCTCGTGACTTGCACACACTCCCGACTGGACTTTGCTCGAATCAACCAGTCGTCGAGATACGGATGGACCAGGATGCCCTCCTTGCGCAACGCCGCCGCGACTACAACCATCACCTTTGTGAAGGTGCGGGGAGCCGTGGCGAGTCCGAACGGCATGGCCCGGAATTGGATATGGCCCCACGGAAGCGCAAAGCGGAGAAACCGTTGATGGGAGGGCCGGATGGGAATGTGTAAATAGGCCTCGGTAAGATCGAGGGACGTTAAAAATTCCCCTTGACGCACCGCTACGATGACTGACCGCAGGGTCTCCATGCGGAAGTGCGGCACCCTGAGAGCGCGATTCACGCCTTTGAGATCCAAGATCGGACGAAGAGAACCGCCCTTTTTGGGAACCACAAAATAGATGGAGTAGCGACCTGCGCCTCTTTCCAAAGGTGGGACCGGAACCATGGCCCCCCAGAGAGCAGCCGATCCAGGGTCACGCGGATGTCCCGCGCCTTTTGAGCTCCCTTGCTGGGAGACAGAACAAACGAATCCGGAAGTGGGTGCGCAAAGTCCAGGGCATAACCTTCTTCTATAATCTGCAGCACCCACCGATCTGACGTAATTTGGGCCCAAGAAGGAAGAAAGTCGCGCAAACGACCCCCGATAACCGGGTCTCCCTCTAGAGCCCGCCTCGTTTCATTGCGGCTTGCGATTAAAGGAAGAGGCCGAGGAAGAGGCGGCTCCGGAGAAGCCCCTTCCCGCTCCTCTGAAACCACGAAACCCTTGATGACGGGTTCCAAAACGACCGCGCTGCGATGTCCACAGCCGGGAAGAACGAAATCTGCGAACATCCCGAAACTGGCCGCGCGCTGAGGTGGACGACCTATTAAGCTTAGGCTTATCCTCCGGAAGCCGACCACCCTTAGACTCACCGAGATCCTTCACCAACTTATCCAGAGCCTCACCAAATAACAACCTGCCCTTAAAGGGCAGTTTACTGAGGCGAGACTTGGAAGAACCGTCGGCCGCCCAGTTGCGCAACCAGATGGACCGTCGTGCCGCTACCATGGAGGCCATACTATTAGCTAGGGAGCGGATTAAATCATAAAACAGATCCGCCAAGTAGGCTGATCCCGACTCCACACGGGTAACGTCCAACAGCCCCTGTTGGTCCATACCGGACCCCGAGCGCAGGTGCTGCGACCACCGCAAACAAGCCCGAGCTACCCACGCCCCACATATAGAAGCTTGCAACGATAAGGCATTGGTCTTGAAAGCTTGCTTCAACAAATTATCAACCTTTTTGTCCTGAACATCCTTCAGGGCCGCGGCCCCTTCAACCGGGATGGTGGTTTTCTTGGTCACTGCCGAAACGGCAGCATCCACCCGTGGAGACTTAAACAAGTCCCTGTCCTTGTCGGCAAGGGGGTAAAGACGATTCATGGTCCGAATCCCTTTCAAACCGGATTCCGGTTGCTCCCATTCCGCATGGATCATCTGCTCAACCACACGGTGCACAGGAAAAACTACCTGGGCATCCCTGACCGCCTGAATGAGAGGATCCTCGAGACCCTCCTCCTCCAGCGGCCGCACCGCAGAGAGGTTAAGCGCTTGGAGAGACTCCGTGACCAAAGGGACCAGCTCGTCCCTTCGAAACACCCGAATGATTCGAGCCTGATCTTCCGGCTCCGGGAGCTCCCCGTCTTCTAACTCCTCCGCCTCAGTCTCAGGATCCCCCTCAGCCTCGGAATCCGGAAGACAAAGGGCGTCCTGATCCTTGTCCCCCAACCTGGGCCGCTTGACAGCGGGTTGGGAAGACCGCTGAACCCCCCCTGCGGATCCTGGGGGGAGAGAGGCGGGCCAAGCCTCCGGCAAGTGACCGGACCGGCTTAAGCAGAAGGCCTGATGCATGAGAAGAACAAAATCTGGGGAAAAGTCTATAGGCGACGCTTCTACAGCCGCCTGCTGGAGCTCAGGGACCGACGTATTAGACGCCGGGCCCAAACCAGAAGGGAGGATGCTCGGTGAAGGGACACTGTCCCCCGAAAGAGAAGGTTCCCCGGGCACATGCTGTTCCTTAACTTCAATAGGAAGCTCCAGGTCTGAAGAAACTGCAGCACAGCTCTTGCAGATTCCAGAGTCAGTCATTGTACCTCTGCGGGACCCACAAATTACACACTGAGGTTTGGCAGCCATGCTAAGGCAACCTGCTCTCAGGGAGAAAGAAGGCAACAGGAACAGGGAAGCCCACACCAAGGGGACTAACCTTATTCAAATCAGTACAGCTTTAAATTTAAAACTTTTTTTTTTTTTTTTTTTACAGAAAACAAAACACTCCCCCTTATCCTAGGGGTGCCCGGGTCCAAATCGCCAGGGAAACAAACCCCAAAAACACCAGGGGAACCCGTGCACAAGTGTTAAAAAGTGCCCTTAAAAAGCACACTTTAGAAATCCAAAATGGCCGCCGCACTTTTTCACCCACGGTAAAAAACGGCGCGAAAATACAAAGGTAACCAAATAATATGGAAAAGAAAGAAAACAACCCTCTAATACAGGGCAAGCGAAAAAAATAAGGAAAAAGTGCAATTTGGGAGCCAGGGGAGCCGACAGAGCCTCTGACAATGCACAGAACAGAGAGCTGAAAAGTTAAAGCAAGGAAAATTCCTACCAGCTCAGGGAACAGCAAGGAACTCAGCCCACTTCTCCAAGTGACAGGCAATGTTGCAGCCGGTATGGCTCTTCACCGTACAGCCTTGGGGAGAGCTCAACCCAGGCTTCAGAGATTCCCAGGCAGGAAGGCAGGAGCCCAAGGCAGGTCTGGCTTCCCCCAGGATGTCCCCTGTGGCTTTTTTTTTTTTTTTAAAGATACAGCTACCTAGCAAAGAAATAGAAAATAAAGGACCAGAAAGAAACCCCAAAAGAACTAACTAACTAGTGTTGCTCCTTCAAGTGTCACTTAGCGTGCCCAGAAAGGGCACAGAAGTCCTCCAGCTGCAAGGAGACTGGACACACTGGGGGCTTCTGGGAGCTCCGTCTGCATATATACTACAGAAGATTTGATTGGTCCAGTCTCCCGGCTGCAGGAGGAGGGGCACTACCCGATTGTGGAGGACTAAACTGGATTACCGAACAGGAACACCTAAAATCCCTTGTCTGAATCTGTGCTGGCGCTGAGGTGCGTCCCTGTATCTGCTTGTCCTTGAGAATGTGCCCCCCCCCTCTTTAGACTCCCCCAAGTCTTTCACCAACTTATCCAATGCCCACCAAACAAGAGCTTCCTTTGAAAGGTAGCTTAGTTAACCATGACTTAGAGGAAACATATGCTAATTACACAACCAAGGATAGCAGCATGCTGCAACCACCTAGGCCAAACTCTTAGAGAGACCTCTGATGAGATCTTAGAAGGCATCTGCCAGATAAGTGGATCCCCGATTCCAGTTTTGCCGCCGCTGCTGTAGGCTCCAGGGACTCCCCTGTGCCCACCGCAGCCAAGCTCTGGCTACAAATGCACCACAAATGTACATCTGTAAATACAGGGCATTAATATCAAAAGCCTGCTTCAACAAAAGCATCCAACTTTCTATCCTGAACATCCCTGAGCGCACTACTACCCTAGACGGGAATTGTGGTTTTCTTGGTCACCACGGCATCTACTTTCGGGGAAAGCAGAAGTCCCGCTCCTGTTCTGGCAGTGGGTAAAGATGGGCCATGGTCCGAGCTCCCCTAAGACTGGCCTCCGGGAGGTCCCAATCATCCTGGATCATCTGCTTAATCACCCGATAAAAGGGAAAAACCTTCTGCGCTTTCCAGCTTGAAACAGCGGATTTTCCAGTCTGCCCTCCTCCGGCTGCCCACCTGCCCGCATATTAAGTGTTTTAAGTGACTGGGTTATACGAGTCGTCAATTCATCACGGGGAAGACATGGACGATATGGGATACATCCTCATGTGGGATCTCACCTTCCTCCACCTCCCTGACTCTTTCGCGTCCATATCCAAATCCTCCTGATCATCCGCGTGAAAGGAGCTCATCTCCTCTCCTGGGTCTTTCTCCAGTCGGCGCTTGCTGGAGGCCGGTCCTCCCACCGGCATTAATTCCTCTG
This sequence comes from Ichthyophis bannanicus, assembly GCA_033557465.1. NCBI lineage: Eukaryota > Metazoa > Chordata > Amphibia > Gymnophiona > Ichthyophiidae > Ichthyophis > Ichthyophis bannanicus. Next base: position 68,073,240 of record CM066051.1, on the reverse strand, counting down.
TTACTGCTCTCTTTCTACCTCTCTCTGAAACAGGGCGAGGACTGTCGTTGTCCCACTGTATCATGCAGAATGCCTTGTGCATGAGGAGAACCCCCCCCCCTCCCCAAAGCCCTCTCCTCCAATTGTGATGTTGAAGTACTGGGAAAGAAAGCTCTCTGCCCCAACACTCTAATACAGGTAGCGCGGAGCCAGCTCCTCACTCAGCGCTGCCATCCCAAGGAGGGCAAAGTATGCAGCCCTCCCCCCAAGGACCCTGCTCACTCAGACTTGTCTGTACTGTCCTTCTGGAAATCTCCTTCAGCCGTCCGGGCATCTGCCTCACAGCCGCGATATATTCCCGAGGCTGGCACCATGCTCCGTTGCACCTCACAGGCCAAACATGGTAAGGCTGGGAGTAAGGAAGGCCCCCGTTCCCCTTCCACCGCTCCTGCTAGCAACAGGCAAGGGAGGTTTGTCTTATCCTTTTCTTCTTCTTTTTTTTTAAAGCGAAACAGAAACAGCTGGTGACCAGCAGGATGAGGATCAAAATAAAAAAAAAATACAGAGGAGCAGCACCCGGCGTCCAAGCAGACCTTCCCTCCCTTTCTCTTGTCCCGTGCTGATGTTTCTTGATTTTAGTTTCTGCTGCCCATGCAGTTCACGGCATCTAGCCGGAGCCGTGAAAACCTAAGAGAAGACCACCGCAGGGCTGAAACTGCCCCGAAGGCTTTTCTTTCACCGCCCGCGGAAACCCAAAGGGTTTTCCTTCCCCTTTCTCTCTCCCCTCCCCAACTCGCGCTCAGCCCTAAATACCTGCTTTGGCGCCAAGGCGGGAGCTCAACTGAGAGCCGCACAATGACGGGCCTTGTCTCCCCATGTGGCTCTTCACCTGCTGACAGGTTCGGGAGCTGTGGCAGTCACCAGAGGCACAGATGAGCCTCCTCCTCCTGAGAGAGGGCCCCCAACCCCCCAACAGGTTTATTGGTTCAGGAGTAGTCCCTTTCCTTCCAGAAAGGAAAAGGGCTCCTCTAGATTCCAATGCTCAATGAAGCCAAACTAACTAAAATGGCATAAAAAGAAGAAATAAATAAAAGAAAAAAAAGTTGTCTTTCCATTGAGTCCAGAACCCTGGAATCACTAGCTCCAGCTGCTTGGGGACAGCTTACTGGGGCTGGTAGGTGGTGCCAGCTGCCTAAGTACACTGATGTCATCAAAAGATGACATGCTCAGTCTCCAAGCTGTTGGTGGGGGGCTGACTACCCAGAAGTTAGGACTGGACTGGAGGGACTATAAGGAAGGGGGTTATTTATTTCTCTTTGCTTCTGATACCTTTAAGGTGTCTTTAAAAGGTTTTAGCATGTGCTAATCCACTGTTGAGCACGCTAACAGGTTTTATGTGTACTGAACTGTTCTGCAAGTGCAGGGGAAACTGAATTAGTTAAGGTTAAATACAAGAGCAAGTATCTGTGGGACTTAACCCCACTCTCACACATATCCAGCCGGTGGAAATACGTCCTTTACACTTATTTCTATAACCATAACCACTTACTATGCCTTGACCTTTTAGTGAACGTAAGAGCTGCCATACTAGTCAGAATAAAGGTCCATTGGGTTTCTAATAGTGGCCAATCCAGGTCACAGGTACTTGGCAGGATCCCAAAGAGTGGACAGATGTCATGCTGCTTACCTCCAGGGATAGTATTTTTCCTTTGCACACTAACATGCAATTCTCTACATAAAAATGAACTTTAGTACAATCCTGGAACACAAGAGGGAACAGGACGACAGATCAAGACCTCCAGAGCCATCGTGTTCCTGGCACATCCTTCCTCCCTGCTACAATACAGCTGACTGCACCAGGGCTTCATTCTTCACGCCCTCACCGCTGAGCATCTTGTGCGTCTGTCCCCAGCTCTCTTGAATTCTGTTACTGGTTTTTGCTGTGACCACCTTCCTGGGGAGGCAGCTCCAAGCTGCTACTTCAAATGCTTCCTTTTCAAAGGGTCTAGACAGTCTTCTTTTGAGATCAAGAGGAAAGCCAACAGAGGGCTTTTTAATAAATACATTCAGAAGACCATCCAAGGGGTATTTTAAAGACCCCAGATGCACAGCAGTTTTACCAACATGCTTAATTAGCCCACACCTGAACAATCAATAAGTCCCTGCTTAAAAACTTAGGATGTGACCCATTCAGCTCAAGAATAAGAGCTGAAAAAGATCGAACTGTCATGCAATGGGAGGCTTAAATTCTCCCTTACATTTGTCTTTTACTGCTGGTGCTGGCTGTGGGTCGGCGGGTAGGAGCACGGACCTTAGTACCAGCAGTAACAGGCACAGGAGTGTCTCAGAAGGCTGCTGAGGGACGATGGGATAAAGTTTCACCTCTCTGTGAAATTCAGAGAGCGTGTGCAAAAACCTGCACCCAGAAGTTAAACCTGTACAGGGCGTTCAGGACAGCACTCAACACCTTAACAACGGCATGAAACAGAACTACAGTGAGAAGAGTATCTTCAGGCATTTGGTCCCTTCTGCAATTTTGCAGGGCCAAGACCCCACATTCTTACGTTAGCTTGTGTTCTCCCTGTTGATTCATACTCGTGAGAAGCTGTACCTTTTCTGTAGAGGTAGAACACAGCTAGAGGGGAGGTGTAATAAGAGATGGACCACAGCACTGATACCTGCAAGACAAAAGAGCAGAGACATCTGTGAAGGAGGAGGGAGAGGGAGAGTTCTAGAGGACGAGGTCACAATAAAGTAGACAGAATAAAGGTCCACAAGATAGCGACGGAAAGAAAGAAAAAATAAAAACAATTTTAACATTATGAAATTTGTCTGATAGTACTTTTGTGCATTTAAGAACATCAATCCAGGAATTTTTCAGAAAGGACAGTGAGAAAACAGATAGCACTCAGGGCCAGCAAGAGAGAGTAGCCCTTCTAGAGCGAGTGAACAATCCCAGATGATCTAACTCAGAAGGGACCGATGCAGCGACCTGCGCTACCCCTTAGATCAACAGTTTATGCTCAATTTTCCCAGGTCCATCTTGCTCGCCCGAAGCAGGAAATAAGATAAAATGTGGGAAAATCAGCGCAAAATCACAGCGTAGAGGGCATGCAAATCGGAAGAATACCAATTACTCCTAATGTTAAAAAAACCCAAACACTGCGCTGAAATTCAGTGCAGTTTTTTTAAACTGGTTCTTTAAACGCTGAATCTTTAGGCCATCTCAGGGCCAGTGTAAAGATCTAGATGGGAGCAACGGGGTCATCTGCGTGAAGTGTTACACGTCACCTCAGATGACCCACAATTCCTGGTGGCTCAAGTGAACCGTGAACAACCTGACTCTCCCCCACACCGCTCCTAAAATACACAACAATCACTGGTGGCCCTGGTGGGCCCCAACAACTTCCCTTCCTCCAAAACAGTCCAGGCCGGGCCCCCCCTCCCCGCACAACCCCAGTACCTTCAACACTGGGAGGTAAAATGCAGCCCACCTGCAGCCTTTGCAAGGGTCAGCATCTGAACCCGCATGGTGCACCCCGAGATGCATCGGGCAGGGTCAGGCACCATCATTTGTAAAGACAGCAGCGTATCAAGGGCCCACTAGGGCCACCACGTTTTTTGGGGCGGAAGGTGGTGGAGGAGGGGGGAGGGAAAATTGGGCGAGAGATGGAAACCAGTGAGCTTTCTTTTTTTAAATGTCCCTTCCTGTTAGTGCATGAGTCAATCACCGTTCACACACTGACATGTTTACAAGCATGTGAACACATGAGCCGAATGTGTCTGGTTTGTTCTCCTTGTTTAAACACAGTCTTTCTGCACATAGCTCATTTGCATGCCGTGTACTTACAGCATCGCAGAGCAAAACTTGTGTTAGGAAAGCCTGCGCTAGAGCTTTAGCACAGGGTTTCTGCATCGAGCCCTGGGATACTAAACTCAGCTGCTAGGCAAGTGCTGTAACTTGAATACTAGTGCAGAGGCAGGGTAAAGAAGGTCTCTGGGGAATTCAGACTCAAGGATGGGTGGAAAGGAGAGGGAGGATGAGTTCAGTGCAGAGATTCTCAGGTGGGGTTCACAGGATGAGATGTCATTGCCCCGTTACAGCATTTCAAGGCTCTTCACCCATTAGGCCACTAGTTTAAAGCTCAGCTAAGATAGCCCACTTGAAATGATGCTTTCACGCGAGTACCTGGGGGAGTAGTATCCTGTTTCTCCCACTGACTCTGTCTGTGACCTTGGGCAAGTCACTTCACTACCTCAGGTACAACCAAGACTGCGACACTACGTGCAGTGGGAAATAACTGGTGTACATGTTTGTAAGGTGCCTTCAACTCAGGTTTGGTAAAGTAAATAACTAAATCACATATGCAAATCCAAACCCCACTGCAGCTGCTGACAGCCTCCTAATCACTGACTGGAACAAGGGTAGGATGAGACTGCTCTGTCGGTAGCATCCAGAGTGCAGTGGGACAGATAGAGATCCTCCGTCTCACACGTTCTCCGTAAACAAGCAGCAGCTTCTCTCCCCAAGGAGCAGAGAGAAAGTCAGAACTCCCTATAGTAACCACAACAGTCTTGTTTACCACCTCACTGCTGCCGATGAGAGAGAAGCAGCCCAACACTGACAGAATCACTTTATCTCAGCTGTGATTTCTGGCCATGTGTGAGAAATTGGACAGTCTGTATCTCCATGCACCCCAGCTCACCTGGAACTCGGTAAACAACAGTAATATTTCCTGAAGCTGTTAAAATCAAAACAAGCCACCCAAACCACACACAGCCTGGGATTTTGTAGCAATCAAAAACAATATCAGCCTCATCACATTCAAATCTCAGAGTGGCCAACCTTTCTCCCAAGGTTTCCAGGAAACTGGATCTGTTTTGGCAGTTACCATGTCTCTAGAGTTAGATAAATCGCAAGAGTTCTTGTCCCATCTTCACAAGAAATCAAGGTTATGTACTATCTGCACTGGTACAATAAACTAAAATGCACATGATACCACAAAAAACATTAAAAAAAAAAACTAACTTTGTCCCAACAAGTAGCCACCAACAAGTCTCCCCCCCCAAAAAAAAAATATTAATATTGATGCATCAGCAAAATAACCAACATTTTTTTTACAACATAATTATCCAAAGTCGAATTGCCTTTGGAACAGAATTCCGCGGCTGAGTCGTCGCATACAAAAACCACACTTCCACATATCAGCACCTCTCACTCCTGATGTCATATGAAGAGTCAGGAACAAATCCTATAAAGATCTCAGCTGTCTCCCAGGGATGTACGGTTTCAGGTTGTCCAAGGTGTTTATGGCAATAAAAATGGCAGGCAATAATGGATTCCACCAAGTCAGAAAATTTCAAATCGATCTAATTTACTGATCTGACATGGCCATGTTTCGGTGAACTACTGTCTGCATCAGGGACATACAACATCCCAGCGGAATACATGTTACAACAAGCAGTTTCCCATTGAAGGATATATTCATACTTTGCCTTCGTGGCCCCAAAGAACAAAATTGCTGCTCAAAAGCTAGAGTGACTGCAGCAGGTCAACAATTTAAACCATTGCTGATGTCACACGCTATAGAAATAATCATTACGAAATATCTCATATGTTAATACTTAGACCTTTAATACTTAAAGGGTATTCATGAACAAACAAACCTTTTTCAAAGAAGGGGAAGCTGTAAAACTAGAGGACATAGGATGAAGCTTCAAGGCGGTAAACTTAAAAGCAACATCAAGAAATACTTTTGCACTGAAAGAGTGGTGGATTTTTGGAATGGTAGGGACAAATACAGTGATGGAATTCAATATAGGATGGAACAGATATAATGGATCCTTTTATAGCAAGATGATAAAATCAAAGCAAACTTAGGTATTTTTTTATAATAAATAGAGGGGAGCCGACCCACACAGAGCTGCAGTCACAACCACTCTAGCCACCTTGCTGGGCAGACTAGATTAACCATACTGGTCTTTATCTGCCACCAAATACTTTCTCTTCCAGAGTGAGGCAATGCAGTTCTTCCAAAACTGGTAAAGATGATCAAATAATTTATGTCCCATAAAGATACAAGCTGCAGTATTCTGAATATTGGGCTTTAATATTTACCCCTACAAATAGAGCATTATAGTAATCAACTTGGTCCATTATTTGGGCCTCAATCCCAACTCATGCAGAAAAGCATCAGAGTCCTGGAATCCCCATGTAGACTGCAACACAACACCTGTGGTCGCTGCAGACAGGGAATGGAAAGGTGACCATATCTGGCTTGGGAGGAAGGGAAGAGCGCCAACTGGAGATGTACTCAGGCGGAAATATTGCCTGCAGACCGACCCAGGCAAAACTCGGTCTGTGTACTTACCCATGCCAAGATACTGTCTGTGTATTTCTCCAGGCTCCGTGGCTGGTAGAACGACTCCTGAGGACAAGAGTGAGAAGAGACAGTGATTTCTGAAGACAGCAGGGGCTTCGGAGACTCTCCCTGCTTATTCCCTAGGATCCCCTGTTGTCATTACTGTAGTGTGTTATCCCTGCTGTGTCTCATATTAGACAGTAACAACCACCGGAGGGGACAAGGTTTAATTTGTTGTGTGTTATCCACTCAGATTTCCTGTTTCTATGGTATGTTAGAAAAACATACAGCAATTTAGCACGATGTGAAGAAGTAGCCTAGCTGTTAGAGCTGCGGGCTCAGAATCAAGAAATCTAGGATTCAGATCTCAGTGACCTCCTTGTGGTCTTGGGCAAGTCACTTAAACCTCCGCTGCCTCAGCTTCAAAACTTAAACTGTAAGTCCTCTGGGGCAAGGAAATACCAACTGTACCTGAATGTAAGTTGCCTTGAACTACTACTGAAAAGGCATGAGCTAAAGCCACAAAAAACTAATAAAGTGGCTCTTGTCTCAAAAGCTTAGATCTCTGTAAATCTGTTAGTCTGCTTACAAAGATGTGATCAGCCTCCAGTTAGTTTTTACTGAAGACTAACATGACAGCTATCCCTCTTGTGCCATCTTGTGTCTCCCGTTGCAATTACTACAGGGCACTGTTTCTAAACCCTGTCTTGGAGGAACCCCTAACTAGTTGGGTTTTCAGGATTAACACAGACAGTAGGTCTGTAGATCTCTCCCATCACGCAACAGGTCAGCAACATAATACAAATTTATCTCATGCAAATTCATTGCAATCCTGAAAACTGGACTGGGTAGGGGTACCCCCAAGTGAAAGCTTGAGAAACACTGCTTCAGGAAGTTATTTCACTATGAGGATCATAGCCTGCATTAAGGCAGTATTCGGACCTTGCAGTAGAAAACACATAAGCGCATTGGGGTGCACTTTTAGTATGTAATATTATGCCCCATCAAATGCACTTCTGTTTAGTTAATTACTTTGTTCTATAACACATATGTTGCTTTGTTATTCATTGTTTTCATAATATGACGTTCCATGTAAAACAAACCCGATTTGTTGATTGTTGTTTATTGTAAACCGCAACTGAACTCTGTTAAATAAAAAAATAAATAAATAAAATAAAATAAATAAATGCACCACTCTAGCTACCTATGCAGACTAGATGGACCATACTGATCTTTATCTGCATCATGTATCATGTTACAGTAGCATGTCAGCCCCTTATGCGTGCCTTCTATTCCCACCATACACCTATATCCAGGTCTTCTGTTATCACATAATGTCTTATTAATTCCCCACACATACACCAATTTGATTATTTTCACTTCGTTTCCCTCTTTAACACAGAATTCCTCCCGATGGATTCTGGGTAACTAATGACGTCACACTTACCCAGGAAGCGGCAGCGGGAATAGAATGCGGAGGGTCCCTGCCTTGCGGAGCAGGAGTGGGTGATGGTGACGACTGCGACGGCGGGGAGGAGTCCCGGTAAACCCGATACAGGCGAGGGCCGAGCACGCAGAGCGCCAGGCGGTGCAAAAGCGCCGTCGCCATCAGCCCACTGCCGCGCGCGGGCGCGCACACACACCGTTCGCTTGTCAGTGCTGAATTGAGCGCGCGGTCTAATAGCACGTGACTAATGCGAGCTCAACACCCTTGTCATACCCACGTGCACTCTTTAGAGGCGCGCGCGGCTGGTCCTTTCTGCACTGTAGAGAAAGAGGAAAGTGAGCGCGGGGGGGGGGAGGGGCGAAGCCCCTGGTTGAAATACGTCATAATGGGACTCCGCTTTGCGTCTTTTGTGACCTATTTCGTACTGCAGGCAGGAAACTTGGGGCTATGGTGGCCCCAGAGGCCCAAACCTCTTGCAGAAGTCAGTGATCCTCTGAGCGAAAAAGCATGAATATAGCACCCAGTGCTGAAGAGCAGATCTCCATCGCAGCGCTAAGCAGGAGTTATATTGGTTGGTACTCATAAAACATGAATACAGCACTGAAGGTTGATATTCATCAGAACTCTGTATTACACTGATACACATTAAACATGGGTACAACATTGAGAACTGAAAAGCAGATCTTCACCAGAGCCCCATACAGATGCAACATTTGATATACAGAGGGTAATCCTCTAAAAGAGCACCGAGGTTTGGGAATAGAGGAGTAGCCTAATGGTTAAGAACACTGGCTTAGGACTCCAAACACTAGCACTCCTTGTGGCCTTGGGCAAGTCACTTAACCTTCCATTACCTCAGAAAAATCCAAGTTATCAATGTCCCTGTTTAACATACATTACCAAGTTTAAGTTTCAATGTGAACCGCTTTGATTGAAATGATAAAGCAGTATATAAAACCTGTTAAATAAATACATATTTTATAAAGACACTTAGGCACCTATGTGTCTTTATAAAATACTAGCACAAATTCTGCTAAAAGGGCACCTAAATTGAAGGCACAGATATTACACCTGTTCTCATTCCAGCATAAATGTTATCAGTACTTTCTGTATGTCTGAGAAAAGTGGCCTAGTGGTTGGGGCTGGGGGTTCAAATCCTGCTGGAGGACAGAAACCTTGGGCTGGAGGTACTGGGATTTCTAGTCCCACAGCCACTACTTATGGCCATTGCCTTAGGTACAAAAACAGATTGTGAGCCCTTTGGATACAAGGGAAATATATACTATACCTGAATGTACACTGCTTTGACCCTGTGAAAAGCAGTATATAAGCATTACTAATATGAACAAATACACCCAGAATTCCAACGCAATAAAGGGCTCAATAAACAGACTTAATAGCAAATAAATATGTCTGCTGTTTAATCACCTTCATCATCGCCCCCAATAAATTGTGTTTGAAACATGAGTGGAGCTTCAAGTAGATATTTTGTATACATATTGCACAAAACATATACAAGCCATGAATATAATAGGATGGTGTTAATTTTGTACTTAGCTTTGATGCTGTAAACACTTCACCCTGACCACTGGCATATACAATACACAGCTTCCACACAAAACCAGAACCTGGAGCAGGGCGGTCTGTTACCAGCTTAGGCAATCACTTGTTCCTTGTACCACTGCGACCACAGCTGTTGACTTGGTGAGATTATAGCTAGTAAGAAATCAAAAGATCCCAAGATTAAACCATTACCAAACCCCCTTTTTTTAGCCAATAAATATTCCAAACTTCTCTCCTTACTGACGTGAGTACACTCAAACTACAGTGCCTGATAAACTACCAGGCTCTCCAAGCACAATATAAATCCCCACACTGAGACAAAGAGACCAATGAAAAAATTGGGTAAGCACTCCCAGCCAATCACTACGACTAAAAAAAGGGGGTTTATTAATAGCTTATTGGTTTAATCTTGGGATCTTTTGATTTCATACCAGCTTCAATATCATCCGGTCTGATGAAGCCACAGTAGGCAGCGAAACCAACGGCCGTTGTTGCAATGTTACAAGGAGCAAATGATTGCCTAAGCTGGTAACAGACCGCCCTGCTCCCAGTTTCTGGTTTTGTGTGGAAGCTCTGTATTGTTTATGCCAGTTGAAGTGTTTACAGTTGAAGTGGTCCAGTTGAAGTGTTTACAGTGTCAAAACTTCAGGCCGGAAGGTTGGGGGTTCAAATCCCATTAGAGGACAGCAAACTTGGGCCGGAAGGACTGGGGTTTCTAGTCCCACAGGTGCTCCTTGTGGTCTTGGGCAAGCCACTTAACCCTGCATAGCCCATGTTCCCTGTAAAATAGTTATCTCCAAGTTATAATGCCCTGTTCAATGTAATTTCAGTTTGTTCAATGTAAACCGCACTGATGCAGAATAGCACGGTATATAAGAGAATGCAAATAAATAAATAAATAAAACTAAGTACAAAATTCACCGCCCTATTAGATTCATGGCTTGTACATCTTTTGCGCATACAAAGTATCTACTTAAAGCTCCACTCAATGTTTCAAACTCAAATTTTTTGGGGGGCGATGATAATAGTAATTAAGGAGCAGGCATATTTGTTTATTTGCCATTAAGTCCATTATGAGCCCTTTATTGCATTGGAAAAATAAGTAAGAGTGAGTTTTAAAGACAACTCTTTTCACCTCTAGAGAAGTGCATAGGTGGGTCCAATTTGCATTTTTCCATTTTGTAAAATATGCTCATGAATCACAACTCTGCTCAGACTTCTTCCCTGATTATGTGTACTATGCAAGTGCACACCTGCTTTTAGGCATGCTCTTATTTTATAAAAGCCCCTTAGGTACTAAATGGTTTGTAAAATTATAAGAACATAAGATATACCATACTAGGTCAGACCAAAGGTCCATCGAGCCCAGTATCCTGTTTTCAATAGTGGCCAATCCAGGTCACAACTACCTGGCAAGTTCCCAATGGGTAGATAGATTAAAATGTTGCTTATCCCAGGGGTAAGCAGTGGATTTCCCCACAACATTTAAATAATGGTTTATGGATTTTTCCTCCAGGAACTCGTCCAAACCTCCTTTAAACCCAGCTACATTAGCAGCTTTTACTACATCCTCCGGTAACGAATTCCATATCTTCATAGTGCATAAATATAGCATGGACTACTGAAGTCCATCAGTTTTCTGGTCAGGCATCACACTGTCTAAATAAAAGTGATAGCTGAAGAGCGGATCCCCATCAGAGCTTCATTCGGGTGTCATATTGATATATGTAAAATATGAATACAGCACAGACATATGAAAGGAAGATCTTCATCATATGTAAAGCACAAATACAGCACTGAATAGATCTTCATCAGAGCCCTGTGCAGGCATCACACTGGTATATCCTGATGTCCAATGTTTAGGCTTCTCTAATGTGACTGTTTCTTGTGATGCATTTCCAAACTATTTCTTGATTAAAACTTAGTCACAGTGCAACCAGGGCCAACCCTCTTCTTGCAAATGTCATCATAGAACCTTCCTCAAGATCTGATCAGCGTTGGTAAATCTTTTCATCTGTCACTGCTGACCAACTATGATATTTTGTTAGCGACTTCAAATGATAATTGTATGCTGAATCCCTATTCCACCTGGATGGTGAAATCTTTGAAGGATTAATGGGTGATTTCTTGTTTAAAGTCTTGAATGCTTTTTTGCCTCAAAGCGTATTTCCCTCTTTAAAAAAAGTTGGTGTGCATCCACTTTGGGAAAAAAATCTGCTTTGGATGTACTAGATTCTAGGAGCTATCACTCTATATCCTCTCTTTCATTTGTGGTTAAATTAATTGAAAGGCTGATCCAGGCCTCGTCAGGGCTGGCGCAACCATTAGGTAAGACTAGGCAATCACCTAGGGCAGCAAAGAGCAGCAATCAAAGCAAAACAATAGATTCTGACAGTCAGACAAACTCAAAGAGCCATCAGCACATTCTTTCATCTGCAGGGAGAGCAGGCACACATATCTGCATAGAAAGCGAAGTTTAATATTTAAAAGCACGTGGTCCAGTTAGGAAAGGGTGGTATTAAGATGATCATGATGAGCTACCTTGAATTTAATGATCAAAATCTTGCACCAGCCCTGAGCCCAGTTATAGGAATAGATAGACTGTAATAATCTATCTGATTGCTATCAGTTTGATTTTTGTGGCAGATACAGCAGACAATGAATTATTGTTAGTCTTTAAGGGGATCATTTTATAAAGTCATTTTGTGCAAATCGCCCAGATGTGTCTTATAAAAGATCCCCAGGCATAAATGTACGTTTACTGTGATCATGCCACAGGGGTAGGGCATGGGTACCGTTACAAAGTACTCACATTGTTTATCATATTCTTTATTTGTACTTCAAAAATCTATACGCAAGTATTCACATCTGCTCTTGAGCAGGGGTAGTGACCATGGATGCGGTGTAAGAGGAGTGGCCTGATGGTTAGAGCAGCAGGGCTAGAATCGGGAAGGTCACGCTTGGGTGAGTCACTTAAACTCTCCATTGCTTCAGGTACAAACTTAGATTATAACATGTGGGGGGCAGGGAAATATCTGAATGTAACTTGCCTTGCAAAGGCGTGAGTTAAATACAAATACGCTAAGATGGGGGCATGGATTTTATAGACAATAGGTGGCTGCTTGATAGAATTTGCTTAAAATAGATACTTCGCAGCCTAGTGAACCTAAGCATACTGTTACAGAGTTCATGGGCAGCTTGTCTTGGCTGCATTTGATAGAATTGTCTGTGCAGTCCCACTACAGAAGTTGTTCAGTTGATGATTTTGTGGTTTATGTCTTATCTAAATGACAGGACACATGCCAATAGTTGTAGGTAGTTTCACTTCTAATTCATTTCCTAGGTCTTACGGAATCCCCCATTCTTAGCAACAGTTCATTAGTGGTCATTCAGCAGTGTCCGCTGTTAGATATGGTTGAGGAAAGCATCGGGGTAGCCTATGAGTGGAACAGGGATGGTTGCAGCAGCTATCTGGTCAGAAGCGATATTGAGCCACGCACCGGATTGCTAAAACGGATAAAGTTAGGGCAGGTCAATGGCTGCGCTAACTTTATGAGGTTTAACTATCCGATGAGCGGCTCAGTATCGCTGCTGACTGCCACGATCACTAGTGAAATGGGATATTCGACATCAGAAAGACTCCAACGCTGGATATTCAGTTTTATTTTCAGTGGTGACGGCCCCCGCTGCTGAATATTGACCCCCTTTCTGGACTTTTCATGTAGGCACCCTCTTATACAATTACCTGTAAAGTGATGGCCCAATTCACTGCAGCGACTCCTTGTGGCAATCATGTTTTAATAAATAAGGTGGTATACAAATCTGTATAAATAAATAAAATGACTTCTTCTGGTTATGGTGAAGCACCAGCACCTGAGGCCAGCCAGACTCTTATCAAGGTGGACGTTTCTAGAAAGGGGTGCATGAAGCTTGACATAATAAGGAGTTGCTGAGGTGGAGGGAGGAGAAACAGACAGTAAGGATTTGCACAGGTAAGAAAGATTCAATGAGTTTCTGTTTTTTTTTTATTTTTTAAGAGTTTTTCCCCAATTTTTAGTTTTTTTTCTTGGTTCATTTCATGCATTCGTTTTAATAGGACTTTTTAGTGCGCACTAAATCAGCCTGTACTAACTGGTGAATTAAAATGTGCCACATTGATTAACGTGTTGTTTTAAGACACCTTAGTAAACTGAATGGCCACTACCGAATACACACCCCTCATAGGCAGCCAGTGAGGGAGGGAGTTTGTCATTGAGTGGATGCTGGATTCTGACTGTAGACACTCCCTTAAAAGATTTTAATAGAGGAAAGGTAACTTCAACATGATATTCCTACTGGATTTGGGGTGTGTTTCTGCTGGTCTCCGGGTGAGTCTGTTTCTCGTTAAAGCTAACAGACTCACCCAGAGACCAGCAGAAACACACCCCAAATCCAGTAGGAACATCATGTTGAAGTTACCTTTCCTCTATTAAAACCTTTTTCTCCATTGAGGACTGTGAAACTCATTGTGTGAATGAAGTGTAAACACTGAACATGAAAAGGAGACCAGGTTGGAACCACCTTGAACCAACAAGTCTGTTTTATTAGGGACTGTACCTGGTTGGAGTAGACATATAGACTAGTGGTTAGAACAGTTTCGAAAAACCAGGACAACCAGGGTTCAAATCCCTTGCATTGGCTCAGGCACAAAGTTAGGGGCCCTTTTACTGAAGTGCGTTACGTGGCTAACACATATTGCTGTTTCTACGGGCCAGTGGTCATTGTTACCATACAGGCTGGACAATTACTGTGCATGAATTGCACAGGGTGGGGGCTGACAGCGGGCATTGACTGCACATTGTGGATGCTTGTTTGACTTGAAACTTACCGGACTATAGTAAAAGGGCCCTTTAGATTGTAAATCTTCCTAGGGACAGGGAAGGGCCCACTATTTAAATTGCTCCTGAGCCAGAAACATAGCAAGTGTGAGGCTGCATATAAGAAAGGTGCATCTTTTAATCCAAAATTAATTAGAACCAGTATTAGTTAGGATAGAACAAGGAAAGAGACTCAGACTTTGCAGATTAGCTTTAATATAAGCAGCTGACAAATGTTCCAAATTGGTAAGAAATCACTGAAGCATTGGAAACAGTGATTTAAATCCAAAGCACACCTGCTGGTGTGTGAGAAACAGGGCCGATGTTGGACCTATAGAGGCCCAGCTCAGGGCAGAAACTGGTGAGGGGGTCGCAAAGTCCACCTGCAGGCTTTGCCTCCTTCAGCAGGCTTGGGCTGCCTGTGACATGGTGGCTCAGGTCAATTGCACTGTTGGCCACCACCCCTGAACAGCATCAGAGTATAACTTAGCATAAAAGGAAAAACAAGGGCAGTATTCTTGGAGCAATAAATTGTTTCTAGAGACCTTTACAAAGAGACCTTCTAGATAGGTGTTAAAGCCAAGTACTCTTACATGGTTTGCAGCTTGTCGTGCTGTGAGGGCTTGTGTGCATCAGTGATGCTGAGAGCTAAACTAAACTATCGGTAGTTTAACTACTGGCAGGGTCTCCCAAGATGGACAGGTCTCAGCTGAGGTGCCAGACCAAGACAAACCACCCATCTGGGCAGCAGCAGAATGGAATAGTGTTGACGGCAGAGGATCACATTTCTGTGACAACGGCAACAACACCAAACTTAAACTGCGCGGAAGAAAGGTCCGGCAATCTACTTCTGTATCTTGCCATGAAAAGCCAATGGATAGTTACAACAAAACAAATTGTGCTATAGTGCTGGAAGATGAGACCCCCAGGTCAGAAGGCACTCAACTAGCTACTGGGGAAGAGCTGAAGACTTTTCCAAGTAAAGCCAGCATTTATGATGTGGTTGGATCAAAGCCCTCAGGACGTCTGACTGCTGATGTAGCTGCACATGAAATGAGAGAAGCTGTAAAGATGTCTTACGCATTGGAACATGGAACGTAAGAAACATGAACCAAGGGAAGTTGGAGGTGGTCAAGAATGAAATGCAACGTGTACAACTTGATCTGTTGGGTGTCAGTGAACTGAAATGGACTGGCATCGGGCACTTTGCATCAGATGATCACATGGTCTACTATACTGGAAATGAAAGACAGAGAAGAAATGGTGTTGCATTTATAATAAAGAAGAAACTTGAAAGAACTGTAATGAAATACAATGCAGTCAGCGAACGCTTAATCTCTATTCGTCTACGAGGAATGCCTATCAACACAACTATAATTCAAGTATATGCCCCAACAACAGCTGCAGAAGAGAATGAAATTGAAGAGTTCTATGAACAAGTACAAGCTGAAATTGACAGAACATGCGAACAGGATATCCTGAGAGTCATGGGTGACTGGAACGCAAAAGATGGCAACAAAGAAGAAGGCAAAGTAATGGGAAAATATGGACTTGGCAACAGAAATGAAGCTGGAGAAAGACTGATAGAATTCTGCAAGACCAACGATCTATTCATCTCGAACACCTTCTTCCAGCAACACAAGCAGCGACTGTACACATGGGCTTCACCCAATGGACTGTATAAAAATCAAATTGTTGATGTTACAGAGCTTTTCCATCATTGACTTCCACAGCTGTAGTCAAAGACAAAACCTGGAGCTGACTGTGGTACAGATCATCAACTAGTATGCAAACTCAAGCTAAAGTTGAAAAAGAGCATACCACTCATGAATGCAGCAAAATATGACCTTGAGAATATACCACTGGAATTTAAAGACTGCCTGCGAAGTCAATTTGCTACTTTAGATACAAATGACAGAGCTCCAGAAGAGTTATGGAATGACATCAAGAAGGTTGTGTTGGAAGAAAGCGAGAAGTCTCTACAAAAGCTGAAAAAGCAAAACTGGCCAAAATGCATGATGGAAGAAACTCTGAAAATTGTCCAAAAATGCAGAGAAGCTAAAGCCAGAGGAGAAAGAAAGAATCGCAGAACTCAGAGATTTCCAATGTGCAACAAGACAGGACAAGGAAAAGTACTATAATGACGCATGCAAGGAAATAGGAGGAAGAACAAGATTGTCTTTCCTAAAGCTACGAGAGTTAAAGAAAAAGTTCCAACCTCAAATTGTAATGTTACAACATGCTCAAGGTTCTATGTTGAATGATGCTGAGAAGATCAAGAAAAGGTGAAAGGAATATACAGAGTTTTTATATGATAAAGATCATGTGGACCAACAGCTGTTTCAACCTGTACCTTATGATCGGGAACCATTGGTGATGAAAGAAGAAGTTGAAGCAGCATTGAAAGCCTTATCAAAGAACAAAGAACCAGGCATTGATAGCATTCCCATAGAAGTAAAACACCATTAATCAAAAACACCATTAATCCACTACAACTGGCGATGAACGCGGCTGCTAGAGTGCTATGTGGTCTATCAAGATCAGACCATATCACCCTGACTCTCATGGAACTACACTGGCTACCAATTCATTGCAGGATAACCTATAAAATCCTCATCATCATTTTCAAGATCATCAACAACCTTGCCCCCACGTCTCTTAATGATCTCATCTCACTCACCCCAAAAAACAGAGCGAGAAGGACAACAACAGACAACACCCTGATTATCCCCAGGGAGTCCATCAAATGTACCCAATCAACCAAGAATAGGACCTTCGCCTTCTATGCACCTAAATGCTGGAATGACCTCACACCTGAAATAAGAGCAATTAAAGACCTCTCTCAATTTCGCAAGGCAATCAAGCACCACATCTTCCTTCTCCATTTTGCACAAGCACCCAATCCTCATCTGACCATCAGCACTCCTAAACCGACAAACTCCCACTCTTCACCCCAACTCCCACATAAGTAATTCTGCCTCAAGTCTCTTATGTCCTACCTTATTTCGACTATAGTCTGCCGTGAATACTAAAGAACCCAATATGTTTATACATAGTTCAGTTTTTACACTGCTGTTTGTACATAGTTTCACTGTGTGTACATAGTTATAGTTTTATTACCCTCTGTTCCAAGTTTAAGTTTCCTGTTATAATGTAAGCACACCAGTGTTTTCTGATTGTGCAGCTTCTGTTAATTGTAAACCGCACTGAAAACAAATAGCGCGGTATATAAAAGATGTTAAATAAAATAAATAAATAAAATAAGTAGTACAGCAATCTGATGCAGCTGTTACCGTATTTACAAGGCTCTGCCAAGAAATATGGAAGACAACATCATGGCCAACTGACTGGAAAAGATCTGTGTTTATACCAATACTAAAGAAAGGTGATCTAACTGACTGGAAATTATCGCACAATCGCTCTGATCCCACACGCCAGCAAGATTCTACTGAAGATTATTCAAAAGAGACTACAACTATACCTGGAACAAGAACTACCTGAAGTGCAAGCAGGGTTCAGGAAAGGGCGAGGAACGAGAGACATCATTGCGGATGTGAGATGGATCCTTGAAAAGACTAAAGAATACCAAAAGGATATCTATTTGTGCTTTATCGACTATAACAAGGCTTTTGACTATGTAACCCATGAGAAACTCTGGGCCACATTAAGAAGCATGGGTATACCAGAACACCTGATCGTTCTCTTGCACAATCTGTACATTGATCAAGAAGCAACAGTTCGAACGTAACAAGGAGAAACAGAATGGTTTAAAATAAGCAAAGGTGTAAGACAAGGCTGCATACTTTCCCCCTACCTGTTTAATTTATATGCAGAACAAATATGCCAGTTGTCATGATCTTTGTCTTCTTTACATTAAGGTGCAGGCCTATTTTGAGACTATGTTCTTTGACTGTGAGAAGCAAATGTTTCAGATCATCTTCACTTTCAGCCAGTAATGTGGTATCATTAGCATAGCGAAGGCTGTTGATGAGTCTTCCACCAATCTTCACACCTCTGTTGTCTTCATACAATCCTGCTTCTCTGATAATTATAATTATTTATTATTTTATTTATTATTATTTATTTATTACAGTTGTTTATATACCGCACTATTCGGTATCATCGCGGTTTACAGTATAACAAAAACAACCTAAACACAAACTGTTTGGTTTTACATAGAACAGGAATATCAACTTGGATAATAGGGTTGAACTATATACAAGAGGGGTCAATTAAATAACAGGATTGGATTATATACATGAAATTATTATAATTGATTATAATCAACAGGTTCATCATTGAAGGAGAAGAAATTGAAATCGTGAACAACTTTAACTTGCTTGAATCAACTATCAATAAAGAAGCAACAAGCAGTCAAGAAATCAGACGACGCATTGCTCTTGGCAGAATGGCTATGAAAGACCTAGACAAGATTCTCAAGAGCAGAGATGTCTCTCTACATACAAAGATTTGACTTGTTCAAGCCATGGTATTTTCAACAACATCATATGGATGTGAAAGCTGGACAGTGAAAAAGATAGACAGGAAGAAAATTGATGCCTTTGAATTATGGTGCTGGCAGCAAATACTGTGTATACCATAGACTGCCCGAAGAACAAACCAGTCTGTACTAGAAGAGATCAAACTTAAGCTTTCTTTAGAAGCTCAGATGACAAGACTTCGACTTTCATACTTTGGACACATCATGCGAAGAGAGAGATCATTAGAGAAAGACATCATGCTTGGCAAGATTGCTGGCCTTCCTCTTTTGCATTGACCTTCTATGAGATGGATCGATACAATAACAGCAGCTATGGGTACCAGTCTGTCAACAATGAGCCACCTGACTGAAGGCCAAACACAATTTAGGATAGCTATCCAGAGGGTCATCATGAGTCAACAGCACTTAGACAACTTACATTGTAGCAGTAGCATGTTGCTATGTCATGTCAGGAGAGACCTCGGACTGCTTTAGGTCTATCTCTTTATAAAGGCGGTTAATAAATCTTAATAAATAAATGTTGGCTGCAGGTCACACTGGAAAGAGAACAAGTAAGAAACTGATCACTGGAAGGGAGTATAATATTTGAGGATTTCCTGACATTCAAGATTACTCATTCTGCGAAGACCATCTCCTTGGAATAGCTGAGGGAAGAGAGGGGATCTCACTGGCAGAATCGTGATTTTACAATTCACAGGCTTGGAAGAGCGAAAACATGAGCATGCCAGAAGAGGGCGCTCTTGGGTCACGAACATTCTAGGAGCTACTACATTCCAACGAAACAGAACATGATCATGACTGGTGTCATCACAGCATTACTCACAGCCTCTCTCGTTGCAGCTACCACTGCCTATGGAGGCAGACCTTACATCAGTCTTGTCCTTTCTTTTTAACCTAACTTTGCAATGCATTTATTTCAATTGATTGCAGGCCTCAACAAAAGGTCTGAGGTGAGGTACAATAAAAAACAATGTTACAGCCACCACTCCTTACCCAGGGATAAGCCAAGGGTTTCTGCTGCGCTAGGAGAACCCTCAGTCCTGCATCCCCTCCCCCTCCCCTGCAAGTGGTCCAGGTCCTATTTCCCCCATAGTCTAGCACCTCCCTTTCTCTACTACCCCCTTCCCCCTGCATATTCCAGCCCTCACCTACTTACATGTGCAATCAACTCTTCCCACCCTCTCTTCTCCCCAGGGGTCCTTTCTCCCTCACCTTGGGGAGGTGGGAGAGACACCATGACCCCATGCTTCACAGCAGTGGCAGAACACTCTGACGATCAAGCCCCACATGCACAATTGGAGCATCCTACCTAATATCACACCTCACACTCCCAGTCGTAACTTCGCTTTCCTGAATAAAGTTTTTGTTTTACCTCATACAAATGTAAATGCCTCTATATAACTCTGAGATTCAGAATTGTGTGTTTATAAGTTTGTAAACACTATGTTCTACTATGTAAATAGTTACTATGTAGTATCGTTTTTTTTGTAAATAGTTGTAATGGTTCAAGATGTTCAATGTAATGGTCCTATTGTTCTATGTAAACTGCCCCTGATCTCTGGAAGGGGCAGTATATAAAAAGTTTCCGATTAAATAAATAAAATAAACAAGCTGCTTTGGTGCTAGGGTGGATTTTGAAGCATCCATGTAGACATGCATGCATTAATGGCTTGCTGCTTCAGCCCCCTCCCAACGTAAACTTCCTGTCAGAGGGAGCAGGATCAGCAGGCTATGAGGGCACATGTACACTGCTGCTGCTTTTAAAACATGGTGGCGGAGTCACAGTGCTGCCCCTGGGGTCTGCCATAGGGTTGCCAACTGGTTCAAGATGCGCTTGACAGGCTTGATCCAGTCCTGGGTTTATTCCATTGCATGCAGGGACATGTAGTTCTGATTTCTCTATTGTACTCCATAAGAAAAACCAAGACTACAAGTCCCTGCATGCAATGTGGTAAACACAGGACCGGATCAAGCCTGTCGGGCGCATCTGGAGCCAGTTGGCAACCCTAGTCTGCCATTGTCCAGCCGAGTCATGTCCTTACCCCCTACCCTCCCCCCCACCTCACATCCATCTAACTTCCAACCCACAATCCCAATACCAACCCCTCTCAATCAGTTGCTCCCAAAATACAAACAGAACCAAACACCTGACCAAATCTCCTTGCCTCGCCCCTTGTGGGAATGGGATCTGTAGTGTCTGCACCTTCAATTTTGGAATGGGCACTGCATGTCAGGGCAGGTCCAACTAGGATTGCCAACTGGCTCTAGATGCTCCTGACAGGCTTGATCTAGTCCTATCTTTACCCCATTGCATGCAGGGACTTGTAGTCTTGCTTTTCTTATGGAGTGCAATGGAGTAAACCCAGGACAGGATCAAGCCTGACGGGCGCGTCTAGAGCCAGTTGGCAACCCCAGGCCCAACCACTAAATGAACTAGGTGTCTGCCTTGTGGTGGTGCAGATCTGGAGGTGGTGCAGGTGTGGTCATCATCATCAGCCCACTCTAAAAGCAAAGGGAGAACAGGGCAGACTAGGGTTGCCATCTGGCTCCAGATGCACCCGACAGGCTTGATCCAGTCTTGTGTTTACCCCATTGTATGCAGGGATTTGTAGTCTTGCTTTTCTTGGAGAAAGCAGAATTACATGTCCCTACATGCAATGGAGTAAACCCAGGACTGGATCAAGTCTGTCGGGCGCATCTGGAGCAGTTGGCAACCCTAGGGCAGACATGTACACTCAAGGCCTGCCTCATTCCACCCCCCCACCCTCCCCCCCACACACACACACACACCACTTACTCTTCAAAGGCAGGCCTTGATTCAGAATTGTTATGCTAATAAAGTAAGACATTTGCTATAGGGTTACCAAAGTTTTGGAGAGCAAATCCAGGATACCTGGGTAGGGCTGAGCTGAGCTGGGCTGGGCTGGGAGGGGCAGGGGTCCTCCCTCCTCAGGCATGATTTTCACATACATTTCAAAATGACCACTGAGTAGCATTCAGTAACTTCAAAAGTTAAAAAAAGGCATCAAAAGCCCTTGTGTTATAAGTGCACATGCATACGCTTAAACTTATTTGTATACATATAGTTAAATAGTCTATATATTCCTAAAATTCCTCCAACTAGGATAGAGAAGACTGCAGCAGAGCGGTGTGAGGAGACACAATCTTCTTTACCTCTGCCTCCACTAAGAGATCAGGGACAGGAGGTGGTTCTAGTCCATGGAGTCTGGGGACACGCCCCAAAAACCAGGGACATCTGGAAACCTTAAATTAGTAGTCAAGGCTGAAGAAGACAAAAGATGATTTCCAGAGTAAAAGTAACAACAGTAAAATAGAATCTCAGTGTACAGAGAGAACAATAGCAAGAACAGTTCCGAGGTTCTGGTTCTGGTCTGTATTGTCCCTGGTCAGGTTCCATTTCTTGCTTGGTGGCGGGATAGATAACCTGTCATTAGAAATCATGCTTTGAGTTAGGTTTACTTTGCTGTTAATATTATATTCTATGATATGGTTAATATATCACCTGCATAAATCCAGAGATGCTGATTTCATTGAAAGGGAGATAAACGAGGGCTGAGTGGCCGTGCATCTGCTCAAGGCCCTGGGCTTTACTGGACCCTCGGAGGGAGGTAGGAAAGGGAAGGGGAGAATGCTGGAGACTTGGGGAGGAGGGTAGGGAAGGGGAGAGGCTAGACGATGAGGGGAGGAAGGAGTCTTGAGCCACCCCAGAGGGTTGCGCAGCTGAAGGTTCACCTCTAGGGCTACTACAAGAACAAAACAACATTTCACCCCTCACTACCAACACCAGTAAACGCTTCTCATATACTTGACACAGACGAATGGTCTGAATTCCAACCCCTCAAAGTGGAGCTCAAAAACATAATCACGAACATTAACACTACCACATCACTACTCGACCCGTGTCCAGTGAACTGGATAAAGAATTCCCTAGACATACTCTCTCAATTCATACTCCCAATAATAAATCTTTCGCTAAAAAATGGATACTTACCCCCTATACTAAAACACGCACAGATTCGCCCAATCCTAAAAAACTCTACCCTCGACAAATCATCACCTAAATCCTACAGACCCATATCAAGTATCCCGTTTATGGCCAAATTAATTGAAAAAGCCGTACAACTCCAAACTCAAGAGTACATTGATAGCTCAGCCCCACTTGATGAACAACAGTATGGATTCCGCCCAAGACATGGCGTAGAATCACTCCTAACAGTTCTATTCGACACGCTTGTAAGAGGAATAGACAACTCAAAACATGCTTTCCTACTTATATTCATTGATGTCTCTGCAGCTTTCGACAGTGTACACCATTCAACAATGATTAAAAACCTTAGGCAAATAGGTATAAAATCTACAGTTCTAAAATGGTTTACCTCTTACCTAACAGACCGAACCCAAACGGTTCAAATCGGTAACCTCACTTCTGAAACATACAATCAAGAGCTAGGCCTCCCACAAGGGTCAGCATTATCAGCGTTACTATTTAATATTTACTTAAAACCTATCTGTAATATCTTTAAAAAATTTAATGTCCTATATCACCTATATGCGGACGACATTATGATGTATGTCCCCTTCAAAATACCTAACGTCCCTATACAACTAATTAATGAATGCCTCAATGAAATAACCACTTGGCTAAATGAAAAAAACCTCTACATCAACCACTCAAAAACTGAAGCTCTAATAGTAACCAAAAGCACAACCTTCATTCCCCCAGCACATATAACTTTGCAGAACAACGACATCAAACTAAAAGAGGAAATAAAATACCTGGGAGTTATTCTGGATAGACACCTTAACATGGATACCCACGTAAGAAATATAACAAAAAAAGTCTACTTTAAATTGAAAATATTAAAGCAACTCCGCCCACTAATGCTCTTACAGGATTTTCAACGAGTCATACAAGCTATCATAACCCCCCACTTCGACTTTGCAAATCAAATCCTAATTGGTGTAACAAAGCAAACCGTAAAAAAATTACAATTAGCTCAAAACGCAGCAGCAAGGACCATTACGAAGGCCCCTCCATTCCAACACATCACCCCGATTTTAGAATATTTACACTGGCTCCCAATTCAAAGCAGAATTGAATACAAAACTCTCTTAACCACCTACAAAAGCATAAATAAAACCGCACCATGGACAATAAACAACCTCATCAAAACAGAACCCACACATAACCCCCAAAGGAGAGACCAGCTAAATAAACTAACAATACCAAAAGAATTCATTAGGGCCAAAAAATCCACTAATAAGAAAGCCTTCTCCCACGCAGCCCCCATTTTGTGGAACGCAATTCCAAAAGAATTAAGACTATTACCTGAAATCAAGGAGTTTAGAAAAAAACTTAAAACTCATCTCTTCACACTGCACTATGGTTCCGAAACAAACTCACCCAGTACCATCCAGCTCGATAAAGGATAACCCAACCATAGATGACACATATTAAGATAAGGAATGAAGTACTGTGACACTAAAATAATGCACTGAAAACTGAAAAATAAATAACTCTGTATATAGTTTAAACCTGTACATTTGTATATAGTTCTCTAATTGTTACTTGTTAACTGTTAATTAGTAAAAGCAACCTCCAAGTTACTAC